>OX155968.1:16743200-17090550 GCA_944548615.1 Micropterix aruncella | reverse complement strand
ATTTTTTTTATGATTGCTGTAGTAGTTCCATAGTTATAGTACTCTTTGTCGAGCACGGCGATATTGCTAGAAATTCCAATAAATTGCCGCGGTCTGCCATGATATTATGCCGCTACTCAAGGGGGTTAAAGCATAATAAATAATAAAATGAATGATACAATCAAACTCGTTTAGTGTAATCCCTGTTTTGTACTGCAGTCCACCTGTATAATAATATCTGAGGCAGTGGCGGCCAACAACAAATTATGCCCAAAGTTACTCCTTGTGTTTGCTCACCGGCGTGACGGGCATGAACTCTGTATGCACGGCATAAACAACGTAACCATAAGGAAACGCGACATAAACGACCATTGTATATAACCTGAAACACCTGGCGCTTATATGAGAGCGTATACCTCCTACTTGTTTCTATACGTCTAGGAATTTTTACGACTTACTCACTATGCACTGAATTGTGATATAAAAGCCTACATTATATAACTTGGAAAACCTAGTCGCTTGTATGAGAGCATATGCCTTCTACTTGTCTCAATATGTCTAAGATTTTTTACGAGTTACTTATTATGCACGCATTACGTTACAGGTAGAAAGGGGGCCGGTGGTTTTTAAAGATATTACGTGTTAAAGTTATGCAAGACGAAGAATAGATTTTAGTCGGCGATCGCCTGCTTTGTAGCGATTAATATTTGGTATTATTTATTAAAATTAACCCTTCAGACGCTTCATAGGAGCGCGGTACCGCGGCAGCCTAATAAGGACTTGGCCGTTATACCCGTTACAAAAATTCTGCGCAATTCGATATGATAGCGTTGGATATCCTTCAAAACGTTTGATGTAATTTAATATTGTAGTAAGGCTTGGTGTTGGCAATATTCAGGTCAGTTCATAAATAAACTGCTTACTCCCCAAACTAGTTTTACCCCTTTGCATAGGATTTTACATACTTTATAGTCTCGATGAGAGATTTATTTTATTTATTAGTTAATATAAGTTCAAATGAAAAAGCACAACAGGAAAGGTATTTATGAACCAGAAAATACCTTTATATACTTGTAATTTTTGGTATACATCCTATTGGTCTACTCACGCGACACACGACTCTTGGAGCACATCTATTCAACCTTGGCTTGACCGAGAGCAAGGACTGCCGAATATGTGGCGAAGACCTGAAGACAGCATACGCATCATCGGTCGCTGCCTAGGCCTCGCCGCATAAAGACACAGTTTACTGGGACGAACCTTTCTCGAACCCAGCGATCTGCCCAACTTGAAAGCGAGTGATCTGTATGGACCTGGTAAGCAGTACCGGGCTACTAGCAGACCACTGACCCAACCACAAAGTGGGTAGTTACAAAAGATCTTATAGATCTATCTAGGTGACATCAAGGGCTGGGTAACAATCCCCTCACTCCTTTTACTATTACTACTACTGCTACTAGGTATACATCTGTTTTAGTTATTTTTCTATACAAGTTCTATTTTTTATTTAAGACAAATTTCAGGTAACACAAAATTAAATTAAATTTTAATTTTAAAATTATATATTATATAAGTATTATAATAATACAGCACACCACCATAATCCAGAGGATTATGTTTCATGTGTGGTAACATTAACCGCATTTTACTCTGTCTAGTAAATTCATACTGAATTGTATATATATACATATATGATGTAGTGTGCATACAACTTTCTGTAATCGCGGTGCGACGGACGCCCGCGCAAGATTGTACTGGCAATGGGATTTGAACAGAGTTAGGCAATAAACGTCGAGATGAGATGATACATTGCCGCTATCTCTCTTTCTCTCTCATACACACACACACACACACACCAACCAAGCACCCCGTGGGTTAGTTGGCAATCGCTGTTGTGCGATCAAAGCAAGATCAAATACGAACATTACTTCGGAGATCCACGTATATTGAAAGTCAACAGTGTGTCGTCTCTACAAGCTACGCTAATAATAATTACATTATGCCATTCATTTTAAATAAATATTAACGCTATCTTTTGGCCCTTGGCCCAACCCTGTTCTTAGCCGAGACATGAATCGCGCCGCCCGAAGCGTCGCAATGGGAACTTAACCGGGTTCGTCCGCCGGCCGAGAGAGGGCGCTCATCGATTTTATTTATTAAATTAATATTAAGATGAGACTTGTCCTTGACTAGGTGCCGGAAACGTCTATGGGTGTAATAACCGTTTTTTTTTATATTATCCTTATATTTGACCTCTGGCGCACGCCGAACTCTCACAATGGTCAGGAAAAATATACATCGGCCTATGCTGACTCTTATAAATTCGGTGATTGCTCGGGGAATAGCTACGAATTTAGTAATATATTTCATTGGTCAAAAAATTGTTAAGAATGATGAAATAAGCAAAAAAAATAAAAAAATGCTACTTTTTTTTTATATATCTCTAAAATATCAGTCATTTGTCAATGTCTACACGCTCGTGCAGCGGACATAGTTATATGCGTTTCATAGACTAAAAGGATAAGGATATTATAATTTATATACGTATAATATACGTATATAAATTATAATATACTACATATTATGTATTTAGGTCTCTAAGATAAATTCCTTGAGCAAATTTAGCTAATAAAACAACAAAAAAAAATATTATCTTTTAATTTCGTCGTTTGTATTCGACTGCTATTATATAACGACTTTTGACTTCTATGTTACAAAAAACTCAAAGCCATAATAATATTTAGTTACTCTCATCAAAACGAAGTTTTGTTATCACTCTTTAAAAAATATCGGTTGTGTAACAATGAAATTTTTCGGTAAGTAGGCCAAGGACTGTGTACAAAATTTTATTGTATGAAACAAGGCATCTGTATACAAAATTTTAAGTCACACACACACACAGACAATTAGAGCTGTCAACTACAACGGGCAAACCCGTCACCTCAGGAAGTCTTAACGATATTTGATCGTTCTGTCTTCCGTGAAGTGAGCGTAGAAGACTTAGGACAATCCGCGAGAGCTTAGACATATCCGCGAGATTAAGGCTTATCCCGATACTCGCGCCCTTACCTGGACACTCGCGTCCTTACCTGGAGGTGGACCGGAGTCATCTGGTTGCAACCAGATGACTCCGGTCTCCTGACTGGTTACGAGTTCGAGGTCGCTTTGCGCTGTCCTCTCCATTACGTTGCGGTGAAACGGTGTCAACCGAAACTATTGCGGACCACGGCATTCTTGGCCCGGCTGTTCACCCGGAATCGGGTAGCCGATGGTAAGTCGGTAAAGTAATAAATGTAAACATGAATTACTTTTCCCGGCCTAAGGAAAAGTATTGCGAACACGCTAAAAAAATCGAGATGAATACGAAAATATCCATTTTGACCCCCCACCGGGGATGGGGGGTCAAAATGGATATTTCCTGAGACGATTAGAACCATTTACAGACTGAAATCTGTCTGTGAGTCGGTGTGTCTGTGTGTGTGTATTCCACCACGATAGCGCCTAAATGATTAATTCAATTGAGCTGAAATTTTGGCATGCAGGCATCATTCGGTCCTGTCAAAAGTTGAATTTTTTGGTTGAAATTGGTCCACCAGAGGGCGCGCTAGTCATACATAAATCTTGAAATACTGCATTTTGAAACTTAAAATTCGGTACATTAGTAAGTTTTTTCATTTCGGTTTTCATTTATTAAGTTTTTTAGTAGGTACGTGTGATTCCTGATGTAAATAATAAAGAAATAGAATTTTGGAAAAAGTTGTAACTTTGCAGCGTTATGGACCACAGGGACACTTATGTCCCATCAATTTATACAAAATATGTTGTACAAATTTGTACAAAACTTGACATATGTGTTATTTACGTTGCCCTTTACTAGTTGAATATATCAGAATTTTCCATACTCTACCGCAAAACCTCTGGTACTCAAATGGTTAAATAATAGAATTAGTATATGTTTCGTTTCGAGAGTGCGGTTATCGTCTTTGATGCGAATGCGGATTCCCCCCACTATATCAATTAAACTCTGACATGCCACGATAACCATAAACGGTACGGATCGTGAACTGAGCTATTTCCATTCCCATAATACCTGGCCAGTTTCCGCAGTTACCCGCAGGTAATTGAAAACGCTTATCTCGATGACGTCACCTAGCTGTGGTTGACGCTGTTAATTAAATTACTTAATGTAATGCGGAATGCTAAGATGCATACCTACAAATGCATTAATTACATCGTCGCTTGCAGCCATTCGACGCTGAGAATGTATTTGTAGTTGCGGTTTAATGTTGTTTGTTGTGGCTCTGACCGCACGCTGGGTGCGTATATTCCACCCTAATGTAAGGGTGGTTTCAAAAACTTTCCTTTAATTACATAATTTATTATTTTATACCATATTATGTTTAAAATATTTTTTGTTTTTTTTTCAACAGTAATATTTTTGGAATTTTGCGAAATCAGTTACGGCGCTCAAATAATATGGAAGAACACAAAAGAGAAATATAACAAATGACAGGAATGGTGGTAACTTAAGGCGACATGAGACCTCAGAAAAATATCCGAAATGGGCGGACAGGCGGGGTCAATTTCGTAGGGTTCGACCAATAAAAATAAAGCATTGACGAAGCGTTAGGCACAGATTCCACGTCCGCTCCCGCCGGCCACCAGGCGCATACTAAACTTTCTATCGCAGTGCTAGCACATACTAACTAGATATCTTTGCGCCTTGGTGGTATAAGGCTGTTTTTTTTTAATTTGTTGTGTGGGGCTTTTCTAAGGTCTTTATGAGCCTTGTAACACTGCGACCACTGCTGATCTATTGTGTTCGCCACCTACTATAGTTCTGCGCTAAGCCTCGTGGCATTTAAGAACCGCAACAGGCTTTTGGCGCCAGATTGTTTTACCTTCTCAGGTTGGAGGTAATGACCACCCAAGTGGATGCATCTGTTACGCATCAGCGGGCCACACTCGCACATGAGGTGCAGAGGAGTTTCATCTGCCCCTTGGCAGAACTTACACATTTTTGTGTCTCGGAGCTTGAGGTTGTACATGTGTTTGTTGAGGCCACAATGCCCCATGAGCGCCCTCACCAGTATGCGTAGATTGTTCCTATTTAGCGATAAGGCCTAACGGGCCGTCTTAGGGTCGTAGGCCTTAATTAGCGCTTTGGATTGATTCAACCCTGGCATAAGGGTGTTAATGGCAAAGCATATTTAGCGTAACTCTCAAAGCGCTCTTACGTTTTAATTAATTGTAATTAATGTAAGGCCTTGATAAAAAATGTGGCTAAGCGCGACGCTACAGAATTAAAAAGTCAATTTAAATAAATTAAAATAAAACACCGCTTTCATTGTAGGAGTAATCGCGCCTGAAAGTTTTCGATATCAGTTTAAAGCCTTAATGTCCAAGGCAATGAGCAACTTTTTAAAGTCTAAATTGTAAATTGGTTCCTTATCGAGGGATTCGCTTAGATTTTTTTAAATATACAAATGTACAATCACAAAATTAAAATTCTTCAGATATGGTCGTTCCCAGGTATCATGTCACCCTAACATAACTCTCGACGTTAGCCACTCTAACTAGTCAAAAAAGAAGATGAGTAGTTTAAGAAAGTTAGAATTAACGGGATGGAATTTTAAAATTAAACATAAATTTAATCTTGTAGCAAGATAGGGAGATTTACAGTCTGAGTACGATTCCCAGTGTCTCGCGGTAGGACGTGGGCTGCTGGCTTAGCGTGGCTGTGGATAGTGTCTTCCATTAAGTCATGAGGTTCACTCCATGGTAGACCGGAATGATGTTGTTATATATTCCTGGAGTGGCAGGTTCGCCCATAGTATGCTACACCCCGCAATATATTCACAACCAGGAATTTGGGAAAAATCTGGAGAAGGCTCTCTAGATATTAAACAGACTTTAAATACTCGTAGCAGCTTCAAATTTGAATACTTGATCTTTCTTATATTGTAATATTTATAGGAAAGAAAACTGACTTTTGATAGTGATAATATACAGCCAAGTAGTAGCAGTAGTAATAAACGAAGTGGGGGGCTTGTTTCCAGCCCTTAATGTCACCTAGATCTATAAGATCTTTTGTAACTACCCACTATGTGGTTAGGTCAGTGGTCAGCTAGTAGCCCAGTGCTTCTTACCAGTCCAAATAGATCACTGACCTTCAATTTTTGAATAAAATCCACCCAATTCTACACATCTACACTTTCCTGCTGAAGATTATGATGGGATGTGCCTTTAGTGCAACTTGTGTTTATTTCAAGTCTATTTTTGTTAAATGATTTTAAGCGCAAAATAATTGTTTTTCTACAAATATTATCAAATAATCGAAATGATGATTACTGAATATTGAGTAGTAAATAATACAACGAATGTACATGGTAGGTACCTCTCTCCTTATCCTATTCATCAGTATTGCTACTACAGACAGATATATAGGCAACTCCAGTTTTTTCGAGTCCCGTTTTATCCTGCCAACCCTTCAAAAGACGGAAGCGGTACGTCTGAAGTATTTTCCACGTGATACGACCCGACCACGTAGAAAAACCCGATCACCCGGCGGCATTACTACCTGCTATTAAGGGGTTTATCTGCCTCATTAAACTATAGAAGGAATGCTTAAAATAGCAAGGGAAAATCTCATGATGTCTGCGGACCAAATGGAGATAGGTTTATAAGAAATCGCCTGGAATGCTAGTTTTCAACACCAAATTGATTACCGTCCACTGTAACTTGATTCAATTCTAAAAAGAGGCTAGTAAATGTTTCTGTAGTTTTTTTATGGTAACCCAATGGTTACAAGTATGTGTCCTATCATATAAATACTATAATGCTATAAAGTACTAAATGCCTATTTCCCTGTAGGGGGGCTCTCTAGACGATCAAGCATGCTTATTAAGCATCGCGTCGTGGGCTGGGAGGGGATCGTAAACTGCAGGATATATGCAAATATATTTTTTAATATTTACCGAAAATGACTAATTTTGTAGTTGTACACCAGGGAGTCAGGTTAATTAGAGGTAATTGATTGACGAATGACGTGATTCCCTGCTATAAACTACAAAATTAGGCAATTTTGGTAAATATAAAAAAAAATATTTGCGTATTTCTTACGGTTTACGACCCCTTCCCAGCCCGCGACGCGATGCTTGACAAGCATGCTTGATCGTCTAGAGAGCTCATAACACAAATTTCCATTTTACCATAAAGAGGTAGGAACGCCTCAAGTTCATCTCCCTTGCGACAGTACTAAACTAAAATATATATATATATATATATATATATATATATATATATATATATATATATATATATATATATATATATATATATATATATATATATATATATATATATATATATATATATATATATATATATATATATATATATATATATATATATATATATATATTGATATTTTAAGTGTGTAAATTTTTTTAAATTATTTTCAATAATATATAAAATTAGATTCATGAAAAGTTACTTATCTGGGGTCCTGGTGGACCAGAAACATTTAAACGATAGTTAATGTCCTCTTTAAATACTTAGGGCAGCGGCACCTGTTTCCGCAATTGATAACCTATGATGTTCTTAGTTATTGCAGCCGAATTACTGTATGCCCTTGGATGTAATACGTATAGGAGGATGGTTTCTGTAACAGAAATGGATGTTAGTAACTTATTTTAGAAGAAATTATATGATTGAGAATATTTCGACACTAGTCGTATTCATCTCTATGACATTTCTGATAGAACAATTTTTTCAAAATTTAAATTTAAAAAAAACTGAACATAGAGAAATGGGTTAATAATATTTTGCAATATCGTTATAAATGCACTATAACCGACCTTGAAAAACATTATTAATAATGATTTTTAAATGAAAAATATTAATAAGCTTTTAATGAATATGTCTGAACAAATATAATTACTGTATTAATTTTGCCTATTCAGACCGGGACCCTTGCAAGCGCCTAAAATATTTATAAAAGCCAACTCCCAAGATTTAACGTCTCTTTCTTTAGCGTTATCGCCAAGGCGCTTAATAATTTTTACTTTAAAACAATTATCAAAAGTTAAATTGTGTGCCTTAGCATGCAATGCTATTGGAAGTTGACTTTCATTGCCTACGCTGGCCCTGTGATTATTTAACCTAATGCTAAGAGGTGTAGTTGTTTCCCCAATATAAAATGCATTGCAGGTCTGGCAAAGTAATTGATATACAATTTTTTTTGATATGCAACTACTATTAAAAGGAACTCTGTAACTGTTGGGAGTGTTAGGACTAGTAAAATAAATGCTTCGATCTAATAAAGGACATGTTTTACAACGTGATCGACCGCAAGGCTGTAGGCCCAAATTTTTGTTAGTACTAAGATAATTTCGATTATTTTTATTAAGTATTGATTTTAAATTAGGAGGTTTTCGAAATGATAAAATTGGTGGTATATCTAATAAACCTTTGGTTGATGGGTCGTTAGCTATAATAGGGAATAAATCTGCTAAAATTGGTCGCAGTTTCTCAGTGCCAGGAAAATAAGTAGTACTTAGAAAGATTTTATTTTGATTTAAATTTGACACCAATTTAGGTTTAGGTGAAAATTTTGTTTCGAAATTTATTATATTTTTATCTAACAAAGAGGCAGGATAATTTCTTTCTATTAGTGATTTTTTAAGATTAGAAAGGTACTTATCTAGATTTTCTTTATTATTAATTAAACGGTGTCCGCGAATGGACATTGAATATGGAATTGACTTTTTGGTATGAAACGGATGACAGCTATCGAAATGTAGGTATTGCTCTTTGTTTGTAGGTTTTATATGAATTGCAGTTTTAATGGTGCCTTCGGATAGAGTTAGATCAACGTCTAAGAATGTAATTTGATTTTCTGATATAGTGTATGTAAAATCTAAGGGTCCGAAATTATTTAAATCTGTAAGGAAGTCAGTGAGTGTGTCATGTCCATGTGGCCAAAACAATATAATATCATCAATAAACCTATACCACATTAGTGGTTGTAAATTTTGAGTAAGAAGAAATTTATTTTCTAATAACCCCATGAAAAGATTCGCATAAGAAGGAGCCATTCTTGTTCCCATTGCTGTACCTTTAATTTGGAGATAAAATTCATCCTCAAAAGAAAAAGCATTCTTAGTGAGGACGAATTCAGCCAACTTACAAAGAAAATTTGTAGAAGGAATTTGGGGGCTGGGCCTTTGATTAAGGTAATGGGAAATCGCTTCTAAGCCTAAATCATGGGGAATATTAGTATAAAGAGAGACAGCGTCAATTGTAACAAGTAATAAGTTGTCAGTCTTAGGAATTGTGGTATTTTTTAGAATCTCGATGAAATGGTAACTATCTTTAATGTGTGACTTTAGATTTTTTACAAATGGCTGTAGAAAGTAATCGACAAAAGCTGAAATTCTTTCTGTGGGTGAGTTAAAACTAGCTACTATCGGTCTTCCGGGATTATTAGGTTTATGAATTTTTGGCAATAAGTAAATTGCCAAAAATTTGGTGTTCTGATAGGGTTAGGAATTAAAGTGTTAACATCTTCATCTGATAATTTTTCAATGGTTTTTTGTTGTTCAATATATTTTTTTATTGTATTAGCAAAATTTTGATTCGGATCACTATATAATTTTTTATAGGAAGTTTCGTCTCTGAGTTGCCTCAAACCTTCAGCTACATAGTCTGTTTTATTAAGGATGACTGTAGTTGAACCTTTATCAGCTGGCAAAATGATGATATTGGTATCTTTGCTTAGATTGTTAAGAGCTGAAAGTTCATCAGATGTTAAGTTAGGTGTAGGTTTGAGGCTGTTTAAAAATGTTGGTTGTGTAACTTTGTTCATTAAAACTGTAATAAATATTTCTACAGGATGATTTTTTGGAAGAGAGGGTGGCTCTTTATTAGAATATTGTCGAAATTTTGCCAGTGCGTCATGTAATTTACTATTATTACCATTTTTGTCCCTTGAATGCCAAAACTCACGCCATCTCAAATTACAGAGTTCCTTTTAATAGTAGTTGCATTTCAAAAAATATTGTATATCAATTACTTTGCCAGACCTGCAATGCATTTTATATTGGGGAAACAACTACACCTCTTAGCATTAGGTTAAATAATCACAGGGCCAGCGTAGGCAATGAAAGTCAACTTCCAATAGCATTGCATGCTAAGGCACACAATTTAACTTTTGATAATTGTTTTAAAGTAAAAATTATTAAGTGCCTTGGCGATAACGCTAAAGAAAGAGACGTTAAATCTTGGGAGTTGGCTTTTATAAATATTTTAGGCGCTTGCAAGGGTCCCGGTCTGAATAGGCAAAATTAATACAGTAATTATATTTGTTCAGACATATTCATTAAAAGCTTATTAATATTTTTCATTTAAAAATCATTATTAATAATGTTTTTCAAGGTCGGTTATAGTGCATTTATAACGATATTGCAAAATATTATTAACCCATTTCTCTATGTTCAGTTTTTTTTAAATTTAAATTTTGAAAAAATTGTTCTATCAGAAATGTCATAGAGATGAATACGACTAGTGTCGAAATATTCTCAATCATATAATTTCTTCTAAAATAAGTTACTAACATCCATTTCTGTTACAGAAACCATCCTCCTATACGTATTACATCCAAGGGCATACAGTAATTCGGCTGCAATAACTAAGAACATCATAGGTTATCAATTGCGGAAACAGGTGCCGCTGCCCTAAGTATTTAAAGAGGACATTAACTATCGTTTAAATGTTTCTGGTCCACCAGGACCCCAGATAAGTAACTTTTCATGAATCTAATTTTATATATTATTGAAAATAATTTAAAAAAAATTACACACTTAAAATATCAAAATATAAACAATTTTACACTTTTTACTTACTTATTTTGCTATCACATGTATCACTATGAACGAATATAATTATTGGTTAAATCAGGTTAATTATCATTCTCGTAAAGCATCACAATTTACAGGACATGTAGAATATCTGTCAAAATGTCTAAATAATCATATATGTCCCAAAGGGTTAATACCTAAATTTCCTTTCTCAGCTATAAGTCCAGAAATCCAATATAATTTCCACACTTTAAGGTTTAATTATGCAATGGAGATTACATTTGTTTTACACAATGAATACAAAGTTTTGGTAGATAAACATTTAAGGTCTCTTATATATTATGTTGATTTGATAGAAATGTATTCTCCAATGCATTATATATATGCTAGTGAAATAGTTAGCAGTTCTGTAATTGATTTAAACAATATTAGGCTAAAACACGAAAATAAGTTTCATAATTTACAAATTTTTCACAAAATCAACAACTCTACACAACAAAATTATACAAGATATAATTCAAATCCTGTTTCAAATTATAACAATAACGAAAACATTCCCTTATATTCATCACAAAACAAATTCTCAGCTAATCGTCATTTTATAAACAATTATTCTCATGCAGATATGCATCCCGAACCTACACAAGTTCCTTTAGAAATCCCAATTATTGAAAATTTGATATCATCAGTTACAAATTCTAATGCTGCACAGGTTCCTATAAATACCGATAGACTTGTCGTAAAAAACTTGTCCTCAAAAATTATAAACCATAATGAATATTCAGTTTTATCTAAAGGGCTAAATTTCACACCAACTCCCAAAGTTGACCATTTCAGTTTTGGAAATGATATAGCAAAATTTTGTCGTAATTTGAGATGGCGTGAGTTTTGGCATTCAAGGGACAAAAATGGTAATAATAGTAAATTACATGACGCACTGGCAAAATTTCGACAATATTCTAATAAAGAGCCACCCTCTCTTCCAAAAAATCATCCTGTAGAAATATTTATTACAGTTTTAATGAACAAAGTTACACAACCAACATTTTTAAACAGCCTCAAACCTACACCTAACTTAACATCTGATGAACTTTCAGCTCTTAACAATCTAAGCAAAGATACCAATATCATCATTTTGCCAGCTGATAAAGGTTCAACTACAGTCATCCTTAATAAAACAGACTATGTAGCTGAAGGTTTGAGGCAACTCAGAGACGAAACTTCCTATAAAAAATTATATAGTGATCCGAATCAAAATTTTGCTAATACAATAAAAAAATATATTGAACAACAAAAAACCATTGAAAAATTATCAGAGAAGATGTTAACACTTTAATTCCTAACCCTATCAGAACACCAAATTTTTACTTATTGCCAAAAATTCATAAACCTAATAATCCAGGAAGACCGATAGTAGCTAGTTTTAACTCACCCACAGAAAGAATTTCAGCTTTTGTCGATTACTTTCTACAGCCATTTGTAAAAAATCTAAAGTCACACATTAAAGATAGTTACCATTTCATCGAGATTCTAAAAAATACCACAATTCCTAAGACTGACAACTTATTACTTGTTACAATTGACGCTGTCTCTCTTTATACTAATATTCCCCATGATTTAGGCTTAGAAGCGATTTCCCATTACCTTAATCAAAGGCCCAGCCCCCAAATTCCTTCTACAAATTTTCTTTGTAAGTTGGCTGAATTCGTCCTCACTAAGAATGCTTTTTCTTTTGAGGATGAATTTTATCTCCAAATTAAAGGTACAGCAATGGGAACAAGAATGGCTCCTTCTTATGCGAATCTTTTCATGGGGTTATTAGAAAATAAATTTCTTCTTACTCAAAATTTACAACCACTAATGTGGTATAGGTTTATTGATGATATTATATTGTTTTGGCCACATGGACATGACACACTCACTGACTTCCTTACAGATTTAAATAATTTCGGACCCTTAGATTTTACATACACTATATCAGAAAATCAAATTACATTCTTAGACGTTGATCTAACTCTATCCGAAGGCACCATTAAAACTGCAATTCATATAAAACCTACAAACAAAGAGCAATACCTACATTTCGATAGCTGTCATCCGTTTCATACCAAAAAGTCAATTCCATATTCAATGTCCATTCGCGGACACCGTTTAATTAATAATAAAGAAAATCTAGATAAGTACCTTTCTAATCTTAAAAAATCACTAATAGAAAGAAATTATCCTGCCTCTTTGTTAGATAAAAATATAATAAATTCCGAAACAAAATTTTCACCTAAACCTAAATTGGTGTCAAATTTAAATCAAAATAAAATCTTTCTAAGTACTACTTATTTTCCTGGCACTGAGAAACTGCGACCAATTTTAGCAGATTTATTCCCTATTATAGCTAACGACCCATCAACCAAAGGTTTATTAGATATACCACCAATTTTATCATTTCGAAAACCTCCTAATTTAAAATCAATACTTAATAAAAATAATCGAAATTATCTTAGTACTAACAAAAATTTGGGCCTACAGCCTTGCGGTCGATCACGTTGTAAAACATGTCCTTTATTAGATCGAAGCATTTATTTTACTAGTCCTAACACTCCCAACAGTTACAGAGTTCCTTTTAATAGTAGTTGCATTTCAAAAAATATTGTATATCAATTACTTTGCCAGACCTGCAATGCATTTTATATTGGGGAAACAACTACACCTCTTAGCATTAGGTTAAATAATCACAGGGCCAGCGTAGGCAATGAAAGTCAACTTCCAATAGCATTGCATGCTAAGGCACCACAATTTAACTTTTGATAATTGTTTTAAAGTAAAAATTATTAAGCGCCTTGGCGATAACGCTAAAGAAAGAGACGTTAAATCTTGGGAGTTGGCTTTTATAAATATTTTAGGCGCTTGCAAGGGTCCCGGTCTGAATAGGCAAAATTAATACAGTAATTATATTTGTTCAGACATATTCATTAAAAGCTTATTAATATTTTTCATTTAAAAATCATTATTTATAATGTTTTTCAAGGTCGGTTATAGTGCATTTATAACGATATTGCAAAATATTATTAACCCATTTCTCTATGTTCAGTTTTTTTAAAATTTAAATTTTGAAAAAATTGTTCTATCAGAAATGTCATAGAGATGAATACGACTAGTGTCGAAATATTCTCAATCATATAATTTCTTCTAAAATAAGTTACTAACATCCATTTCTGTTACAGAAACCATCCTCCTATACGTATTACATCCAAGGGCATACAGTAATTCGGCTGCAATAACTAAGAACATCATAGGTTATCAATTGCGGAAACAGGTGCCGCTGCCCTAAGTATTTAAAGAGGACATTAACTATCGTTTAAATGTTTCTGGTCCACCAGGACCCCAGATAAGTAACTTTTCATGAATCTAATTTTATATATTATTGAAAATAATTATATATATATATATATATATATATATATATATATATATATATATATATATATATATATATATATATATATATATATATATATATATATATATATATATATATATATATATATATATATATATATATATATATATATATATATATATATATATATATATATATATATATATATATATATATATATATATATATATATATATATATATATATATATATATATATATATATATATATATATATATATATATATATATATATATATATATATATATATATATATATATATATATATATATATATATATATATATATATATATATATATATATATATATATATATTAATTTGATTTTTCCCTTGATAATGTACCACAGAATATCTTTCCCGTATAGGAAGGTCTTGAAATGCTGAAGAAAAAAAAACGATCCACCCTAACGCACACCCACAGAGACAGATACACACACAGACACACATAAAGACTTCAGGCTGCAAATTGTGTTAATCGTCTCGAGGAGGTAATAATTGATATTTTCGTCTTTATATAAAGGAAATGCTCCCTAACAATACTTTTTCTAACCGGTGTTTTGCCGGGAAAATAAAAGTTGTGATATTCCTTATTTGTCTATCAAGATATATAAAAAACTCTATAAAAATGTATAGGTATATATAAACATAAAATACTGTATAAAAATTTCTTACGACATTTGGGCAAGGCTTATGAAACTGTTTATTCATAGGAGAATCTCGCTATAAAAGCTTTACTGTTTAAATTATCTACGCTATAAGGAGAAATGCGAGCCAGCAAAGGAACGCCCGGTCTCTTAAAGGAGGATGCGCTTATATACTCCGTGGCTAATAAGGTTTGTGCCATGAGTAATAAATGTACACCCTTACATAAACAGGCGATTTTATGACGACTCTCTGGCACTAATTAGTAGCTAGAGTGGAACGTTTCCAGTGGCTAATTTTGCTTGACACAGATTTGTGATATGAAAGAAAGCTAGAAGAGATAATATTATAACAAATTATAGTCCAAGAGTAACAATTTAAGAATTCACTGCAATATTATTACATTATATCACCACAAATATTATAAACAATAAAATATGACTGCCGCGACAGAAAGTAAAGTATTGTATTTATATTTATTTTAATTACGATTTTTATTCATAAATATTTGTGGTTTATGCATTTATATATAAATAAATATATATTTCCGGAATGTACTTTAAACGGTTAGCAACACATATAATTTTGCGACTGCCAATTAATTCACACGGTAACATTTTTCGCAAAAATTCTGTCTGACCTCACTTATAACATAATTAATCAGAATTCATAAACGCGTCTTTCGCGCTCATCATTTTATAAACGTTTCTTTCAATATACGAATGTGCAGCCTGACATCATTCTGAACTTTTCAACATCAAAATGTTGGCTTTATAAACACCAATTTTTCATATATAAAATCGCTCTCGATCACACTACATCACTCATTAGTAAGCATCTCACACCCTAACAATGTTAGGTTAGGTTGGCACTCTTCTAACAATGTTAGAAGAGTGCCTGGTCGCTCTTTCTGATGGTGTGCGGAAACCAGGTTTCCAATCTTACGTCGATTTATACTTCAATGAAAAAGAGAGTAGAGAAACACAAACATTAGTATTTAACAATTTATTACGAGTATTTATTTAATTAATTATGCAGAGACACTTACCAATGAGTGACGTGGTGTGATCGAGAGTGATTTTATATATGAAAAATTGCGGTTTATAAAGCAAACATTTTGACGTTTCAAAGTTCAGAATGACGTCAGGCTGTACATTTGTATATTGAACAACAGTCCAAGGTTGAACCAATCCAAAGCGCTAATTTAGGCTTCCGACCCAAAGACGGCCCGTGAGGCCTGTTCGCTAAATAGGAACAATCTACGCATACTGGTGAGGGCGCTCACGATGCATTATGCCCTTAACAAACACATTTACAATCTCAAGCTCCGAGACACAAAAATGTGCAGGTTTAGCCAAGGGGCCCAGGAAACTCCCCTGCACCTCATGTGCAAGTGTGGCCCGCTGATGCGCAAAAGATACACTCACTTAGGTGGTCATTACCTCCAACCTGATGAGGTAAACAATCTGGCGCCAAAAGCCTGTTGCGGTTCTTAAATGACACGAGGATTAGCGCAGAACTATAGTAGGTGACGAACACAAGAGATCAGCAATGGGTGCAGTGTTACAGGGCTCATAAACACCTAAGAAAATCCCCACACAATAAAATAAAATAAAAAACCATGTTAATTGGGCGTAGATCTTTTGCATCCGTCACGCAGGTGTCTCATTGAGAAGTGGATGTAGGAGATATTTTTTTTAAACTATGCCATTATATTATGACTACTCTCAGTGAATTTATTTATAATGGTAGTTAGAGGGTCAGTAATGAATGGTAGGGAAGTTTTTACTACTCTTAATAAAAATATCGCCATGAACAATTACATCGAAGTTATATCATTGATGCATTTAGTAACTTATGTAGTGGAAAATACAAAAACTAAAAAATATAGTTTACAGATATTTTGTTTTAATTTTTCGTTTATATATTTATTTATAACGAACAATAAAATTTATAACAGAAAGAGGCCTTCGTCCAGGAGTTGAACTAACCAGGCTGAGGAAGAAGACATTCGTAGCAGGGTATAGAGTCAAGAGTCGAAACTAACGTGAGAATGTCTTTCGATATGTAGGTCAACAAGTTCTAGAAACATGAAGGTTGTTGTTGCTGTAGGAATTCGCTGTGAGCCGGATTCGCCACATTAACGCTTCCCTGGTACCCTTTACTGCTTTCAGTCGCTAAATAATAATTACTTTTAGCGTAGTTTCATCATTGCCTGTGCAACTGTTCGTATCATCGTCGCTCGCTTTAGCGCGCTTTAAATTACAAGTACATACTACAATAACGTACAAATAGTCATTACCATTACGCTCTGTCCAACAGAGCATGTTGCAACAGTAGACATATATCTACGGTGCTGTTGCTGTGATACGTTATAAATGTCGGTTTCCAAATGTAGCGCTTTCAACAAATAAGTTAAATTATATTTATTTATTTATTTATTTACAAGACCAATAAATTACATAGTAGATATTTAAATTTAACATAATATGTTAAATATGGAGAGGTCTAATAAATTATATTTATTTATTTATTTATTTATTTAGGTACATAGGATTAGGTATACAGTTCATTCGTAGGTCATGTAATCATATAATCATATAATGATTATATAAATTATTTAATAATTAATATAGGGAGGTTTACCACATCTTACATGACCTATACTGCCAATAGCACATCTAACTAGGCGATAATTTGGCCCGTCGATATTAGGCCTCTCCTAACTAGGCAGAGCCTGTTCTAAGGAGAACATCAATAATAAAATGGTTATTAAAATAAACAACTATATATATACATAAGTACTGAATAACAATGAGTAATAGGTAACAATAAATAATAATAATAATTTGTAATAATATGTATATAATAAATACTTAAATAGAATGAATATAAACATGTGTACATCAAAAAAAATATTATTTTAATATTGTCATAAAGGTGTTTTCCGTCTCTCTTCTACCAAGGTTAATCATACTCCTTCTTCCTAATCACTTATAATTCTCTACCTCTTCCATCGGCTTTCTATATTAATTTTATATTTCGCATGAACTTAGTTTATTTTATAATTAATTTTTAAGTAAATATGGAAACGTAATATAGGAAACGATTATCTGCGTAATGTTTTTCTTTTTTTCTATGTTTATGCACAAGTATATATATATTGTATGCGTTGTATGTTTCCCGGAATAAAAATAAAATAAAATAATATCGCTTGCCAAGAACCGGCTTGTATAGGTTTATTTCTGACGAAATTGCTGGTGTGAATGGAGAATGAATCTTGTTGTTTCTACAGAAAAATTAGTCTTTCAAATTCGGCGCTATCAAATGAGTCTTTCAATCTTGCCTTTCAAGGTAAGTAATTGCATGGAAATAAGACTTTTATATACCCGATCCGATGTTGACGA
Source organism: Micropterix aruncella (assembly GCA_944548615.1). NCBI lineage: Eukaryota > Metazoa > Arthropoda > Insecta > Lepidoptera > Micropterigidae > Micropterix > Micropterix aruncella. The sequence goes on along the minus strand of OX155968.1, from coordinate 17,072,207 downwards.
ATTTTGTTTATATAAATTGCCGCTTAACATCATTCGCGTGGCATGAGCGTATGGAGCGAATAGTATGCTTGGGCAATTAGTATACTTTTTGTTCCCATTGATTGTGTGCGCTTTCTTGATGTTGGCCGAATACTGGAACTTAATACCGGACAGGGCCGCTGTGAGCTTCTGCCATGTCTGTAACCCTGCAGTCTAAGGCGGTTTTGATCAGAAGTGCGGATTCAGGTGAATACCTCTCGGGGGAACTGGGTAGTTTGTCAGCTACGTTTACAGGCTGTGTCAGCTACGTTTACAAAATCCGGCGAATAACCGGGGGTCTGGAGATGTACTTTTTTTAGAGAGCAGTGGTAATTGTCGACCTGACGTCATATATCCTTGAAACGATCCGTGGTCCACCCGATCCCGAGTGACTATAGGCCGCCAAAGGGCGCTTGGTCCGCGATATATTTAAAGTCAATTACCGCTTACGTCCGGTAGAGACCGCGTAAGGGACCTCTAATCCGAGAGAAGACGGGAGGACGAAGCAACTTGAGCAAATCTCGTAGTGAAGGTTCGAGTTTGGCCCGCTGGTTCCAATTCCCAGTGTCTTGCTGTAAGGCGTTGGACTCTCACGGGCTGGCGTACTTAGAAGGTGGACTGTATTGTCCCTTAGCGTTCACCCTGTGGTTGGAAGAACGATTTAAAATCGTTATAATTTCCTGGGGTGGTGGTTTCGGTCGTAGTAGTTATCAACTCCACAGCACAGTAAATATATAGCTAAAACAGTATGGAAGCTACGTACACACGTTCGAATCGAACGCACTCAAACAAACGCACTCCTGAACAATAATCTAAGTGATTGTCGCAATGCTGTCGGTAGTGAGTGCCGCCTTAAGTGCAATCTGATTGATATGTCAGTGCAGTGTTATTTGATGTGCAATAAGTATTTTAGATTTTTAATTTTTTTTAAATGGTAAGTATAAATTGATGGGGGGTTAGTTTTTTGATGTACAATTAAAAGTAACTCAATTTATAATATCGAAGAATAAAGGTATTTTAAAATGTTGATATTTTACCTAATTTAATTTATAAACTATTTAATTCATGTTATTACTTGATCATTATAGAAGCCTAAGAAATGTTTTAATTAATAATTAATAATAACTTTTCATTTATACAAATAATAAAGAGTGCTCCAATCGAGAGTAGATATTTAACTCAACAAATGGGCTATTTTCTATTCAGCATTAGCTATATATTTACTGTGTCCACAGTGTGCTTGGGCACGTCTGTAGCGTGTAAAAATCTAAGTACGATGATGGCTGTATAGTCCGAATTCAACGAAAAAAAGTGAATTCGCGAAGAATGTAATAATTCACAGGTCCGGCGCGGTCGGCCGTCACAAGTGACGTCATTACAATAAGAGTGTATCCGGCATAACGTGGCCGTGACGTAATCTCAGTTGTGGAGCCGTCCGCCTCATTATGGAAATGTATTCAGGTGCGGCCGTGGCTCGCGCGGCTTAAATTTGATATTGTTTTCGCTGTCCCCGTGCGAAATCCATTCGGCCGCGGCTGCCACCTATCACCTTCTCATTATAATGCCGGTAATTTTCGGAAACGGGATAGCGCCAGTAGAAAAAAATTAAAGCGAAACCGCTCCGTTGTTTATCTTTCGGGATTACGTGGGGACGCTTTCAGGCGCGCTTTAATCTAAAAATTTAATCCACTGTCATAAATGGAAATGAAGTGAAAATAATAATTAAAATACAGGGTCATTTTTTATTCGGACACAATATAATGCTTTACTCACTGATGGGCAGAAGCTGAGAACCAGTACCGCTTTTAAAGCTGAGGTCACAAAATGGCTACGTGCAAAATGTAGAGGCGAATGCGAAAGGCAGCTCATGGAAATTGTGTCTTGAAATAATAAATAAAGAAATGGTTTTGCAATTATTTATTTTTACGTATTTATATAGGTAGGTACGTTTATAATGCTGATTAATAATTCAAGATTTGATGACACAGGCCACTTTGTGACCAAGCAGCCAACCGGCAAACGCACTCGATGTGGAGTACGCCATAAAGTTAACCCTGCAAGGTGCATCAAGTGTTCAATTTTTCAATAGTTAGTTTTTTTAAAGACTTTTTTATAATTTTATTTGTTATTGGAAATGTAATTTCATTTGTAGAAATACCATTAGATATGTAATTTCTATACCCAGATCGGGGTTTTGAAAAGAAATTCTTCTTACTTCTTACTTCTTACTATCGGATTACATGGAATGTTTTGTTGTCCATCATACCAAAAAAAAGTGTATAAGAGTACTAACATTTATCGTTAGAATTTTCTTTAAGATTTATATACGTATATAGAGTAAAATAAATTTCATAGCAAATAAAATAATTTTCACTTAATGATTTGTCTTTGTTCCCGTATAAGCCTACTGTATCACATATGATACGGCTTATTCCTGGCTTCCCAATATACGAATATTTTTTTCATACTTGGAGATGTTTTTTTAATCTAATTAAATAATTATTTTTATTATTTTTAATAGAAAATACTTTCAGACCTTAACCCTTCGGCATACGTTACGACCAAATTTGATTGCACATCAAAACACCGTTCACTACATAACGACCAATATTGGCGGCTTGCTCCCGGAGCGCACAGTAATATTGTTTTCTAATTCGAACGCATTCTAAAATCCATACCAAATATCTCATTATTATCATAGATACATAGACGGCCGCTAGAATAATTTCGTGCGTCATTTCGCGGATATTTCTGGTAAAATTCCGTTGTCAAACATCATCATTTTTTTGTCGAGAAATCATCAAAATTTTTATTGGTTTTTATGAGCTAATATCTAAATATTTTTGTACGCAAATAAGCAAAACAAAATATTGCCTTTGATAGAGAATCTAATAAAGATTACGACAGTATTTACAATTTCTTAATAGGGTTCCGTATTTTTCCGTAAGACAATCACAAATTAGAAATGTCGAGTTTTTTTCACTTTTTCAAATTTCTCATGTTTATTCATAATTATCTAATTGTTTTACAAAATGAAATTTCAATATTCTATATACAAAATTTCAATGCAATCATTTCACAGTTTTTGTTTTTATGATTGCTATAGTAGTTCCATAGTTATAGTACTTTTTGTCGAGTACGGCGATATTGCAAGAAATTCCAATAAATTGCCGCGCCTGCCATGAAATTATGCCGCTACTCGAAAAGAAATATTGACTCCTAATATCTATGCATACTTGTCATTTTAATGGGAATTGCCTAATTCCTCTGCTGTAAAACTCTTGTGGAGAGGAACCAATGAATGCCAGATTATACACATAGTCAATAATTTCGCACATGATTTCTAATACATTTTTTAAATAAAATAACAATAAAATATCTTTTAAGTGGAAATCTGTGTCGACGTCGCTCATGTCAGCTGTCAAAGTTTTTTCTCGGCGCGAGATCATGTTGGCTAAAAAGATACACAAACAGAAAGTTTCGCCGGGGATGATACCTGGATCGGCCGCGACGCTACACCCGAAACTTTTATCCCTGGACGATAAAATGTCGCTCTTTCGGGGGTTTCGGGGGAAGTGGAACTTTGTAACGAATTCAAATGAGGGACAATTCAATTCGGGACGCGACGCTCCTCCAGCCGTGCAACTTGTTTGCGACTTAAATCTTTTAGTAAAAGAAAATTCCACCGACGCGGGCGAAACATTGTAAGTTTTCCTGCGCGGTGCGTGCGGTCGAGAGATTTGCGCTAGGCGCGTTTACGGAACGTTTCCTCGGTTTCGAGAATTCATCGCCTCGCACTCGTCTGTGCATTATTAAGCTAATGGGAGCTAATGGGCCCTTGCTGAGTTGGCCACGAAGACCCATTCTGTTTCCGGGTCGGTCATACTCACGGGTCAACACCCATCCGATGGCCTCCACGCATGGGGTGCGAGCCTGGGTAGGACACTGGGTCAACCAGTCTCCCCTGGGAATCAATCCTCTGGCGCTCCTGGACGGTCTGCGCACCGAGCGGCGCAAGCCAATCGATTGTGCTCTCCGACTAACAATCGGGGGAGTCTGGGAACTGTATTGTTTCCTATAGAGCGGGGGTAGTTGTCTACCTTACGGCGACTGCTCTTGAAATGACCATTGGCCATCCGATCCCGGTTCAGAGTCGGGCAAAGGACGCCTTGGTCCGCGATAGATTCGGTATACTCCGTTTCACCGCTTCGTAAGGGAGAGGACCGCGCAAGCGACCTCGAACTCGGAACCAATCGAGAGACCGGAGAAATCTGGTCACAATTGGTAGTTAGGGCGCGAGTGCCGCCCGTCAGGTTAACATACCTGGCTACTCGCGGTAAGGCGTTGGTCTCTAACGGGTTGTGGCGTAGCTAGACGTCGGATTTGTTATGTCCAAAGTCTTCTACTCTCACTGCACGGTCGATAGAACGATGAATCGTTAAAACGTCCTGCGGTGACGGGTTCGCCCGTTGTGGTTGACATCTCAATATATGTGCATTATTAAAACGGTCCTGGCGTTCTTGCATCTTGTGTCCATATGACATGTTTGTCATTTTGGGTTGGCTCAATTCACGGTTCAAGTCCCGTCCGGTAGCCTCCTTAAAAAGGGACGAAACTGAAAAGGACTATGTGAACACTGTCTCGGCTGGGTGGTGTACAGGTGGGATCGGATTCTCAGGGGAAGGCGCTTATGGGCGGATTGTGCATCGTGCGGCGTTGGTCAATCGACTGTGTATAATAGTGTTTGGAAATAGTGTTTTACGTTTCCTAAGCAGCGAGATTGATTGTTTACGATTGGTTGTTGTGGTTGTTGTTAAACCGCAATAATGCGGTTTAAGCGCGTCACGCGCCACCGATATCTAATAAGTAATTTAGCGCCATTTACATGTAGACATCAGCTACATTCGAGCGCAGTGCGGTTTTACGAATTTGTCACCTGCGTCGGGGTAAAAATCCAGCGTTGAAGAAGCGTCAGGCACGTATCATTCCCCGTCCGCTCGCGCCAGCGACCGGGCGCATAGCGCATACTAAATTTTTCTATCGCAGCGCTAGCACAGAATGACTATCTTTGCGCAGTGGTGGTATAAGGGTATCAGCAGGCAAATTACATTTAGCGTAACTCTCAGAGCGCTCTCACGATTTCATTAATTGTAATTAATTTAAGGCCCAAATAAAAAATGTGACTAAGCGCGACGCTAGAGAATTAACCAGTCAATTTATTGAAATTAAATAAAACACACTCACCGCTTACATTTCAGGAGTAATCGTGCCTGAAAGTTTTCGAAATCGGCTTAAAGCCAGCATGTCCAAGGCAATGAGCAACTTTTTTGAGTTTAAATTGTTAATTGGTTACTTATCGAGGGATTAGCTTAGAAACTTTTTTAAATTATTCCTTAAATTTTTCAAAAAAATCATAAAACTAAAATTCTTTAGATATGATTGTTCCCAGATAATATGTCACCTTAGTTATACTGGGCATTCCTCCGCAAGTCGACATCCAGTGCGCCTATTTTGCGTGAATATGTCACCTTAATGTGCGCCATATTTATACACTCTAACATTCGTCAATGTTATTCTTAATGCCGTATAAAAGAGGGTTGCTTTTTTTTTTTTTTTCTTCGTTTTATTAGTAACTATCTCTTAATATTTCACTCAATCACTCGGTCCATATACAAAACAAAAAACTAAATTTCCCACGAATTTAAAGATGAAATCGAATGCACTACAGCCTTGCTTGACCTGGCTAATGCCTTCGACACCGCGAAATCTATTTTTTGGAAATCCATAAAGTAGCGTTCTTAGAGGAGTCTTGTAAACAGTCCTTATAAATAATATATTGGTAGACAAATATTGTGTTGATAACGACTAAATGGTACTATGATCAAGACAATCGTAGCTTAATCTTCGGGACGGTGAGGGACCATCTTGGAGTTATAATGAGATGAGTCCACCTAAATTTACTCAATTTGAAAATGAATGAAACAAAATGTATAAACCAGGCTTCTTAACACTAGGACGTCCCAAAAGTGGGTCATTTGAAATTTGCGTATTGTAATAATTTCAACTAATAATTTTTTTAAACAGTTGTCAAAAATAACTTTGAGGACAAAGTAAATATTTGCAGCTCAAATGGTTTGGAATATATAGTCGTGTTACCCTAGAACGAAGGATGTTTCAAATTTAAGACGTATGGCGCTGAGTTAAAATCTCGGTTTTGAGTAATAATATTTCGATATTAATTTATAACAAATAGGTATATGATATACTGATATACTTCCAGAGTATATAGAGATATAAATTCCAGAGTGAGTTAGGAGAACAGAAAAAAGCCAGCAATCTCGTGTAACAAGAAGATCGAAACAAACAAATTTTGCAATACCACTCAGGAGATCTGCTTTTGGCCAATCCAGTTTCTCTTATCTTGCCTCCAAATTTTATAATTGCCTACCACCAAACATTAAAGACATTAAAATTTCAAATAAATTTAAAAATAGTTTGAGTGCCTACCTCTTAAATTGTACAAATGCAGATATTGAACACCTTATTAAATAATTGAATCTTTATAATAAATACGTAATAGTATATGTAGTAATATAAATTGATGATTTCTAAACGTAATTTTATTTAAATTTTTGTGAATTTATTTTGTATATTATTAATACATATTAATACTTATTAATACATATAAGAATATATATTATTTTTTATCATGTTTTAAAATAAAATAATATTGACAATTTTCATGACATTTTCTTACGAATTTTTATTAGGTAATTAAGGTGTTTCTGTTACAATAAGTATGATTTTGTTTATTTATATAAATATAATATTATAGATTTCTTAGGATAATTAAAATAAATTGTCTACCTTGGAACAGGCGGCAGCCTAGTTAGGTTAAGACTTTTGTATATTGAATGTACACATAATTTGAACTCTGAAATTTGAAATTTGAACTTTGTAATTTAAATCATTTGACAGTTTACGGTTCCATCCCCGTTACCCAGAGGAAGATTTCACAAGGAAACTACCTCCTTACCCTTGCCGAAGAACTAGCCAAAGATTACGCTATCTCTCCTCTTTAAAATGCACTAGAGGTTAAGACTGAATAGTCGGATATTCAAGTACCATGCACATATAAATCAGAAGATAGCCGACGCTGATACCAGGTAAGATACAATTGTTAATCAGGCAAAAGTACTCTGGTTTTCGGAAGTTGCAAAAAGGTAATGTGCAACAAATTTGTGAAGGAGATTTCAAAAAGCATAAAATGTGGAAAATGCGTGCCTTAATGGTTATCTAAAAACGCTTATACCTTGTACTGGAATACATTCAACGTACGTTTAGGAAAAATATGTCGAAGATAAATAAAGCACACTAAATTAATTATTTAACTTTATTTTCCTCCAAATACCTAAAACTTGTCAGCCTGCTATTATTCAGGTTTAAAGCCCATTTTGCTGACGTTTGGCGTAGTTTGCGATGATGTGGCAAGGGTCAAGCGAGCATCAGCATTCATCCACCAGAAGTTTAGGCGGCAAATCCATGCCTTGCAGCCGCTGCGCTGTGAAACTAATTTGCGATCTAAATCTATACTAATATTATAATATTATAAAGAGGTAAAGTTTGGATGTAGGAAGTAATCTCTGGATCTACTGAACCGATTTTGAAAATTCGTTTACCAATATAAATCCACGTTATTTGTGGCTATGGTAATATGGGCTATAATATATTAATCCGAAAAATGAAAAGACTTTTTCGTGGTAGTCGGATTTCCAAAGTCGGAAAAAACGGTCGAACGATAAAGTTTCTAACGAACGATGCATTAACGATGAGAGGTAATATATGATTCTAGAGAAAAGTTGTATAGCTTGATAATGCCTACAAAAAAGTCAGCGACAGCATATGTCTAACTTTTATATTTAAGTAACCAACAGTAGTATTTTATATTAAAAACATAATTTTAATCGTTAGGTCATGTTTATTGGTCATATTATCAACAATTATGAATTATTATCAAAATAAGTAAATTTATCGTCTCAAGTGTTTAAAACAAAAGACTTTTCCCTTTTACTGCATATAACTTCACTTTTACTGCATAAATGGTTGAAGAGATAAGACACTCACAAATAAGACACTCACAAGAAGACACTCACAAATAACGGTAATGTAGTAAAATTGGCATTCAAATACATACATACATATGCAGTAAAAATATAACCCTTCTTTTGGCAGCCAGGAAATTAATCATAGCACTCAGTACTAACCAAACCACACTCATAATTTCATCACAAGTAAAAAGTTTTACCGCCCAACGAAGCGGGCACGAGTCAGCTAGTCTTCTAATAAAAGGACACTCCACCGACGCAGGCGAAACATTGCAAGTTTTCCCTGCGCGGTGCGTGCGGCCGGGAGATTTGCGCTAGACGCGGCTACGGAACGCTTACTCGATTTCGAGAGTTCATCGCCTCGCGCTCGTGTATGCATTAATATGAAGGAATGCGGCGGTGAAGCCCGGGGGAGGCGGCGGACTTAGCGCGCCGTCAAGTTCTCATTTGCCAATGTCGCGGCGCGGCGCTCGCGCTGGGGGTGTTGATTTAATTACGCGCAAGTACGTACTCGCGGGCGACTCGCAATAATGCGGTTTAAGCGCGTCACGTGCCACCGATATCTACTGACTAATGTGATTCCGCTGATTTAACGCCATTTACATGTAGCCAACAGCTACATCCGAGCGTGAACAACGCGCCATACTAAATCCGTCACCGGCGCCGTTTTACGAATTTGTCACCTGCATTGTGTGTGTCGTGCCGCTGAATTTAATTAGTGGCTGCCAAATTTAGATTAATTGTCAAGGGTATTAATCCAATGCAATCTGGGGCTTAATTAGATATTGTATTTTCTTAATTATTTATGTCATTAATAATATCGTTCCATGTCATCACCTTACAATTACACCTAAACATTAACATTTTTTAACATAAGAAGTATACCAGAAAATGTAAACATGTCAACGCGATGGTCTCTTGAAACTTAATAACTGATACGGGGCTATCACACCCGAATCAGGTCGAGAGTCGATTCAGTACTTAAATAATTTTCAGCCAAGTATTTCCTAAGTACCGAGTGACAATCCCTTCGAGAAACTTGACCCTTTAATTAAGTATTGAATGTGTTCGATCGACGAGTATTACAGCCGACTCCGCTAAGTATGGCTCAAGTATTCTGGAAATTATTCTTATCGAGCGGCAATACTGTCAAATGATTGATGAATATTTATCCGCCTGAAAAAAAATAAGTATCTTTTATTTATTATGATGATTAATATATGCCATCGGCTATTTATAAAGGTAAGCTTAAGGTAGAAGCCATGGATTTTTAAAGTAACGTTTTGCTATTATATTCGCAATTTCAGTAACTTTCATCTTATTGCCAGTGTCAGAAAAAACAAACCATACAGGTCGCCACCTGGCCACCATGTTGGTTGTTTTGATCATGCATTTGCTGTCATTCTCCCACATTTTTTGTGATTCCAATGATTATTTGTGTTTTTGCGCAATAAACAAACAAACAGCACAAGAAAAATATTCAAATTCAAATCGCCGTTAATCAGCTAGATTCGCTAAAAATGTCCAAATAAAATCATAAAATCCTCATGACATTTCAAAAATAGCACCATATTTACACACACACACAATTTACACACTCGCACAACTCTAACAATATCAATTACATATATGTAAAAAAGAGTGAATTCAGCAAGTTTATAACATAACAATTTAGATTTCTCAATGATTATTGTAAATATATATATATGTTTATTTTTTAAATTTACAATAACAATTTCTTAACATAGTTTTCATAAAAGTAATTTTATGAAAAAGATGTATAAAATAATATCATATAAAATTGGCGTCTTCCTTGAACTGTTTCAAGGAAGAGGCTTTGGCACTGCCTAGTTATGAGTGATGAATAATCACTGTGTAAAAATATTTCCTATATGATTTTTAAAAAATAAATATATAAATAAAATAGTTTTTAAACTAAAAAATAAAATAAAAACGCAGTAGCAGCGACTGACTAACTGCTTAGTCTAGTCAAAATATTGAAAAAGAGCTCTCCTTTTTACTTTTAGAAGCAAATCATGTAACTTTTGGACAACCGGTATTTTCTCCTATTTCAACCATGCTAAATCCGAAAATGCCAAAGCGAGATCCTGACCGGAAGTGAGAATCCAAGATGACCGCCAATATGGGGTCGAATCCCGATATCGGCGCTGTAAAGTCCTCCTACTCTTTAACTTAGGAACCCGTCCAAAATATCTAGATATAATATGTTTTCGAGCAAGGAGAATTTAAAAATACATTGTAAAAAAAAACATTGGTTTGGTATTTCAAGATGGTACCAGCCACGTATTGCCCTATTTTGTCGTACAAACGAGCGTGATGCGTCTCGATATATGTTTTTAAACATAAGGATTTCAAGAAATAACTTTTAAACAACGTTGGGCTAAACTTTGATTCAAATCTTTTTGAAAATGGAACAAACAAGCGACTTTTGGCAACAACAACTTACAGAAACTAAAAACCCCGGCCGCGTGGCCGTCCCCCTTCGCCACGGAAGCGGCAACATTTTAGTTTGGCGTCAAAATCCCATTTACCATTATTGCGGCCTTCATGCCCTGGCAGCCGATTTAATTACGCGCAAGTACGCACTTAAAACTGTTAAATTAAGTAATCTAATATTATTCATATTATAGCATAAATGAAAAAATATACAGAATATACATTAAAAATAAAAATATATTTATAAAAACTTTTATAAAAAAGAAATTTGATAGTAATCGTAAAAAATAAATCTTCAACTCATGAGCCATTCTCCTACAGTCTCAACATATCATTTTTGTACGTCTTCTTGTTTCCAAAAATTAGGAATCAATTTTCATCGCTAGAAAGTTTTGTCGCAGTTTTTATCGAAGTATATGAAAAATATATATCCGAAAGCACCACGAAGAGGTAGAATAAATTTTATGAAAATTATTTTTCTCCTATAAAAAAATGTAATAATTCTCAAGGAGAATATTTTGAAAAAAATGTTTATAAAAACTTTGTCTATGAAAAATAAATCTGCATTTCGAAACAAATGTTATTTTATTTTAAATCTAGCATTGTATCGTGTAAATATAAAAATATAAACAAAGAAAAAATTAAACATAATAAATATTCAAAAAAGAATAACCAAATTCACAAAAAGATAATCTATGATGCTGCACCAAAACAATGAATCACGTCATGAAAAATTTTAATGACAAAATTTTATTAATGTACTTAAATAATGGGAGAAAATCAGTAAATAAATTTTCTATCAAAATGGTTGTCGAAAATAAGGTTTTTAAAAAAAAACTTCTTTTTGGAATAGTCGATTGCGAATATAAAATTTTAAAATATGTGCCATATAAACATTTTTGTAATAAATATTCTGTGGTTTGTTTTTTAAATTGTGCTTAAATTTTATCTTTCTTAATTCTTCTCTCAATATTATGTTATACTTCTAAAAATCGTATTATTATATGTGATACGTTATGCTAGTAAAACACTTCATTATATAAATGCTAATAAAATACTACCAATTTCTGATTATCTTCCGACGCTACTTGAAATAATGCGGCGAAACTCTCAGACTCCGAACTCTAAGTTTCGGTTCCGCGACGTCAGTTGGTCGATTAGGGTATGCATGATGGTGACGCCAGGGGGAAGCGGCAATTTTAGCTCGGCGTCAAGATCTCATTTGCCAGTATTGCGGCGTTCATGCCCTGGTAGTCGATTTAATTACGCACAAGTACGCACTCGCGGGCGTGTCACAATTAGGGTAAAGGCAGACTAAGCCCGCGTACGCAAAGTTTACGATGCAACGCTCCCATGTTGGTGTGCACACCAACGTGGGAGCGTTGCATCGTATACTTTGCGTACGCAGGCTTAGTCTGCCTCTACCCTAATTGTCCTACGTATCCAACGTAGGTTCCAGCCTCTTATGCCTTATATAAGGCATAAGAGGCTGCTGTCACTTCACAGAAGGTGAACTTGTATTGTGGACAACCGCTGTATACTTTGTTTTCTATTCTGATAGTGAGTTTGAAAATGGATTCCTCGGTTTGTTGGTTTTAAATGAATAATATGTCTGCACCACAAAACACAAAAAGTTAAGAAAATAAGCTATAAAAACCATGAATTAAAAAAACAAAGAGAAAATTTGGAGAATAGCAACGATTCTTTATAACATTTCGCATGTCTTTTCTCTGTGCATGCGTCGACGTTCTATAAGTGTCTGGCGCGTTGCAAACGTACGTTCTAGAAATACGTTGGTCTTACGCGTGGAACTGCGTACTCTCGCCCCTCCACCTTCCCATGCCAATCTGGACATCGCAGGTAAATTTTGCGTGGGACGCATGTAACAGCGTTGCGTGTAAGTATGTTTCTAAGTTATATATTTTCATGCAAGAGTCTACATGCGTTGTATACGATGCGTACGTGGGCTCAGTCAGTCTCTAATTAATGCACCGCGCGGCTCCGATATCTACTGATGATTATGATTCTGCAAATTAAACAGCATTTACATGTTATATCTATAGCCGAGTGCGAACAGTGAGCGATACTAAATTCGTCAACGGTACCGTTTTCCCTATTTGTCACACGGGACAAGTGTGCTGTGCCACTGAATTAAATTAGTGGGTGCCAAATACGAACCATATAATTCGTCAAGGACTTAGGTGATCTCTGCGGTACTTATGCAGTGAATGGGAGCGTCCTACCTCACTGATAAGTATTTGTGGGGCTGTAGCGTATCTGGTCGTGGTAGTAGATGATTGAGTAATTCTTCTCGCGAATCCAGAGTCATTATTTATATAGTCCTTGTACCTTGTACAGAGGACAAAAACATAATGTGAATATTTGATCCGTTTTAATAATTTTGAATGTAGAGAGCGACTTACCAATTGAGTGTGTTTGGCTGAAGAGAATTTATTAATTAAATTACGCCCTTTCACACCGTTTAATCGTGAGAATATTTCAACGACATAATCATTTTGACGTCAATACGACTAGTAAGAAATAAATACCGTGTGAAATAATTCAATTTACGTCAATAAAATACTGGGAACTATAAATGTCCTTTCCCGTATGAGAGTGCATTTTTTGTACTGAGATTATATACATTGTTATTTAATATTATTTTAAACGTTGCTAGCGGATATTTCTCTACGGAACCTAACGAAACCGTGTAGATTGGGCTCGAATAATGTTAGGATGCCCAGTCCAATTCGGCAGCAACCCCTAAAGAGACTACGTACATTGTAAGAGTACATAGTCCCTAAATGGACTATGTACCCCTAAGGAGTGAAAACTATCTGTTCCTCATTGAAATTTGGAACCTAAGTTGCACCGGGGGAATACATCACCCTTGACCAGTTTGCTCGACTTGTGCCCAATCTGGGAACCTACGTTGTCTAAGAAGCAGGGGTAGATGTTGACCTGACATCACTTATCCTTAGAAACGATTTATTGGCCACCGATCCCGAGTGATATAGATGGTGCCCGATGCAAGAGTCAATGCTGAAATGCCCCCCTTTCTATGGTGAATTATCAAGATGAGGATTGAACGAGCAACGGGCAAGTATAAAATTTAAGATATTTATTTTCATATAAATTATAGGTTAGGTCTAATTGTTGCTGCTTCTTACCATCTTTTCCATAAAATTACTTTTTTCTTTTTTTAATTATTATCATATTAATTTGGCGTTTTTCTTTGAACGCGTACTGCCCAGCTAGGTGACGCTAAATCATTGTGTAAATATAAATTCTATATATTTCTTTTCAATAAATAAAATTAAAAAAAAACCGTAACCGCTGTCAAATATTAACCATGATAATGCCAACTTACACACAGAGAGACAAACGATTTTTTAGGGCGAAAAACGTAGAACTCTTGAGCCATTCCCCATACAGTCTCGACATAGAATTTTCGTACGTCTTCTTGTTTCAAAAACTTAGGAATCAATTTTCATCGCTAGAAGGGGGCTGTCGAAATATATGAAAAATATATATCCGAAAGCACCACGAAGCGGTAGATTTTTTTAATAACATTAGTCTTCACTTATAAAAAAATGTATTAATTCTCACGGAGAATATTTTGAGAAACAAAAAAATGATGGACGGCCATTCATTATTTTTAAGCTATTGCATAGCTTTTATCGCGGGCCTAGGCCAGCGCGGCGACCGAATGAAGAAATTTCTTAACGAAAATTAATGATTTTAAACTGATAATTACGTCTAAACGAGTACGGCTTACGATTCGAAAAAAATATATGTTAAACAAGAACATTTTCCTAATATTCTTAGCTTTGAATATTTTAGATTTTGTTTATATTACATAGTGTAATTAATTTGTGAAATTAGGTCTAACCGAACACAAAAACGACTACTATGCAAATACTATATGGCGTATTATTATGAAACCTGCACCATTTTAAAGATAATTTAATTATCTATCTTTTTATCTACGAATTTTTTCGAATAATTCGGTTTTTTTGCTATATTGAATAAAAAATTCGTGCGCGGCGCTCTATCGAAAGACGTTTAAATTACTTCGAATCATTTGCTTCCGCAGCCGCAAATGATTCGGAATAATTTCAACGTTTTCCGATAGAGCGCAGTTATCTGATATCAGAAAAAATAAAATAAATAAATAATTATAATTGCATAAGTTGTTAAAAATGCTATGCAATAGTTTTACCGTGGCAGTCCCCGAGTGCCACACGTATTTTTTTTTGTTCTTATCTTTATCTTCACCACACATTTTATGTATTAATATAGAAATTTAATTATTTCATAGAATAAATATAGTACCTGCATACGTAAATACACAATACACGTACCTACATACATGGTAAGTTTTAATCACACCCTCTCATTCCTTAAAAGGGGTAAAACAGAACGAGCTTATAAGCATCTTTTGTTAAAAAATTATGGGAAAATATTAATATATTTTTTTAAAATTTAAATAATTTCACTTAGTCTGGAAAATAATATAAAAATCGCTGATTCACCCACTTGAAGGATGCCAGTTAATTAAAACTTAACCCTGTATATAGGAAGATTATTTCTCCTCATACTGTAATTTGTAGTCGTTTTTCCTAACGTAGGTATCCAATTTCTATCAGTCATCTGTTTATTTTAAATTTAACCTATCAGTATCGGTTATTCTTACCTTGCAATAGAAGGAGCTGAACTGAGCGACGCTACGCCTATCAGTGGAGCTTACAATAAAATATGCAATTCTAAGTCTATAAGGCAAGTTACATGAATCTCTAAATTAAAAATAAATATCCCTTTTTTAATATTTATTTATTTATTTATTTATTTCATAATTTACAATTATATACCGTAAATGAACGTATACAATTACAATGTAATAGCCGATAATCCAGTAGCAAAAAACTGATAAAAACTGATACACTTAGACCTATTATTATGAATTCTTACGACCTGGAAAATTGAATATAAAATTCATAATATAAAGGTGAAATTGATATTATAAAATTGTTAACCTGTGTAACCTTTAAAATTTTTAAAAATCATAAAAAGATGCACAATTAGCTAGTATTTTAATAATCATAATTGCTTAAAAAGAGCGGAATAGTCAAAGCTAATTAAAAAAATCGGTTGTGTCACCCCAAGACTTTCCTGACTAGTATCCGGGGAGGTGCGAAAAAACAGCGACATTTTTTACTCTAGTACCCCAAATTTGTATGGCAGGTACCCCAAACGTTGGTCGTAAGTACCCCAAAAACTAATAGGTTCTTCCGATGGTTAACAGAAGCTTCTATGCCAAATTTTAACTTAGACAGATTAAGCGTCTGGGCGCTATCGCGGAAACAATTTTTTCGCCGGGAACCCCAAATTTGTATGGGAGGTACCACAACCGTAGGGCGTAGGGACTCCAAAAACTAATGGGTTCCTCCGACGGTTAACAGAAGCTTATATACCAAATTTCAGCTCAATCCGATTAAGCGTCTGGGCGCTATCGTGGAAGAATACATACATACAGACATACAGACATACAGACATACAGACAGACAGAGATCGGTCTGGAAATAGTCTCAATCGTCTCAGGGAGTCTCAAAATATATATTCCCATCTTCATCTCAAAATTTTTTTTTAGCGCGATCACAATACTTTCCTTTCCGATAGGTCGTCAGGAAAGTAAAAAATACGTGTGGCACTCGGGGACTGCCGCGTTAAAGCTAATGCATAGCATTTTTAACAACTTATGCAATTATAATTATTTATTTATTTTATTTTTTCTGATATCAGATAACTGCGCTCTATCGGAAAAGGTTGAAATTATTCCGAATCATTTGCGGCTGCGGTAGCAAATGATTCGGAATAATTTAAACGTCTTCCGATAGAGCGCCGCGCACGAATTTTTTATTCGATAAAGCAAAAAAACGGATTATTCGAAAAAAAAACGTAGTTAAAAAGATAGATAATTAAATTATCTTTAAAATGGTGCAGGTTTCATAATAATACGCCAGACAGTATTTGCGTAGTAGTCGTTTTTGTGTTCGGGTAGACCTAATTTCACAAATTGATTCCACTATGTAATATAAACAAAATCTAAAATATTCAAAGCTAGGAATATTAGGAACTTGTTTAGACGTAATTATCAGTTTAAAATCATTAATTTTCGTTAAGAAATTTCTTCATTCGGTCGCCGCGCTGGCCTAGGCCCGCGATAAAAGCTATGCAATAGCTTAAAAATGATGTACGCACACAAAGTGTGTAAGTTAGCATAATTGGTTAAAAATACAGTAATATAATCCAACCTAATAATAGAAATTAAAATAATCTAATAAAAAATGAGATTAAAATGAGTAGTTACATATATAAGTATTATAATAAAATATTCATTAAAATAAAAGAAAGTTTTGCAATGCTAAAAGCTTTAATTTCTGATTTTTCATTAAATACAAAACTTCTCCTAGAATTAAGACGTCCAAGCTTCAAGTGACTCATTCTGTTTTAAGCCAAATGGATTAACTTTACATGGCACCTCTGTACAAATCAGCTTTAACAAATTAATTGCAAAACTCGGAGTATATGATTGTATCGGCATGTTTATCAGATGGTGCCTTCGGCGCCTAATGCTCCGGAGGCGGTTATTGTCCCGCAAATTGAAAATCGATCAGGGAGCGAGTTTGGCTCGGGAATAGAGCCCCTCCCGCCAGGCAATTTGGTGTTCCGCATTCGTGACTGGCCTCAATAAGAAAACAGTTAGCAGCCGATTTACTATTGTGCCGCTGCGACTTTTACCCGAATTTCGGTCTCGCCCCATTACCCTCGACTAAGGCAGCCTTCGTAGTGTTACATAATTTATAAATAATTAAAAGTTACATTACGCACATGCTGGGTATTGCAATAATCGTACACGCTGTAAATATACCTCACTAAATTCTGAAATAAGCATCAGATTATATTTTATTCTGCCCTTTTAAGACCCAAGCCTTTCAGGAAATAAAGTAGTAGCGGATACTCAAGATAAATATCATAGTTCTGTTCTTCGGGTATTTAACGGTTCCATGCAGCTTGGACCTGATTACTTATTGCAAGATTTTATTTACCTTGCAATGTTTGTCAGTATATTTGTTTAGGTCAAATCGTGTAAGCAGAATTAGGACCACTTCCTTCTTATCGTATGAAGTTGACATTGTATATGTTGTTGCAGTTCCGATTACAATGCATTTTCATGGTAAGCATGACCTGATTCTGCACCCACGATTGGCTCACGACTAGAGGACTCCTGAACGGTCAACAGCACAGACACGACATTTTGTATACGCATTCAATTGAGGCCACCAGAAGCAGAGTGGCCCGAATGACATTTTGGCGATTTTAAGTGTAATACAAAACGCCATATAAAAATCAATATATACAAATCCAGAGTGGCCCAAAATAATTTTTTTCAAGAGATCACAGATGGCGCTACATAAATAGTTTTGTCCTCGTAATTTTATATGCAGTATTATAGACCACAGTGGCCGAGGTTACCCATATCCACAAAAATGATTTTTTCATTTGGTCCACTTTGGTTCTGGTGACCTCAATTATGATAGCTTGTTATAAAGGTCATCATAACATGGCTGCTGAGTGCAGGGTTGGCTTCCGATGAGGGGACTCTTCAACTGTCAATAGCAAAGTCACGAAAACTTGTATAGGTACGCATTCAATTATGATAGCCCGTTTTAAATTTCACTATGACATGGCTGCGGCGCTCAGGGTTGGCTCCCGACGAGACCACTCCTCAACGGTCAACAGTACAGACACGAACTTTTGTATACGCATTCAATTATGATAGGCCATTTTAAATTCCACTATGATATGGCTGCTGAACCTAGGGTTGGCTTGGGAGAGAGAATTTTAATAAAAGATTGTTTTTTAAAATGTGTTTTTACTATTTTCTGTCGGCTTATCCAAAGATTCAAATCGCATCCCTTAGCATCCTCGAAGAGGAATTAACTTGGAAAGGACTCTTTAAACCCTGCGAAGGCTATGTCGTGGACAGGCGATCAGTTGTTCCAATTTGTAGAACACCTCGGGAGATACTGGGCGGTTTTCGCATCGTTTGGCGTTTGTTAACCGAATGTGCACCAAGGCGAATAACCAATTGGTCTGGAAACATACGTTGAATAAGCAGCGGAGGTGGTTATCTATCTGATCCATTAACCACTTGATCCCGTTTGCCGATCGATGGGCAAAGGGCCAACGGTCCGCGATAAATTCGAACTGAATTAAAGCTAACTATCTGAAACCCATCGAATTCGACGGCCACTTTATTGACCGTAATGTTTAAAATATAAACGGAAATATACCTACTTATTATTTATGTACAAATAATAGTTGTTTGGATTAATTCGATTACGTTGTGCTGCCTTGCCCAATTGATCTACGATCAGACATATTACAATCGAAGAGAGACGCAGACGTGACAGACATGTGACAGAAAGTAAACAAAATGTATCGAGGCAATTCAGCGTATTCAGATATTTCCAAGTAGGAAAGCATGAGTTCCATCTCAGTTGGCTGCCTTGAAGTTGAAGTTTGAGGGCTGGATGTTCTGCGCCTCTTTGTTTGGTCGTAAATTAACCTTTCGGAAGCCAATAATTCCACGCAAAATTTTCGAAGCGTTCGAAAATGTATTTGTAGAAGGTGTGTGCAAACGTACTAATATATATCGGTGGCTTATTCAATGGCAGACTTTAAGCGCAGTGGACGGATAATTAGAGCCGATAATTGCGTAAATTCGGATATAATACGGATAATACGATAAACGTCGATCGGCGGGCGTGGCCACCTAGTGGTTATATTGTTTTACTTTTCTAGTTGTAAGTATTCTCCGTAGAGCCTTGATACAGTTGTATTTTGGCGTTGGCTGGCTCTATCTCGCCTTCCAGTAAAGCTTTTTCTAAGAGCTTTTAGCTTTTCCGGATTTTGAGCTATTAAAATCGATGGTAAAGGTCCAACAGTTCAAAATCACCGGTACTTTTAAATATTGCCCAAAATTACACAACTTTGACACAATTTCAATGCAGTTTAGCAATCGTCCGTTAGAGGGCCACCTGTTTACAGTACAAAAAGGTCACGCTGTAATCCAGCATATAACGGGGTGTAAAAATTTAGCTGAGGTTTCTAAAAAAAGCTCTCGTATACCGTTCTGATATAATTTTAAGTGTAGTGTAAGAGCCGGTTGTTTGCCTCTGTTGCACTAAGTTAGGGATGACTATAATTAGAAGTGCCCCTCCCGCAGGCCTCAGTGCCATGTAAGCCGTCGGAGTAGGCGCACGCGTTTTGTCCGTGTTCAGAGCAAAACTCTTTCTCGGCGAAACTTTGACGGGCGTTAAAATTATATTGATATATACCTACATAATTTATATTGAATATTTTAATTACTGATTATGGTTTCCATCAACTTTTTGTTTTTTTGCATGCCTTTGAACTTTAAATACACTACTTATTGCGTTTTACTATTGGACAGTTTTTATTTATTTCGCTAATTAAAAAGCAAGTATATACGTATCAAAAAGATAATCGACCTGTTTACATTTGATTTTCTCAGAATTTTTTAAAATGGCTGACTGAATATTTTATTTCAAGCCAGGAAAGGTATTACTGATTTTATATGGTCATTTATCCCACTCAAGTTCTGTCAATATGCTAGAAACTTCTTGGAATAATGCTGTCGTATTTCTTTGTTTACTAAGTCACACTAATTCTGCTTTGCAATCATTAGACACATCAGTATTTGAACCGTTTAAAAAGTATTATTATGCTGAGACAAACAACTTCATGCACACCAATCCACAAAAGCATGTTTAACGTTAGACTACTATCCGCTACAGTAAGCAACTATCCCTTTTTGAGAGGTCAAATAAAACAGAATTTAATAAAAACCAACATTAATTATATTTACAAAAATAGGCTACTATATAAGATCAAAGACCTATGTTTTGATATGCTTTATGCTTAAGTACATATTTCTTAATAATAGAACTTTTTTTTAAATATGGGGCAACTCTCCGGCTTTTCCTATGGAAGTAAGGAAAGTATTATTTGTGTGCGTGTATTTACCTGATTAAGGGTCACCTTACCTTTTGTTTAAGGTTTTTACTTTTACGGATTTAACTGATGTTTTCTAGGAATGTGTTACATTTTCGGTTATTTTCATTGCGTTAATCTATAATAATGCCTTTAATTTTAAAACATAGTAAAACATAATTGTATTATTTTAGAGAAATAGGTTTTTTATTTCCCTAAAACAAAATTCCGTCTTTTGTACCTACTTATATTGTTTTCAAAATGTCCGACTCAATAAATAATGAATAAAGTATAGAAGGACGGATAGAGTCGGTCATAAGATCTAATATTTTTTCGAAGAAAAGAAAAATAGTAATTTCATATTTTATAACGGTAATAAAATGAATAGGAAACTTTCGGCGAAAGTTTCGGGTGCGCACGGAGCTACCGCCGCGACGGAGAATTATTTGAAGCGTGCCTAAATCTCATCGCTGAGCAAACTCCTTTCATATTATTTTTTGTTCCCTTTTTTCGTAAATGATAGATAATGGAAGGGAAAGTCCGTGAAAAATTGCTCCGCGTCACGCGAGCGGCCCGCCGCGGCGGGCGCTGAAAGAGCCCGAGCAGGACACCAGTATCGGCGCTCCGGCTCTTTACATACTGCAGGCCCGCGGAAATTCATTTAGCCTGCGGTATCAATTACTAGTACGGAGCCCCCTGCGCCGAGTGCAGCGATTTCCAACCTGAAAGAGTAAAATGAGATTACTCATGAAAGGGTATCCTATATTACCTATCTATCTACTTCTTCTTATTCTTCTTCTTCTCGTAGTGCCTCTCCATTACAAGAGGTTGGCCGTTAGCTCTGAATACTTTTGTCGGTCTTGCGCCATCCGGAAAAGCTGCTCCGTACTGGTGAGCCCGGTGATCTATCCTATTTACAGCGAGGAACAAATAATGCGACCATCGGGAAACACCATAACTTTGACACTAGTTGTCAGATCTCTTTTATCTGACGTTTAAATGAAACTTCACTCTCCATGTGACACAGCTATGTTGCAAGTGAATGTGTAGGGGCGGTAAGTTCAGCAATCATTTAGGATTAGTGATTGTTTGGATGGTAACATGCTTTTCAGTGTTTGCTCCTAGATGTGTGGTATGGATTATGTTTTGGTTTTTATGATTCTTTCATATTCTGCGGCTCATATCGTACTTTATTATCAATATGTCTTCATTTAAAAATCTTTATTAAATCTAACGGCCTACCTGATTACTAATCATTAAGGATTACTATTTGTTTGGATGCTATGATGCTTTTCAGTGTTTTCAGTTTTACAGTTCGTTTCACAAAATAGATTTAAAAACACACAACTAGTAACTTTACGGCGAATGACAGGCGCAAGTATCCATTATTATCGGATAAAGACTAGAAAATACTGATCCTATTTGCCGCAACTTATAGTTGTGAAAGTGAATTTTCGACAATGGTAACAATAAAAATAGGAGCAAGGAGCCGATTCAAGTTGGAACACGACTTACGATGTGCATTGACCGAAACTGCATCTAATATTAAACAAATTGTTAGATCTAAGCAATATCAACCATCTCACTGACTTGCATTGGTTCTTGATATATTAAAGAATGCTAAAAAAGGAAGTTTTCCTGAAATAACTTTGAATGATAATATTGGTAAAAATATTTATATTTCCGTAATTTAAAGAAAAAAAATCAATGAGTAGTTTGCCTTTTAAACAATTTTTTTCTGGTATTTGCTATATGTTTCTTGCTTTATTAGTAATAACCTCAAAAAGGTTGGGAAACGCTGGCCTAGTCGAAGTTTTCGCGTTTACATCGCGCGGGAGGAATGTAATTTTGTTTTTTTTTTATGGGTAAATATGAAACAGTAAAACGCTTTAATGAATCCGGAGGCTGACTATACGATGACATTGTTTAATACTAGAATGCCCGGCAAGTGTCGGGCATTCTGTAGTTATTTCGAATTCTATATACACACCCAATCGATTGTCAAGTACTTATAATATAAGTAGAGCATGGC
Organism: Micropterix aruncella; assembly: GCA_944548615.1. Taxonomy (NCBI): domain Eukaryota; kingdom Metazoa; phylum Arthropoda; class Insecta; order Lepidoptera; family Micropterigidae; genus Micropterix; species Micropterix aruncella. Next base: position 17,049,515 of record OX155968.1, on the reverse strand, counting down.
ATTACACATGATGAGAGGGATGAGAGGAGAGGGCATTACAGAGATGAGAGCTGGCCATTACACATGATGACGAGGGTCTGAAGATGTAGCTAGAACTCCCAGATAGAAAGTGCTAAGTCGGTCGAGTTTATAATTTATTGTTTTGTTGTCTTGAATACTTTCCGCTAAACATGATGAGGATGATCTGGAGATGGGGCCATAAGATTGCTCTGAAACTTCCTGGTGGAAAGTGCTGAGATAGTCGAGTTTAAGCTCGTTTGCTTTGTTGACTTGAGTACTTTCCATTGCATATGATAACGAGGGTCTGAATATAGAGCCGGAAGAGTGTTACTGGAACTCCCTAACGGAAAGTGCCAAGATATTTGAGTTTGGGCTCATTTGTTTTGTTGTCTTGAGTAATTTCCACTACACATGATGATAAGGGTCCGAAGATGGAGCTGAAATATTGTAACACAAAAGTAATGACAGAAACGAAACAATACAGTGCAGTGCGTTCAGACTGCGTTTGAAACGTCACTAGAAACAACAGTGGGGGAATCCCAAGAAGTTTGTCACTACAAAAAAATATATATATGGCGCAGATGAGTAGATAAATTAATAGTTTAAAAAAACACTAAAAACACGCTTTTATCACGTAAAAATCAAAAAATCCGGCTTCATCATATCAGACCATGAAACTTAATCGTGGTTAAAGTTCATTACAAGACCTTTCTAACAAGTCCAAACACGGCTATGATACGATATTCCATCATAGAATGCCAGTGCCTATCTTCCGGCTTCATCATCAGACCTTGAAACCTAATCGTGGTCAAAGTTCATTCCAAGACTTTTCTAACAAATCCAAACACGTCTATGATACGATGTTCCATCATGAAGGTTCCAGTTCATATCTTCCGACTCCATCAGATCAGTTCCACAGTACCATATTATTGTATTGTCATCAGAACTACATACAGCTGCCAATTTTCATGACGCTACGATCCTTGGAAGATGGTTAAATTAGTTACCTTAGATTCCATTACATAGTTACATACAGGTCGACCTAATAAAAGCGTGTTAAAAATAATAGGACCCTCAGTGACCTCTTACCAGGTAGAGTGCTAATTTATTGTCATTCCTACACAATTGTAATATTTGTATCGGAAATAAATAATTTGTATATTGTATCTATCTTGTATCTTGATTTCACGTGATATGTGGCTGATGCAGATGCATATTTTAAAAAAGGTCCAAATAATGTTTTTCTTAAAAAAAAGGTTTGCTTATGCACAAACAAAAACAGAAATATTTATTAGCAATCACATTATTATACTTATCACCAATCTCACGAAAAGTACCGACTCTTTCGACAAATGTGCCAATGACATACCTCAAAAATGTACCGTCCGGCCGAGAATTCAACGGTGCGGCGCAGGATAACAAGAAATTCCAGTCATTTTATTATTTTGCTTTGGCCAATACATAGCAAATTGCAAAATGACGAAACTTAAGGATTGATATGTCAAATTTAGTGTCAAATGTCAAGATATAGTTTGTCGAAAATTCGAATATCGAAAAATCGTTTGCTGGACCCGCTAATAGCAGGCAAGCCAACTTTCGGGCAGGACAACGTCGGACAATGTCGGACAATGTCGGGTCCGCTAGTTATTTTATATTAGCAAATAGAGCTGTCAACTACAACGCGCGAACCCGTCACCTCAGGAAGTTTTAACGATTGAAGTGAAGTTTGAAGTTTTATCTCCCGTGAAGTGAACGCAGAAGACTTGGACAAAAAAGTCCACCGTCAAGCTCGGCCACATGCCCGTAAGAGGCCAACGCCTTATCTGCGAGATAACCAGGTATGTTACCCAGCGGGCTTACACTGACGCTCTTACTTCCAATTGCGACCAGACTCTCCGGTCTCTCGACTGGTTACGAGTTTGAGGTCGCTTGCGCGGTCCTCTCCCTTACGAATCGGTGAAACGGTGTAAACCGAATCTATCGCGGACCACGGCGTCCTTTGCCGGCTGTTCACTCGGGATCGGGTAGCTGATGGTCGATTCAAAAGCAGTCGCCGTAAGGTCAGCAACCACCCCCACTCTTTAGGAAACAGTACTGCTTCCAGACTCCCCCGACTGTTAGTCAGAATGCACAATCGATTGGCTTACGCCACACGGCGCGCAGACCGTCCAGTAGCGCCAGATGATTGACTCCTAGGGGAAACTGGCCTCAAGGCCAGAGTCCTACCCGGGCTCGCACTTCATGCGTGGATGCCGCTGGATGGGTGCCGACCCATGAGTGTGACCAACCCTGAACAAATGGGTCTTCGTGGCCAACTCAGCAAGGGCCCATTAGCTCCCAAATATTTTATATAAACAATATCTGTCGCATATGTCGGTCAAATATGTGTTTTTTTACCTCATACCATGTAAAATATAACCATATACCATATTGATTGTAGTATTGCGTAGGCCGTAGACGCTACTTAAATGACGACTGGCAGGTGAGAAAGTTCCCATCTTGATGTGTCGATTTAATATAAGCCTTATCCGAAGATAACATGAGGTGGAAGTGGAATGAACCCTCTAGTATTTGACAGAACACGCTGTGCCTTTACGCGAAACGAGGTCTCTGAACGCTCTAGAGAGCCTGAATATTCATGGCCTCTACTCGTCGTTAATGTCGGACGCTTAAGTAATAGTAACACGAGCCATTTTTTAAATAATTTAAAATAATCTGTCATAGTAGCCTAATTTATATCCTACTTCAACGCGTAGACGATTTTATCGCAGAGGATTTTATTGCCGGCAACTATCGTGTACCTACATACAACTGACAAACTAATAAATAAAGAAAAACAAGTTAATATATTAAAAATAATAAAAAACACCACTGCTAATACAGAAAGTGACCTATTGTATTTATAATTATTTTTATTACGTTTTTTTTGTAACGCGTATTTGAAAGAAAAAGAAAATCACCGAAGCGGGAGTAAATAGGCGTCGCAAGTGGGATTACGAATCATTTTCCGATTGAACTATTGTAAATATTTATATAAAAACATAACACATGGTTTGAAAGCGATAAAACTAATGTAATCTTTTATTTTTTTCCTCTATAAATAGCAACTACTCTCATACTTGGTAGTATTTATTGAATCACAACCTGTTCATTTCGATGTCCTCCGAATGCAACCTGCATTTTTTTTAAACATAGACTCCGGGATATCCAATATGTTGAACGAAGGACTAAAATTAAATGTGTGTAAGTGTCCTTTCGAAGCTTAAATTGATTTCCGGTTGAAACATGACCACGAGAAAATATCCCCAAATTGATATATCCAAACGGCTTCTAATATCAAATATTATCCATCACCATTATTATAATTATCCTTGACTATTTCATATTATTTAATTTTGGTTAAAATTATTTAATATATTTAACGTTTAATTTAATTTACCACATTAATTTATCCATTTACTGTTATAAATAGGATAGAAACGAATTTACCGCGTAAGATGTAGCACCCGACGTTTCGGTGACGTTGCAGCCGCCGTTGTCCAGGGTAGACTGAAAGAGCTGTGAATCCGTTGTTCCGCGAGTAGGCCGCATACCGCTGCCGCCACTGCGTAGGTTATAACAGTGGTGGGGGGCCGGGCTATTTATAATGTCAAACAACCGCGATAGTCTTCGATTCCATTTACTGTTGTTATTATTAGTTATAACTTATTGGTATTGGTTATGGTAATATAAATGTTTTTGCTGAATACACGTGCATACAATACGTGCTGCCTTGGAAAAATCCTGGCACCTATTTGGGTGGCAGTAGTACACACAATGCTAATGCTCATATCGGTAGTGGTAATTTTGTTTTTAATAGGTATGATTAAATGTAATAAATGTAAGTTGATTTGAATATTACTAAACCACATATGCTTTGTTTTGCTTTGCTTATGCGTTAATTAAATAAACCGATTTACTTTTACCGTTTAATTAAATCAACCAATAAACCGTTTAAATAATAAACCGTTTAATTAAATAAACCGATTTACCTACAAAGTATACAGATCGTCAATAAATAGCGACAGCATCGCCTTTTTTGTCCCGACTTATAATGCACATAATAATATCGAAGAAGGGTCGTGAAATAACGCATCTGGTCGTCTCCATTGGCATGCAAGAAACCTTAAAAGTTTTCATTTTGCGAGCGGGGCGCAGTGTAATAGGAAGCCAAGTTAGACGACGCGACGCTCGGTTCGATAACATAATAGAGGTAGAAAGATAGAGAGGGAGAGCGAGAGAGGAAGCGAGAGAGAGGGGGACAGGTTGCGACACTCTTGAAACTCCACACATGCTATCCCATTACGCGTGATAATACTTTCCTTAAGAGGAATCGCTAGACGACCCCCTCTTCTTCACAAATATCCTCCTTCTCCCTTTTTATATACTAGGATGGACCTCGAACCAAATACCAAAGGAAAGTGATTTAATGTCAGCTGTGCTGTTGTTATGCGATTTTACTATACTTAGTAAGTAAAATAAGGAGCTATGGTTATAATATCATTATAGACTAATTCACATGTATTATTTTAGCTACTTATTATAGCTACTTATTATAGCTATAATAATATTCATATTATTATAGCTACCGCTTTCAAAAATCTCCATTTAAAATTAAAAAAATCACCATTATTTTCGTAATTTTTAACCCGATTGGTTTACCTTACCGGCCAACCAAGAGCGAGTAGGGAAATATTGTGAACGCACTTTTTTTTGCAAATGAACGCAGAAATATCTATTTTGGACCCCCATATTATGGAACTTCAGATGGAAGTCTTTATGTGTGTCTGTCTGTGTCGATGTATATTCCTCCACTTAATCCATCCGAAATGAAATTTGGCATTCCGGCATTTTATTTATAATTAACTGATATATAATTAACTAATTCCTAGTTATCCGTTTGGTTTATAATTAACTAATTCCTAGTTATCCTAGGTCTCATCTCATCCTCTGGTTTACATCCCATCTGGTTTACTCCCATCCTCTGTTATCCCCATCTCATCCCATCCCACCTTTTGGTTTATAATTAACTAATTCCTAGTTATTCTAGATCTCATCCCGTCCTCTCCTATCCTTCGCTCCTTGCGAATTATTCCAAATCCTAATCATATTTAAACAAATGGCATTTTACATGTTACTTGATTCATTTTTGTGTTATAATAAGTTTTTCTTCTTTGTTTTGTAAATTTTTATCTCTTAGCACCTACATTTTTACACTTCCACGAAGGTTGGCTGTAAGAGATTGTATTTTAGGCAATAAGTCCGCCTTTTGTATGTTTTTGTTTAATGTGCAATAAAACATCTATCTATCTATCATTTGGTCAAGGCAAGAGTTGAAATGGTTGAAATCGGTCCACCGGGGGTGTACTAGTCATACTTCAATCTCGAAATACTAAACATGAAATTCGGTACACAGATGCTATGTTAGGCTGAAATTATATTGAGTTTTTCGTCGGATAGTATATTTGCGTAAATAATCGAATTGAAAGTGTTTAGTGCATTGTATATTCACTATCTGCGCACGTTGGCGACTATCTCTTTTCATCCGGTCAACCTCCTTCCTGAAGGTACATCCCAATCATAATCCTTCTATAAGTCCTTTCAAATCAAATCAAATGAAATCTTATTTATTTAAAAAAAACCGTTTAACGTGTAGAAAATACAAACATGACATAAACAATTCAAATGTAACAATTAAATAAAATAACATAAATCCCAAAGTTAAAAATCAATCAAATTGTACAAACATTTAGATAAAAAATATTGTTTTGTTTGTTTTCTAAACTCAACATAATTATTAATATCCTGAAAGTTTTGTGGCAGCTTGTTATAAAAAAATACAATTATATACACACATACCTAGTTGTGCGCTGGAACTATGAAGTGGCAGCCTGCGACCCTTCGGCTACGTAACGACCAAATTTGGTTTCACATCAGAACACCGTTGACTTCGTAACGACCAATATTGGCGGCTTGCTCCCGGAGCGCACAGTAATATTATTTTCTAATTCGCACGCATCCTAAAATCCATACCAAATATCTCATTATTACCATAGATACATAGACGACCGCTAGAATAATTTCGCCCGCCATGTCTAATAATTGTCGCGGTCTGCCATGAAACTATGCAGCTGCTCGAAGGGTTAAATTATAAATAAATAAATAGAAGCCGGAAAATGTTCGAAAAATATATCTCTTTGTACTTTCTTATTATACTAATCCAAGCTTTCTTTCAAAAATAAAAAGGTGGCGATCTTGTTTTTTTGGGTGCTTTTTTCCTGTGGAACTTACATAATCCGTCGGAAGAAATATAAACTATGATGTACCTACTATTATTTTCGTTTTATTTTCAGCATATGTGTAGTGGCAAATCCAGCGGTCAGCGGTTAAACCGATCGAAAATCTGCCACCTTATTTTAGGGTAGCCATAGAACGACAAGGTGCAATTTTGGTGGCACCCAGGGGTGATGTGAACCGGCGTTTTACTGCCGATGGCACACCAGGTACTCGTAGAGGCGTGTCTCTCCTCGGCGAGTTGCGATACAAGGTGACCTTAAGTTCTTGTATCGTACGGTCTCCTTTTGCAGATTCCGCAGCGATCTCTTTTCCTATAAGATCGATCTAGTCTCCACTAGTTTGTAAATCTAGCCGCTCGCATAATTGAGGCATCAAGGTATAAGCTGTTATTGTCGCTTACCGTTTGAAGAGCAGTACTGTCCTGCGAAGCGTAGATATCGTCGGGTTCGGGTTATAAACTCGGTCCTGTCGAAGTCTGGTCTCGCGAAGTTCTCTCTTGTGCACTCAATTATCGAAAGTTTTCCGAACACTGACTATTATTTTTGTCTCTACCGCTTGAAGGTTGAATAAAAAACTGTTTTCTTGTCACTTTATAATTCCACTTTCAATGTGGCTCAAATTAATTATAAATTCAATTATTTCTATTTGTTACATTGTGAAAGAATGAAAAATTTTTTTTTTAAAACAAAATATGTTACTTCTTTTTTTTTTTTTTTTGTTATTCTTCTTGCCTCTCGTTTCCATGGTTTCTCTCGTTTCCATGGTTTCTTTAATATACTATGTTAGTGATTCCCTTATTCAAAACTGTAGAATACATATATTCACGGCTTTGTTGTGTGGAATGTTTACGGTATTATGAATATTTTAATATTAATATTATTGGTAGTTAATTCTAAATACAACTATTTTGCCGAGACACTCCCCTTCCCGTAAACGACTGTAGGAGTTTACCTGTTGTCGGGAACGGCGATTCTATTTCTAATTTAAAACTACTTAATTGTGCTTGTTGTATCCAATATAATTCGGCGCGTTCTAGTTCGGCTGGGGATAGAAACGGTTCGTGACTCCCTCGGTGCCGGCAACGGTCTATGAACCGTAACGTCCATGCCGTGCTTCTTAAAAGTCTATTTAATCTAGAAAATCTATTTATATCTAGCAAGGGCGGGCTCGGTACTTGAAGGACCGTAGCCACAATGCGTTTTAACTCTACGTCTGGTTTGATTGTTTGCGAAGTGGATTTCTCAGTGGGCCATAATTCTCGGTCTAGCTTTAGAAAATCGGGACCGGTGGTCCACCTGCGTATTTTTTCTAAGTCAAAGTTGTCGGCGGTATCTCGAGTACCGAGATCACCTGGGTTGTCCGCCGTGGGAACCCAGTGCCACTGTGTTAACTTGGTTAGTTGATCTATCTCACCGAGACGGTGGGCGACAAATGTTTGATATTGCCGTGGGTCGGAACGGATCCACGACAATACTGTTTTGCTGTCACTCCATAAATACGTTTCCTGAAACGTCCATGTGTGATGCGTTTTTACCATTTCCGCTAGGTGGCTCGCTAAAGTAGCTGCTTGAAGTTCAAGCCTAGGTATGGACATAGCTTTTAGCGGTGCGACTTTATTCTTACCTATTAAAAATACAACACATGCTTTTTTGTCGGTGTCTATATAACGCGCGTACGCTACCGCTGCATATCCTTGTAGGCTGGCGTCAGCGAAAATATGCAATTGCGTCGGTTCGTTAGATTTTATTCCTGCATATTGATAGCTACGTGGTATTTGAAAGTCTTTTATGTGTTTTAGTTCTTCTAACCATGTCTGCCACTTCGTGAAGGAATTACTACCGATCGCTTGGTCCCAGTCAACCTTTTCTAACCATATATCCTGTAGCAGAATTTTTGCCTTTATTGCTAGAGGTCCCAAGAAGCCGAGTGGATCAAACACTGACATAATGACCTGTAATGTCTGTCGTTTGGTGGGAATAATTGTTCCGTTCAATATGTCGGGTTTTATTTTCCTAAAATTAGTATCAAAAAATAATTTGTCTGTTTTTGGGTCCCATTGAAGCCCGAGTATGCGCTCGACGTTGTCATCTGGATTTGACCACGCCACGTTTGTTTTTGATCGCCTCTCGACGGGAATTTCGTTTAAAGTACGAGTGTCGTTGCTGGCCCAGTTTACGATCTCAAACCCGCCTGATTGATGTATACGCGACACATCACGAATCAGTTTTTTGGCAGATTCGATATCGTTCGTACTATCAAGGTAATCGTCCACATAATGGCGATCCGTTATAGCTTTTACCGCGTCAGGAAAGTCATTTGAGAAGCGTTCTGCGTTCCGGTTCTTTACATTTTGCGCGAGGTATGGAGAGCAAGTACTGCCAAATAACACGACTTGCATACGATATTCGGTTGGTTGTTTAGAGGTGTCCATATCACGCCATAAAAATCGTTGACTCTGTGAGTCCGCGTACGTTAATCTAACCTGAAGGAACATTTCTTTGATGTCTGCAGCAAATCCTATCAGTCCTTGACGGAATTTAAATAGTACTCCCATTAGGGGATTAAGGAGGTCGGGTCCAGATATTAGGTTGTCGTTGAGGCTAACGCCATTAGCTTTGGCGGCGCAATCGAAAACGAGCCTCATTTTCCCCGGCTTATTGGGATTTGTTATATGAAAATGTGGTATGTAAAATATTCGGCTGTTTTCGGTGTTTATTTCTGCTTCAGATAGTTTTACGGCGTAACCTTTCGCGATGAAGTCGCTCATTTTTTCCGAGTATTGTCGAGCTAGTATAGGGTCTTTTTCTAGGCGTTTTTCTACCGACTTTAGACGCCTTTCAGCCATATCGCGGCTGGGCGGCATTGAAATATCGTCAGTCTTCCAAAGTAGGCCGGTCTCCCAGCGTGCACCTACCTGACGGGTAGTTGCCTGTAGGAGTTGTTCTGCCCTCTGATTGGTGTTCTGACGATGTTTCCTCGAATGGGGACCTAAGTCTTCGACATCGAAATAACTCCGCACTAACTCGTCGACTTTATCGTCGTTGCAAAGGGTGTTTACTTGTTGCGTATCTGAAGATCTTTTGTGCCCTGACGCACCAGCCAAAGTCCAGCCTAATCGAGACGATGTTGCTGTCGGGCCTTCTATCGGACCGGCCCGAATTGTCCTGGGAATAAATAAGTCCCAGTGATCAATTCCGATCAACAGTTTGGGCCGTCCGTTAACGTCGCATAAAGGCACGTTTTTTAGATGCGGCCATTTATCGGTCATAGCTTGGGCTTTAAAGACTTGGGTCGGCAATTCTAAATTTTTAATCGTACGAACATTCTTCATTTCGTAAAACTGATTTGTATTTACGGCGCGGATCTCGACGTTTACGCGGCGCGTAGTTGCGTTTTGAATAGCCATGCCGGAGGCTCCTACTAAATTTAGTGGACTCCGGGGTCCTTCTACTCCTATTTTATCTGCTATCTGTTCCTCTAAGAGGGTGATAGTACTGCCTTCGTCCAGTAGGGCGAGAGTGGTATAACAGCCCAGGGGACCTCTTAATTCTACGGTAGCTACGCGTAGCAGCATCTCAGTAGCTTCATTCCACGTATTGGTCACGGCGCTCGTCGAAGGGCTAGGTTTGTCATGTGATTCGGGTTCTACCGGCGCGGGTTCAGACTTGTTTGTTTTCCCTTTGTCGGAGTGCAGAAGCACATGGTGCGGCTGTACGCATCCGTCCTTCCCGCATTGCCCTGATTTTCTACAATTTTTTAAGTTGTGACCCTTAATAAGACATCGGATACATAATTTATCCCGTTTGACCCATTCCCAGCGATCGTGTACAGACATGGCTAACAAAAACTTACAATCGGGTGTACGGTGGTTGTTTTTCTTGCATTTTGCGCACTCGATGTGTTTGCTTTCAGTAGTATTATGCGTGTACTTTTTGTTGTTTTGTGGAAATCTATTGTTATTTTTCGATGTATTTAAGTTAGAAAATGCAGGCGGCGAGTCGTCTTGTGCTGCCGCATCTACAATTCCTTCTAACCATATGCTAAAATGTAGTAAAGTTGGGTGATCTCCATTATTGGTTGAGAACCACTGCAACCGTAAGTGTTGCGGTAATTTATTTACTAATTCCCGCAGTAGCTGTGGATTTATCAAATAGCTATCGTGTCCCATATTCTTCAGCGAATGTACAACATTACACACAACAGTACCAAATTCCACAAGTTTGAACAAGGGGTCACTGACCGATATTTGTTGCGTTCGGCGAGCCTCTCGCATCAGCTCGTCGATCCTTGCGCTGGGGCGGCCGAAGCGACGTTCGAGCGTGCGGCGAATCTCGGCGACATTCCGTGGATCTACGAGCATCGCACGGACCGCTTCGCGCGCGGCGCCCTGCAGACTCTGTTGTAGCCGTACCGAGTTGTCGGCGTCGGTAAAGCCGCAGGTCTCTGTACCTTGGTCGAATAGAGCTGCGAATATAGCCCACTCACGTGGATCACCTGAAAACCTTGGTAAGTTTTTCAACAAATGGGCGCGAGCATGACTTAAGGCGTACTCAGAAGGGTGGGGTTGCACTGATACATTCACAGCACTTTTTTGCACATTCGGGACATGGTCTATTTTTACAATGTTATTGTTTGACGGTTGAGTCGGACGCGACGGTTCCTGCAGCGTGTCTAGCCACGCGGACGTGTGGCGAAACGAAGCTTGGGACGCAGCGGCTCGGCTCTTCTCGTCCTGTCTCCTCCTCGATCGGCGGCTGTCGCCATCGTAGTCGTCATCATCTTCCGCCTCGATCTGCGCTAGAATAAGCCGTTTTTGGAGCTCAAGTTTCTCTTCTAGCGCTTCTATCTTTATGCGCTGTGCGGCGGCGGCGGCCCTGGCGGCAGCCACATCGATGTCCGCGGCAGCCCTGGCGGCGGCTGCGTCCGCAGCGTTGTCCGCGGCGGCGGTCTCGGCTCGTAAGCGTGCTCGTTCTGCTGCGGCGTGTATCTCGGCTTCGATTTGCAGTGTCGCGATGCGGGCGGCCATCGATCTCGATGATCGGCGGCTCGTCGTCGATGTGGCTATAGACGGCGCTGTCTGGGGAACGATCGTGGCTCCGGTATCATCATGTGATCTCGTGGCGTCGCGCTCGGCGCTTCCGTCTACGTTTCTGGCGGCGATTCGCTCGCTTTTGCGGGCTGGCGTGCCGTTTTTTGACATCATATCGATTGATTTGTTACCACTATATCGTTAGGTTGTGGTAGGTAGGCACCGTTGTGCCGTCCGGTATTGATTTTAAACCGATTGAGCGAGTTTCAACGGTTTATTTGCAAATTTTATATTTTTCAGAAAAATATTTCCTTTCTGTTTTTTCTGATTTTAATCTAGCTCCTAAGCGGTTTTTTTTTGTAGTATCTAGTCCAGAATCCGGCTCGAAGGACCAACGATTCTATGTAGTGGCAAATCCAGCGGTCAGCGGTTAAACCGATCGAAAATCTGCCACCTTATTTTAGGGTAGCCATAGAACGACAAGGTGCAATTTTGGTGGCACCCAGGGGTGATGTGAACCGGCGTTTTACTGCCGATGGCACACCAGGTACTCGTAGAGGCGTGTCTCTCCTCGGCGAGTTGCGATACAAGGTGACCTTAAGTTCTTGTATCGTACGGTCTCCTTTTGCAGATTCCGCAGCGATCTCTTTTCCTATAAGATCGATCTAGTCTCCACTAGTTTGTAAATCTAGCCGCTCGCATAATTGAGGCATCAAGGTATAAGCTGTTATTGTCGCTTACCGTTTGAAGAGCAGTACTGTCCTGCGAAGCGTAGATATCGTCGGGTTCGGGTTATAAACTCGGTCCTGTCGAAGTCTGGTCTCGCGAAGTTCTCTCTTGTGCACTCAATTATCGAAAGTTTTCCGAACACTGACTATTATTTTTGTCTCTACCGCTTGAAGGTTGAATAAAAAACTGTTTTCTTGTCACTTTATAATTCCACTTTCAATGTGGCTCAAATTAATTATAAATTCAATTATTTCTATTTGTTACATTGTGAAAGAATGAAAAATTTTTTTTTTAAAACAAAATATGTTACTTCTTTTTTTTTTTTTTTTGTTATTCTTCTTGCCTCTCGTTTCCATGGTTTCTCTCGTTTCCATGGTTTCTTTAATATACTATGTTAGTGATTCCCTTATTCAAAACTGTAGAATACATATATTCACGGCTTTGTTGTGTGGAATGTTTACGGTATTATGAATATTTTAATATTAATATTATTGGTAGTTAATTCTAAATACAACTATTTTGCCGAGACAATATGTACTTGTTATATTTACGTTAAGTATATAATAACCTTGATTTTATTTTATAGTTCTTATTTTATTTTTTGAGTTATTTCTAGCCGGTGACATTCTGTAGACCTACACAGATTGTAGCACTATTGTAGACTGGCGTGTTCATCGAATTTACACCTCTCCGATATTCTACTAAAAAAATGTAAAAACGTCGATTCTTTATCCGTTGTTATTCTACGCGCTCAGTTGTCCCAGCATGTACGTAAATGTAAATTTTAAAATTATGTATTGAAATATATGGCGCAACAGCGGTACCGGGACGGAAAAGACAATAACTCCTGGCGCGCTAGGCTATTTTTTCGGCGTGCGTTCCTGTTGATGACAGATATTCCAGGATGGACCAGAAATAATTTCCACCTAACGCGTTTCCGACATCCATTCTGGGTAAATTATTTCGCGTCGCTCGCCACGCCTGATAACTAATTTGTAGAATTGGGCGCGATATAAAAAAGGGTGTAGACGGGACTGCGATAATATTAAAATAAAATAAATAATAAATAAAAGAAATGAATATAATAATAATTAAAATAAAGAATAGTAACACCAATAATATTAAAACGCTTTATTTGCTGAAACTAACCAGCCAGGTAAATCCGTTGAAGCAATGCCTTAACCTAATAAGAAAACGTGTTTTCGGAAAAAATAAGGTAAAACTTTTATCGAAATCAATAATAAAAGCAGCCTATATAAAATGCTATGTTCATAGTATTCTTTCAAATTATTTTTTTTGGTTTAGTTTTAATTTCTTTAAAAAAAGACATGTCGTTAGATTTAAAAACCGTGTCTCAAAGAAATGCGTCAGTTAGTGCATAATAAAAATAACTCATAACACACTTATATCACAACCAGAGCATACAGACCATATAGGTTTAGTTGGTTATGCGATACCTTACCCGAGTTCACCTTCTTCTTCTTCTCGAAGTGCCTCTCCATTACTGGAGGTTAGCGGCCGTTGCTGGAGTGGCCGTTAGCTCTGAATACTTTTGTCGGTCTTGCGCCATCTGGAAAAGCTGTTTCGTACTGGTGATCCCAGTCCAGTTTTTCACCCGGGGATTCTTAGCACCCCTGACCCATTAAAGGGCCGCCGGGCACTCGGGGCCATGGCTATTTTTGACTTTGCCATTGCTAACTACTAGGGATATTTTGACTTTCCATTGCTATCTACTTGCAACCTGATTACTTCGGTCTCCCGACTGGTTACAGGTTCGAGGTCACGTACCTTGGCTAGAAATATATGAATAGAGCCTTATTTTTCACATATCTACCCTTAATGTTTATTTTTAGCTAAATTATGTACAATAATCTGCATGCCCAGTTCTATTCTTAGTACAAAATTATAAAAATTACATAAAAATAAATAAAAGCATTGGTATGTCAAATTATTAGTGTTGGCGATATTTAACTACAATTTAATATTAGCTACAAAGCTACTAACTGCAAGATTAGTGTATTTGCCTAAAATTTAAATTTTCAAGCATTTTCTGCTTAAAATTACACGCACATGTCATCAGCAAACAATGTTTTTTAAGCTTTTTCTATTTTCCTGTGTAGATAGATTACGTAAAGAAGAAATAGGAGAGGCATTATGATCGACACCTGAGGTACTCCTCTGTTTATTGTTTATCCCATTAAATTTGTTTCTATTTGTTATTATCAGTGTACTTTTTATGTACTAACGTCAGTTTTGTAGATATTGCTTTATAATTTTCGAACTATGACCCTTGAATTTTTATACTGTTATATAACCAAGTAAGCTTTTCAAACCCAGTGTTTTGAATTTTTTAAAGACTTTTAGTATCCTGGAAACAGTGAATTTTGGCAATAAAAATATATATTAACGCTAATATTAGCATTTAAATATGATATTTGTGAATTATTCGACTAGGTCGCTTTCACGAGCCGGTGATGAAAATAACAAGGCGCACGATGTGTATATTTTTTTTGAGCGAGTCGATTTACACAATTCTCAAATAATTTCAAATAATATAATAAGAAAAAAAAATCTTTTTTCCGTTATCTTAAATGATTAAGCAGCGAGTACATTATATAATAAAATATCTCCACAAACTTAAAATACGAGTATCTGTCAATATGGTATTCATCATCGAACTTGAGCTGTCAACTATAGCGGGTGAACCCATCACCTCAGAAAGTTTTAAAAATATTTGGTTGTTCTGTCTCCCATGAGTTGAGTGTAGAAGACTTGAGACGAAACAGTCCACTGTCTAGTTACGCAACTCGCCCGTAAGAAGCCAACGCCTTACCGCGAGAAACCGGGTTTGTGTACAGCGGGCAGACACTTGCGCCCTTACTTCCAGTTACAGACAGATTTCTCCGGCCTCCCCTTGCGCGGGCCTTTTTCTTTTGTATCAGTGATTCGGTATCTACCGAATCTATTGCGTACCACGGCGTCCTTTGCCCGGCTATCCACCCGGTTTCAGGTAGCCGAATGGTCGTTTCAAAAGCGGATGTAAGGTTAAAAATCAACCCCCGCACTGTAGGAAACAAAACCGGGGAGCTAATGGGCCCAAGATGAGGTGGCCACGATGACCCATGTGTTCAGGGCCGGTCACACCCACGGGTCAACACCCATCCGATGGCCTCCACGCATGGGGTGCGAACCTGGGTAGGACACTGGGTCAACCAGTCTTCCCTGGGAATCAAACCTCTGGCGCTCCTGGACGGCGCAAGCTAATCGACTGTGCTCTCCGACTAAGAGTCGGGGGAGTCTGGGAACCGTATTGTTTCCTATAGAGCGGGGGTGGTTGCCTACCTTACGGCGACTGCTCTTGAAATGACCATTGGCCATCCGATCCCGGTTCAGAGTCGGGCAAAGGACGCCTTGGTCCGCGATAGATTCGGTGCACACCGTTTCACCGCTTCGTAAGGGAGAGGACCGCGCAAGCGACCTCGAACTCGGAACCAATCGAGAGACCGGAGAAATCTGGTCACAATTGGAAGCAAGGGCGCGAGTGTCGGCCCGCCAGGTAACATACTGGCTATCTCGCGGTAAAGGCGTTGGCTTCTTGCGGGCTGTGACGTAGCTGGACGTTGGATTTGTTTTGTCCAAAGTCTTCTACGTTCACTGCAGGGCGACAGAACGAGAAAATCGTTAAAACGTCCTGTGGTGACGGGCTCGCCCGTTGTAGTTGACACCGCAAGTTGTAGAAAACAAAACCGTTTCCAGACGTCCCCGGTTGTCAGTCAGAAATCACAGTCGATTGGCTGACGCCGCTCGGTGCGCTAACCGTCCAAGAGAGTACGATTTCCAGAGTCCTCGGCACCTGGCACCCGGGCTCGCACTTCTGCTTGGAGGCTACTGGATAGGTGTTGACCTGTAAGTTGGGCCGGCCCTAACATATGGGTTTTAGTGGTCCAACTGCACTGTGCCCATTAGTTGCCATCGAAGTAGTACAACTACAGCTCTAAACCTCTACGTCAGGAAGTTTTAACGATATTAGATCGTTTATCTCCAGTTAGGTAAGCGTAGAAGACTTGGGACGACAACAGTCCACTGTCTAGTTACCCCACTCCCCCGTAAGAAGCCAACGCCTTACCGCGAGATAACTAGGTTAATCACCCAACGGGTCGACACTCGCGCCCTAACTTCCAGTTGCAACCTGATTACTTCCGTCTCCCGACTGGTGATAGGTTCGAGGTCGCTTGCGCGGTCCTCTCCCTTGCGTAGCGGTGATACTGTATCTACCGAAGCTATTGCGGACCATTCTATTGCCCGGCTGTTCACCCAAAATTGGGTAGCCGATTGGTCGTTTCGAAAGCAGTTGCCGTAAGGTTATCAACTAAACCCGCTCTATAGTATACACTACTGTTTCAAGACTTCCCCGGCTGTCAGTCGGAATGCACAATTGATTAGCTTACGCCGCGCGGTGCACAAACCGTCCAGGAGCGCCTTATGGTTGACTCCTAGTGGAATTTGGCCGTCAGGCCAGAGTCTTATACGGGCTCGTACTTTTGCGTGGTGGCCGGCAGATTGGGGTAGACCCGTGCATTTAGCCGATCCTACACATGGGTTTTAGTGGCCGAACTGCAACAGGGCCCATTATCCCCCCATCGAAGTAGTACAGAAAGCCTATCTTGTATTTCCTCATCAGTGTTCCGGGTCGAATTAGCAGCGGAAAAAAAATTCAGCCGCGATTATTCCGGCTACGCCCCTGCCGTACAATAATTCCACTCGTGCCGGTGTAAAGCTGTCAAAAGTTTTCTTTCGAGCCCCCACTGCAGCCCTGGCCTGGCCACCTCTCCCACTCTGGCGATTTACGGAAGCTAACCCCAGGTTAAAGTAGCTCTCAAACTTTTTTCAATTTATTATTAAACTTTGATTATTAAAACAAATTGAGAAACTTCTTCTGTCGCCGATTTTTCTTTGGACGAGAAAGAATCCTGTGCGATGGAAAAGTGCCCATAGTGTAAACATATCTGAGGGCCAATTGTATATTTGTATTTTATTTTTTATTTTTATTTTTTTCTTAAAAACATACAGCATAAAAAAATACGTATAAGCATAATATATATACCAGTAACAAAGTCAATGATGTTTTAAATTATTTGCTATGTAAGGATTACAAAATATGCTAAACAATACAAAATAAATAAAACCAAAAAGAATTTAAAAGTAACAGTTAAAATCGGTAGGTGCGAGTGTATGGATGTAGTGTGTGTTTGTGTGTTGGAGAGCGTGTATGTGTGAGTGTGTGTATGTGTGTGTTAGGGTGTGTGTGTGCGTGTATGTATGTGTGTGTGGGTGTGTGTATCTGTAGTGCGAATGTGCTTGTGAGTGCTTGTGCATGCTAATTCAATCCGATCTGATAATCAGCTTTTCACGTACCTCCTTAACAAAGGATCGACTATTCTGATGGTTAAATATGTCAATATCGTTAAAGCATACATTGTATGCATGCATAACGCGCGGCAATAACGAATTGGAACCATAGTTAGTGTTGAACCTTGGTACGTAAAAAGTTGAGGGCGCTCGTATGCTGCTCACCCTACTCAGGAGGTATGAACTGGCCAACCCAGTATGAACAATTTTATGTAGAAACGACATATCTGATACTACTCGCCGGTTCTCTAATGTCTCTGAACCGTAGCGTTGCAGACCTTCAGCGTACGACAAGCCGTTGGAAAATAAGCGGTAATTTAGATGACGTATAAATCGTTTTTGAATACGCTCAATCCTCAGCTTGTATGTAGCATACTGTGGAGACCAAATATTAGAAGCAAATTCAAGCAGGCTGCGTTTTCAAATATAATTCTCTTGGCACCATAGTGCTAGGGTAAAAGGGATAGTTGTCCCAGGAGCGGTCGTCGAAATTTATTCTTATATACATGCGACAAGTGCAATCTTCGCGGTTGCCGCTCAAACAATAGAGGGCAGGGTGTTGTACTTTGCTTATAAGTATTAGCTGTGACCGTGTCATATTTGAAAGTCTTAATTTTGAAGTATGGAGCGTCTATCCTCCTGGGGCAACTATACCACTTTTACCATACTACTACTATCTTAACTTTCAATCAAATACCAAAATTCTTGGCTACCTATGCATGTTAAACAAAGATTAGAGTAGTAGTGAGACTTACTACCTAACACAAATATATTGACACGTCCAAGAGCGGTTTTTAGCCGTCTATTGGACACGAAGTAAATGAAATGTAATGTAATGTATGCTCTTTAGGCTTTACAACTACGATTGATCATGGAGTTACTTTCTGATACGTAGGTAAGTGATGATACGTACTTCTTTTCTACTTTTTAGAAAACATACGATAATAAAATATAATAAATTTATAGTTTAAAAAAAAACATTAAAAACATGCTTTTATAAATGCACGTAAAAACCAAAAAAAGTTTGTTATAACCTTGAAACCTGATCGTGTTCAAATTCCATTACGTGACCTTTCTCATAAGTGCAAACATGACTATGATACGGTAGTCCATCATGGAATGCCAGTTCCTGTCTTCCGGCTTCATCATCAGACCTTGAAACTTAGTCGTGGTCAAAGTTCATTACAAGACCTTTCTAACAAATCCAAACACGGATATAATACGATATTCCATCATGGAATGCCAGTGCCTATCTTCCGGCTTCATCATCAGACCTTGAAACCTAATCGTGGTCAAAGTTCATTTCAAGACTTTTCTAACGAGTCCAAACACAGCTATGATACGATTTTCCATCATGAAGTTCCAGTTCATATCTTCCGACTCCTTCATCAGATCAGTTCGACAGTACCATATTATTGTATTGTCATCACAACTACATACAACTGCCAATTTTCATGACGCTATGATCCTTGGAAGATGGTTAAATTAGTTACCTTAGATTCCATTACATAGTTACATACAGGTCGATCTAATAAAAGCTTGTTAAAAATAATATCTAACGATAGCAAAGCCAATGACGTTTTAAATTATTTACCATATTTTAATAAGGAATACAAAATATACTTGATAATACAAAGAAGACTAAACGTATTTTGAATTTAGAAATCAGTTCGCTATGTGTGTGTGTATGTGGGTGTTTATCTATGGGTGCTAGTGTGTGTTTATGTTATGAAGAGTGTATGTGTTTGGATCTATGTGTACCTATGTGTCTCTTAGGGAGGGTGTGCTTGTGAGTGCATGTGGGAATGCGGGACGATAACAGTTCCATCCGCTCTCCAGCTTTTTACGTACCTCATTAACAAAGGACCGACCACTGTCGTGATTAAATATGTAAATTTCTCTAAAGCCTATATTGTATGCATGCATAGCATGTGACATTATAACGAACTGAAAACATAGTTAGTTTTACAACTTGATACGTGAAAAGTTAAGGAATCGCAATTGAGTCGGGAATGTGCTTCTATACTTTTCCTGCTAAGGACCAAACCCAGAATGAAATATATCGTATAAAAGGGCTATTTCGTATTTTATATTGCTTACCGGTCCTTCAATGTCTTCAAATTATAACGTTGCAAATTAGCAAGTTTCAAGTTTGCGAGAGCAGGTAAGCAAGTTTTAAGAAAAAAATGTGAAAAAAATATACACCTTTTTATTTGAAAATATTTAATTTTTCTAAAAAATAGTATAAAAAGCGCTGAGCACGATGCGCTATATAGCGATATGTAAAATATTGTTTTTAAGCGATATTCTACATATCGTAGATTGCGCAGCGCGCTTAAACATTTGTACGACTTTTATTTAACAGTCGAATACTTTAAATTTTTCAACAATAATAAAACAAAAAAAAATAACTTTATAGATATTTTTCCATTTTTTTAAATAAAAAGTATCTTACTTGCTCGTTCTGATTGACCCCCTTGAAAACGTAAGTTCATTCGCATAAACCGTGATTGAAAAAACAATAATCGTTGTTTATTTGAGAAGGCCATGCAGAAGATTCAGCAGATAGCAGAGATACATGTCGTCTACTCTTTAATCACCTAAATATACTAACCTTAACGTCTTTGTAGTAACGTAAATTATAAGTAGGCTTTTATTCAAATAAAGATAGCAAAGAAAGAAGACCACAATTTCAATACAAAAAATAAACAAAATTTTAGTTTATGGTTGACGAAAAGTAGTGCATATATGCAAAGCCCGGAATATTCTAGCGTCAAGTATTATAATATGTTGTCTAAAGCGTTAACAAATATAAAAACCGAGTAATCAGTTCAGTGATGCCTTAAAGAAATTCCTTTCAGAAAATGCATAATATTCCATAAAAGAATTTGAGATTTGTTGCAGAGATTATGAAGAGGAAATTTAATTCATCGTAATTATAACGTTTAATTCTTCATTGCTTTTAATGCTAATATTTTTAGTTATTACCACGTATTCTGTTTATAATTCAGAAAATATATTTTGATTTTCACATCTAAAGTAGGTAATTTAATTTTAAGGACACCTCATTTTTGGTTTATCTACTGTTTTATTTTTGTTATATTATGACAATTTAATATCGATTCTTTTGATTGTTGACTATGTATAAACTATTTTTTTTTTTAAGTTATTGCGAATCAAAATTTTATTCTGAGCTAGCTAATATTACTGTTGTTTACTTTCCCGTTAAAAAAGTAATTATATTATTAAAACATATTTTGAAACATGACTTTAACTTTAACAACGACTATAACTTTAACAAATTAAATTTAACTTTTAGTGCATAACATAACTCATTTTGTATTATTATAATATGTGTTTTTTTTAAATATTGTTGATGTAATCATGTTGTAAAAAATAATTATTGTACGCCTTAAAAGGCAGGTTGTGCGGCACTGAATGAATTGTAAAACTCCATATTACTACATCATAATCACAATAAAATAAATTGAATTGAATTGAATTGGAAGAGGAAGAAGTTCCAGGATGTCACAGTGAGGTTGTAATTAGGACGCGATAGCTTTTCAATTTCTGTGATCTTCAAAATTCTTTCGTGGAAAAAGTTTCCTCTTAATCCAGACTGTAGTCGTATAAGGACGGCGTGTTTCGCGATAAAGTTGAACACAATTACCGATGGATTACCATCAGATAGAGGACGGAGAAATCCGGATATATCTGGTAGTCAGGTTGCAAGGCCGACCCGCTGGGTTCTCTTCTCAATGTCTTCCGGTAAGACGTTTGACTCTGACAGGCTTGTCGGTGTAGCTAGACGGTGGACTGTATTCGTTTTATAGTCTCTATGTTCACTCCAGCTTGAAAGAGCGATCAATATCGTTATAGCTTCCTGGCGTGACGGGACACCTACATTTTTTTAGGTGACACCTACTACTTACCATTTATTGTTTTACGGCAAAACAGTCGCTACATGGCTACTTGCAATGAAAATTTTCGTTACAATTGTCTTTCTACCGCTGCGTCCTTGTTTAACATTATTGGAGGATTATCGTTTGGATACACTCAAAATATTGAGTGCAACATGTTTTCTAGGCCATGTTGATAGACCCAGATCTGTCTCCCATGACAAGATTAAAATACTGCGGCTTTGCCCATTCTTGAATGTAATGACCATTTATTTGCACCACGTCACGCGAGTCTGTATATGATCTGCAGTGTCCAGTTGGAACTCAACGAGAGCAAAGGTTCAGAGCACGCAGAGGTGACATCATCGATCTCTTTAATATGTATATTTGAGTTTTTCAACGAGTATTTTTCAAAATTTCGATTATTTTTGCAGTGATTTATGTCGCTGGATGTCCACTTTTCTCATCATCTTTAAATGCAAATTTTTCGCGTTTGAATTGGGAAACCTAACGAAAAACTCTTGCTCCAAAATGATCAAAAAGGAATAAGATCCCCAAATACTGACAAAAGTCGATTTCGATAATGGATTTCAAATTCATTTCAGACCGACATTAAAATCATTCGAAATCGTTGCATGGAAATGTTCACATTCCATCTTCATGGCTATTATAACGAGAGCAAAAATACAAAACTACCTTCCTTTCTACAGAATTTCAATTTAATCGATCGAATGCAATAACAAGACACACACTTACACACATGTTACACGCACTTATACATATAAACCCTGGCACAGTAGGGTTGGTTGTAAGAGATTGTCGTATGACAATAAACCTGCCCATTGTGAATTTTCACAATAAAGAGTAAAAACAAGCAAACAAACAAACAGAAATATATTATTTTTTTAGGATATTGAAATAATAGAATTATTTTATATTTTCTCTCTAGATTCAAGTATTAGTTGCACACAGCATAATTAATTCGTATAAGGAATAGCACTCGCTATCTATATATAAGCGGGCGTCTATATTTACAAAGTTTATTACGGTTATATATTTTTTAATTGAAGTTTTGATTTCTTTTTCAA
The DNA here is from genome assembly GCA_944548615.1 of Micropterix aruncella. Taxonomy (NCBI): domain Eukaryota; kingdom Metazoa; phylum Arthropoda; class Insecta; order Lepidoptera; family Micropterigidae; genus Micropterix; species Micropterix aruncella. Next base: position 17,027,025 of record OX155968.1, on the reverse strand, counting down.
ATAAAGTATATTTATATGCATCCATGATTGAGAACCACTGTTACGGATATCCCCAATCGGCAACCCCTGGCAGATTGAGTTTAGAGTGAGGGAGGGGGGTGGGGGATTGGATCGAGCTGCCGTTGTGTCGCTTATCTCATAAGTTTGCTAAAAAGATTTGCCGCCGAACGACTTTCGACGAATCGCCGGGTTGGATTTCTTTTTATTAATTTGAACGATATCATTTTAATCACCCGGTATTTCTTTCAATTTCGAATGGCAAATCAGGAACAAAAGAAGTAGGGTGATTTGGTGATTATCGGGAAATGCCGGCTAGTGAAGAAGTTTATATATAAATACACGATGAGTTTTAATTAACCGGAATCTTTGAAGTGGGTGAATCAGTACGAGCAAATAAGCAAGTTTTTATAAAAAGATGTTCAAAAAACAGTTTTTTTTTTAATTTTTGAGAAAAAAGTATAAAAAGCGTTGAGCGTCTTGCGCCATCTAGCGGTAGGTAAAATATCGCGAATAAGCTATATTAGCGATATATTACCTACAGCTATATTGCTCACCGCGCTCAAAGTTTGACAAACTTTTATTTAAAAGCCAAATTGTGAAAATAAAAAAAAAAAAATTAAATAATGTAGGTTTTTTATCCTTATGTTTTTTAATTAAAACCTGCTTTTTTGCTCGTGGTTATGTCTATTAGATTGGTACACCTGTCTTGAATTGAGGCTAACTTCATTTCACTCTTCAAATTCTTTGTCATCTGACAGCTGGCAATTAAAGCTTGTTTTGGAAAAGTAAAGTGCAAGATTTGTTTAACGATTTAAACCGTCAATTTCAAAATGGAAAATGAAAAAGAACATTTTATTTTAGTAATTCTGAAAAACCGAAAATGCATCGCAAGGTCATAAAAACTTGTGTGTAATATAAGGGAAAGTTGCATTAAAAGTACGGCAGCCTTAAAATTGGTTTACTTTATGTCAGTCTGGCAGTTTTGAAATACCAGATATGCCACGCTCAAGAAGGCCAACCGAAGTTGATGATGACAAAATAAAGGTTTTGATTGGAACCAATCGGCGATTAACGACAAGAGAAATTGCTGAAGGTTTTAACATGTCGAAAGCAAGTGTTGTAAATCATTTAAAACAACTCGGATACGTTAGTGAGCTCGATATTTGGGTACCACATGAGGTTAAAGTAATCCACCCTACCAAGCGCATTGACATCTGCAATTCTCTATTCAAACGTAAAGAAACGATCCATTTTTAAAACGTATGATAACAGACGACAAAAGATGTATCACCCACAACAATGTCGAACGAAAACGATCTCGGAGCAAGCAAAATGAAACTGCTCATAGCACTCCAAAAGCAGATATACACCAAAGGAAGATAATTTGGATTTCAAAGGTATTGTGTATTTTGAACTTCTTCCAAGGAATCAAACCATTAATTTAGATATGTGCTGTTGTCAAATGAAAAAAAAATACTTGGGGAAATAAAGGGGAAGCGTCCAGAATTAGTGAATCGCAGAATTAGTGAATCGCGAAGGTGAATCCGCCACGATACGCTAGACTATATACATACAAATTTGGTCACTCGCCGAAAATTGATGCAATTTGGATAGGATCTGTTACCACATCCATCATATTCGCCAGACCTGGCACCGTCAGATTACTATTTGTTTCGGTCCTTGCAAAACAACTTAGGTTGTAAAACCATCGCTACTGATGAGGATATCACATCGTGCTTGGAATGGTATTTGCTGAGAGAGACTTTTTTGAAAACGGAATCATGAAGGTGTCAAATAAATGACAAAAGATAATCGAACGAAATAGACAAAATATTGTTTAAAAAACCTTTCGTTTCTAATGAAAAATTCGCCTTTTGATTTGACTTGTTTGACCTTTTGACTAAAACATATTACTATTGAATCAAATTATTTATTATAATAAGATAGCGTTACCGTGAGCATTACAGCGTTATCATAATAAGACAGTGTTACACTTTAATTTCAATTTAAATTTAAAAATAATATTTTTCATTTAATTTTATTTTTTTGAAATATTTTAATTATGTTTAATTATGCTAACAATAAAGAATGCCAAATCTAGAGAATAGGAACCTTATGTAGCCGTAATTGTTTTTTCTTTTTTGTATTTTAAATCATTATTGTATCTACGCTCTTTATTAACAAATCATGCAAAATAAATAATAAGAAATCGTATATCGCAAAAGCTCTTCAGGGTGCTCAGATGATAGATGAAATCGACTTCATCGAAAAGCTAGAAAAAACTCCACCGCCTCCTCGCAATCTCTACCTAGCTCGCCTTTTTTCCTCATCCGCAGATGAGATTGCTTTATCTGAAAAATACAAAAAAAATATGTAACGAAGAAAAGAAAGTTGGTTTCAGTTTAATAAGAAACTAAGGGGGCGAGTTGTGCTGCAAAGTTACACTTTATTTCCAAAGATTAGCCTGGAAGAATTCCGCCGCGCAAGCGAACCTGATAAAAACATTATTAGCAAGTTTGATAACAGCGGTAACTTTAAGACAAAGAACGAAGAGATTATTAAAATTACCTTGATGAACATTCACCCGGCATTATTGGGAGGGCACGAAGAAACCGCAACTCTTTGAGCCTATACATAGGTTAGTAAGATTAATATTTAAAACAAGTAAATATATTAAAAATAATAAAAAACACTACTGCCGTAATAGAAAGTGAACTATTGTAACTATAATTATTTGTATTACTGCTTTTTTATGAAATATTTATGGTTTATTTATTTATCTATGTAGATACATATATATTTGCGGATTGTACTCAATCAGACCTTTCATTTGTCATTAAACAAGATATATTTATATAAATTTATTGACATTTGGACATTTGGATATTTTGACAATTACATAATTGATATTTTGACAGTTAAGGTACGCTATGACACTTAGGAGGACTTAATGATTCTATCAATACTAAAAACTTCTAAATTGGTTCAAGCGTTTAGAAGTTATGGTGGAATAAAGAAACAGAAAACATACTAACATGAATGTTGAACATATTACATTCCATTTTTGTTGGAAAGTCTCTTTCTATCAAACTTTTAGAGATACTTATTTTTATAATGGCTGGTAATAAGTCATTATAATTATATAAAACGTGTGACCTTTGCACATATATGTATGTATTTGTGTATTTGAGTTTGTCGACGCTGCTTGCAAAGTAGTAACTAAAGAAAATATAACAGTTACTGGTCCAATGAGTTGATTTTTCATTACAACCATATGACGTATGGACTTATTAGAGTGACTCGTCTGTAAGGAAATAAGGTATAAAATTCTTTTTGAGACTTCCAGCGGTCATGTATCCATTTATAGATGATACAAAGCACGTTGGCCGCCTATTGACATAGTAATGTTAATTTGGCACAAAAACAGCATATATCTAATTAGAATTTAGGATAAACCATGTAATTCTACGTGGATTTGATCTGCCTAATTTTTAAAAGTCAACAGCAAAGTAAGGTCCACACTAATCTGGTCGCCTAATTTTGTTTACGACTTTGAACCCTCCTTTTGAAATTTTAAACATATTATTACAGTTAGGAGCTAGCTACAGAAATACCAGTAAAAAGATTGCAGAGATGTTGTTTTTTAATGTAAGGTAACGAGAACACGGTAAATATACTCAAACATAATATGACCAAATGACCATACAAGACGATCTATGAACGACAAAATCTAACAAATCCAACCCTTCTCAAAGTTAGCAGTGCGTTGAAGTCTAACTATTGATTTCTATCTACTCTTAAAACAAATACACGCAATATAGTAGTGTATCAAATCTCGTGCAGTATCTTGTGCAGTGTATCAAACCGGCTAATATCAATTCAGATACAGCTTTTCTCGTTACTGAGGTCACATAGGGCAGTTTTATATTAACCCAAATTTTCTCTTTGTTTATCAACGCCATCATCAAAAATCTAAAGTCCTCTTATTGTCTCTAAGAGAACGATTTAAAAATTGAACACTACGTTAAACTAGACGAGCTTTCCACAGCAATTGCGCAAGTAAATTTAAAGACATATTATGTTTGAGTATCTTATATATAAAACATAAAGATGATTTTTTCTAGTAGTCTCCTTGCGCCATATTTTATTTTACTCCTATAAAAGTGTTCAGTTTAGAAGTCCTTTAAAGAATTAGGTCATACAAAATCTAAATGAAAAAAGAATAATCTGATACGACTTCATTTTAATATCAAGGTACATCTTTTGGAGGAGCTTGACAATTTTGAATACGATAGATTTACGAATGTCTAAATGTTTTTAATAATTCAGTAAGAGTGAAATGTTACTCGGCGCTACGCGTGTGGAATTTGGTTAAAAAATGGGAATTTACACGTCTATATACGAATATTTTCACCAACGTTTCAACCCGTAAGACGATAAAGCGAAAAATCGCAAAAAAAGTTTGATTTACAATTTACTACAAACTTATATTTATTTGTTTGTTTGTTTGTTTATACTCTTTATTGTGAAAATGTTACAGTGGGCGGGTTTATTTTTATATGACAATCTCTTACAACCAACCCTACTATGACGTGTTATATATGTGTTTTGTTATTGCATTCGATCGACAGAAATGAAAATGCAATTCCGTTAATTTAATTCCAACGGAAAATGGTGACCCAGCGGGGAATCGAACCCGGGACCTTACAATGTAAAATCAGGCGACCTAACCACTGTGCCACTATCAGTTAACCGTTAGCTATTGAGGTATCCCTCCCACTTCTATCATTATACAAGCTCGATGCTAACATAATTTAATATTATTGTCACGATATTAGCATACGTTTGCAAGTTACATGTCGATACCACAATTAGAAGTAGATGAAAAGTGAGTGGTTAAATTAGCTTACAGTATTGCAGGACAGCCTACTATAATAATATAATATTTGACCAAACTGTAGAACAAGAAAATATTTCACCCACGTTGCACCCATTAGATATTGGATTTTGCAAATTCCACGAATACGTATTTGTTTTATTAATATTTATATTAACTATTATACCATTTCAGAGTTACGTTTTCGACGTACACGATACGTATTCATACAAAATATATCGCGATACGTATCCTCGAATATATAATTTCGTCATTTCTTTAATAGAGCAAGCAATCTAATATCGCGAAGCGCGAAGATTATAATCGCTTGTTTGACAATATAAATAACATAAACACGATTTTTCCGCGGGAAGTTTGTAACACCCGATATTTCAGCGATGTTGCGGCGCCATTGTGCGTTGTCCAGTCTACGCTGGTCAACGGCGGTTGCAACATCGCCGTAACGTCGGACGTAAACTTCACGCGGTAAATTCGTTTCTATCTTATTTATAATATCAAATCATTAAAATTTCAAGATACTATAACGCGTACATAAGGTTGTATGGGATGTTTTTACTGCGCGGGCATTTTCTTTTAGTGGGTGACTCAGTACAACGAAGTAAGCAACTTTTGATAAATAATTTTGAAAAAAACTGAAAAACAAAAACTTTTATTTTTTTTACTAGTATGAAAATCTGTGATCACGAAGCGCTATCTAGCAGTGAGTAAAATGTCGCCAATATTGTTTATATACGCTATATTACCTGCCGCTAGATGGCGCAGCGCGCTCAAACGCTTCTCAAACCTTTATTTACCAGTCAACTTCTTCAAATTTTTAAATCAAAAAACATTTTTTTCCCTTAAAAAAATGCCCGTGAAGTAAAAACACTTTGTATACATAACATTTCAAACCCAGTTGCAGCTGTTAAGGTGCGATTCCACCAAAATAGTGTGCAGCACATTTGCTTGCACACATTTTGTGCAAAACTCCAACAGTGCAGGTACTAAGCTGGTGTCGCATTTGGCTTCCGTCTCCACTGGTAAGGCTGTGCGTAACTTTTGTAAGCGCACAGTTCAGCACACTTGTGCGCGAACATGTTCACTGAGCAGAGTTTCTGCCGAGACAGTTCAGTAGTTAATATGAACGGGCAGGAAAACGTAGTGCTTTGTGCTGCAGCATGTGTTTTACTATGTAGTCTCCTTAAAAAGAAACGAAGGAAGAAACCGCGATGTTGGGTGAGGCCGTTACTACAGCGACGGAATGAAGAAACGAATAAATTTCTAGAAGAAATAAAAATAGATCCATTGAGTGGATTTAAAAACTTCACACGTATATCTTGCGAAGATTTCGAGTTGCTGGTTAATGTAACTAGTCCTTTTATTGCTAAGCAAGATACCAACTACAGAAAATGTGTCCCTGTTTCAATAAGGCTTGCAATCACCTTAAGATATCTTGCTACTGGAGATTCTTTTGCAAGTTTAATGTTCTTATTTAAAGTTTCAAAAGAGCTTTCCAGTACCAGTAATAGCGTCATACAATAAATTATCTATATCCCTTTGTACTAAAATCTTGGTTCGCTCTTCTCTAATTTTCCTTAATTTCGTTGCGACGGCTGCAGCAAAAATGTCTTCGTCATCAGGTTTTTTTGCTTCCATCTGCTTGTTTACGTTATTCATAATGGACAAAGCTTGGGCGATTCTCGGGTCTTCATCGACAATATCGTCGTGTGAGTTCAAGCTGACGTTCGGCTCATCCCTTCCATGAAAGAAATTCAAATATGCATAAGCAAACCATTTCGGCTTATATCTATCTAAAATCCCAGAACCTGAAGATTTTGAGTCCGCGATTTTCTTCTTTTCTCTTCGGTATTGAGCCAAAATAATCTTCCATTTTCTCATTACCTCAGTCGAGTCACAATTGAAACTTTGCGCCAACTCTTGAGTGGCGTCGTGTTTTTTGTTTTTATTTTTATAATCACTGTGACTAGAATCCCATAATACAGGATAAGTTTCAATAGCTTGAATAAAATTAATAATTTTATCATTCGTCCAATCCATATTTAGCTTGGTTAATTAACAATGTACGCGCACAAATCAATGTTTTCACTCCGGTAGCGGAAGCAAGACTGAGTTCGCGCACAACAGGTTTGTCGACGCGACGCGAGTCCACTGCCTGCATGTGTGCGCGCACAAAAGTATACAGATGTGCGCGAACATTTCTAGAATGTTCGCGCACAATTTGCTATTGTTTGCTTTAGTGAGTCGACCAGAATAAACATTTGTGTCGCACACTGTGCATTGCAGTGCCGCACAGTTCTGCACACTGGTGGAATCCCATCTTTAGAGGTTGACTTTAGAGAAACCTTTGACATAGACCCAGGTTTGATCCCGCTAATTAATATTTTACTGAATTTGGGATGATCATTTTCTGCACTCGCTGTCCTACACGCGGTGGCTCGCGCACGGGCGTTTCGCGGTAGAGGCGATAGCGAATCACGATATGTTAACTGGTAAAATATTCGTTTACGACTGTTGAGCGGACAAGGCGCTCACACGTTCGGTGTTAACAACGATGTGAAATTTAATCTGACTCCGATGATTCTACGTCATGGTAACATTGCAGGCGGGAAATATGACTTGCTATTTCGCAGGGCAAATGAATTACAATAATGTGACATAGACTATACAAAACTTTGAATATTTTTATTTTTATTCTCTGAATTTTATTAGTATTTTATTTTATTAGGATTTCCAAATTTTACTGACGGGTAAAAAAACAACCCTTTCGCATCTATTTGATTTCGAATTTTACAAATCCCTTTAACATTTAAAGTCATATATTATGAACCGTAGCCAGATAGTTGTCATTAAGGGATTCGAGTCTTCGGTATTCGACGTAACATCGGGTGTCCCACAAGGTTCCAACTTAGGACCCCTCTTATTTTTAATTTTCATTAATGATCTTTCCAATAGAATAAAATGTAATTTCTTAATGTATGCGGACGATGTTAAAATTTATAATCAAATTATGAACATATCTGACTGCCATAAAATACAAAACAACCTTGATTCGCTATTCACTTGGTGTTCTGAAAATAAAATGGCTCTCAACATAGGTAAATGTCACTCGATGTCCTTTTGTAGGAACAGGGGTCACGTTAAATACGACTATTCTATAAATGGTCACAACCTAAGCAATGTATCTAGCATCCGTGACCTAGGAATAACATTTGACTCAAACCTAAATTTCAAGATACACATTGAGAACATAGTCGAGAAAGCAAATAGGATGCTGGGGTTGATCATGCGGATCACTAAGAATTTCAAAAATCACAACAGCATGATCCTGCTTTATAACTCACTAGTGCGTTCTCATCTTGAATTTGGGTCCTCGATATGGAACCCATATTTTAAAACGTACTCCGATAGAGTCGAATCCATTCAAAGGAAATTTCTGAGAATGCTATCATTTAAATGCGGCCTTAAGAATCATCTGACTGGCTACGAGGAAAGACTGACTGCTTTTAAATTTGTCACATTAGAAAAACGCCGGCAGGTTGCAGATTTAGTGTTCCTGTACAAAATTTTAAATAATAAAATCGATACCTCTTGTATATAAAAAAATACAATTTAACATTACTAAAAGAAGTCTTCGATACCCAGACTTATTTAAAACACCTTTAGCAAAAAACTATACGGGAGTAAATAACGTAATCCCACGTATATGTCGTCTGTATAACAAATTTCATCTTGACAATCGCATCGATATATTTCATGATAGTTTATGCTCCTTCAAAGCGTCCCTCTTTAAAATACTGTAATTCTGGTATTTTTTGTTTTTTTCCTTTTTTCATACGTATTTTTTTTTTAAAATTCAACCATTGTTCATGCATTGTGCTAATTGTGTACTCATATCAAAAGGATATTGATGTAGTCATGTAACTGTAGTATATATATGTCACTGTATGTGTTGTCAATATTCTGTTTGGGTACCAAATAAAATAAAATAAAAATAAAATAAAGTGTATTTATTTATTTCGTTAAGGCTCTCTTTTTTCCAAATTAATATTTTCCTTTAAAAACATTCCGAAGTATTATATATCATTAAGTATTCGACCGGCTAATTTCAACCCCCTTATTGACCCCCTTAGATTTGGAATTCGGAAAACCCGTTTTAGTGCTCACTTCTAATATTAGAGTGAGCTATGTCCAAATTTTGAAAGCTTTTTGAAAAGCGGTTGGGGCTGTGGATTGACGAATGAGCTGGTCAGTAGGTCAGTGAGTTCTTTGCCTCTTTATTAAAGTAACATGATGGAACATTTTAACTTCCACATACGATACTTTCTTCATTTCAATTTCTGAATCATCTGGCTGGTGATAATATTACACATGCAGATATTATCGATGAAGCTTTGCAAAATGCGATAACGATACTCGTAGCGAACTCTCTGACTAATGCAGACGGTCGAGTACAAAAGGTAGGTACTCTCCTTGAGACCCAATGCTGAAGCATTTGAATAAGGATAAGACACACTTCACGAGGAGCTTCACCCGCGCAAGACAGAGAACCCCTTTCGAGTTAAGAGCCGTGAGACGGGCAGATTTAAGACGGTCCTACAAGCCGGCCGGGCGGCCGGCAACCCTTCGATGTCCGCGGAGGTTATAATTAAACCTGCGATTAAAAAATAAATATTTCCTTAATCATACTTCATAGTATTATTACGAATAATAATACTATGAAGTATGAATAATACTATGACGTACGAATAATAATAAAAAAAAAAATATCAAGTTGTCTAGACTAGCAACAAATAACACCGCATTTATATTAGACGTATATGGCAACTAAGGAACTACAGAAGCAACTGAGAAACACCGACAAAGTAAATTTACAAGATTAGCATTTAACCCGGAAAGAGATTATAATTTAAATTAATTTTAATTAAATCAGATAATCTTTCAAGACTTGAAAATAAATGCAATAATTTAACAAAAAATATTGAAAAACTCAAAAGTATTAAATAAAACAAAAAACAAACTAATATTTTGATCCAAAATTCATCTTATAACCTGTTATGATTTGATGCCTTAATCTGGGTTATTACGTATTTAATGTGTAATAACCCAGATTTCTTGTTTTATTTTGAAGAAACCAGCATTTAAAACTATCGATAAGAGATCAACAATCTCTTTCTCGCCTCGAATAAGGTGCGCGCGCCGAATCGGACGTAATTCCGATATTAGCCGGATAAATCACCAGACCAAATTCATCCACCGAATGACTATAATGAGCCTATGACAAAGCTGCACGCTGCAGAATTCCGAGGTCGACTCGCAGGATGCCCCGGATGACAGGCAAGGCCAAATTGTCAGTCGTCCCATAAGCCCCCGTTCAATGCCATAAGAGGTAAACACTGCCCACGAAGTAAGACTAAACGGTTGGCGTCTGAATCGGAGGACTAAGCCCAAGCGCAAGCGGCATAAGCGACAAGAGAGATATAAACTCCGTTGTAGAAGGTCGACGCACAGTGGCACAGTTACAAAAAGTGTGAACGGTTTGGTGAACGGTTTCGTGCAGCTTGGGCCACAAGATCCATTTTGTTCTCGGATCGGCTCAACTCACGATTCAGCTCCTATTCAGAAGCCTCCTCAAGTGGAAGGCTACCCTGGGTAAGACTCCCGTGTCTCAGGCCTCAGAGCTGGTGGAGCGGTTTTTCCCGGGGGATTGCATTCCGGTGCCACTGGACGGTTTGCGCACCGGTCGGCGAAGCCAATCGGTTGTGCATTCTGACTAATTGCTGAAGGGGTTTGGAGACTATGGAAATACACTGTTTCCTAAGCAGCGGGGGTGAATTTTCACCTGTTGTCATGCCACTCTTTAAATGAGCTTTGGCCACTCGATCCCGTGTGGCACTACGGGCAAAGAATGCCCAGATCCGCGATAAATTCAAACTCAAATACCGCTGTAATACAACAGGTAGAGGTCGCGTAAGCGACTTCGAACTCGTAACCAGTCGAGAGACCGGAGTGATCTGGTCGCAACTGGAAGTAAATGCGTAAGTGTATGCCCGCTGGGTAACATTCCTGGCTATCTCGCGAATAAGGCGTTGGCCTCTTACACACGTGGCGGAGGTTGATTGTGGATTGTTTGACCTAAGTCTTCTGCGCTCACTTCACGGGAGATTATTTCGTTAACCCGTATTTGCCCAGTGATTCGAAAACGAAACAAGAAGTAATACTTTTGTAAAGCATCGGAAATCCTTTGCAAGTTCAGTAAATTCCAAAAAACTGCCATCTATCACAAGAGTACGGAACTATCCCCTATTAGCAACGCAGTTTTAGCAGCATTGACAGTTTTGATTGAAATAGTAAACGGTGCAAGTTGTGTTCGCGTCTTGCAAAAAACATGTCGTCTCCCGAAAAAAGTAAGTAATTATAATTGATTAAAGCTTTGTACAAGTATCATACTTTCGTAGTAAATTTTGGTAAATTATAGACTTATTCGAGTTTTTAGAATTAGTTAATAGTAATTTATAAATAACTATAATGTCCTTATGGCTTCCATGTGTTTCGAAAACGATACGTCAGGCAAATATACAGCTAAGACTATTACTAAATGTCTTTTTTGTGTTTTAGGCGGATCACGCACCTAACTATAATACATAGTTAACCAAAAAATATTTACTAAAAGTAGTCAATACTGTTATAGTGACCTATCAACATAAACATATCTAAAAATAACCAAAATCGAAATCCCAAAATAGTTCTGGGCATATATGGGTTAAAAGTTTCTGGGGTGACGGGTTCGCCCGTTGTAGTTGACAACTCTACTACTGTTACACAAAGTAATCCACAATACTATTGACAGTCCGTATCTATTTGAAAACTTGTGCTTTTTCGTTCCACCGCGATTGGTTCGCATTTCTCATACGGTTGAGGTCTCTAGCGCCAACACGAACTACGAAAAAAACTCTATCGCTCACAGGCTGATGTGAAGAAGATTTACCTACACACGACTCCCACTTCTGTACCGTAGACATTTTTAACCTTAACCAACCGACGTTCGTCAAGGAACTATTCAAATCAATTGAACCTAGCGTGCTTGCTCGTACCTAAATCTAAATCATTTACTTATATACTTATTATGTTACACAACAGTAACTGGTATAAATATCTGCATCTGTATGTGAGCTGAGAAATAAATAAAGAATAACCCATGAATTAAGTCCCAAACTACAGTTTTCCTAAAAAAACAAGCCTCGCATTCTTGAGGGTTACGCCTGGCACTCGAATTCGAAGTAGAAAGTAAGGACGTCGACTTTTAAATAGAATAAAGGGGAGCGCGAGTAACATTCAGGAATCGAAGGTTTCAAACTTCTTCTCGCTCTAGACAAAACGAACGTGACAAAGCGTACAAAATAATAGACAACACGAGAAGCTATTTACACTTTCCTCATGTCGAAGTCGAATGTGTTATGTCACGGGATTGGTTACGTGAAACTTTTGTAGCGTGACGGATACGTATGAGCTGAAGACATATTTATAGGATTTTACGACTACAGCTCATATGATGGGGTAACTTCGGTGAATTTCCAATTAAAAAAAATATTTTAAATGCTTTTTATTCCTATTTCAACATAATTTAAGCATATTTATTTTCGAGTGTGACATGGAAAAGTTTGCAATTCGCGATATATTCGATGAAAGTGTCCTGTGCCAGTTTTATCCATTATAGTTTCTTGCTGTTTGGTACAATAGTTAGCGCAAATGTATTCTATAATGAACTGCAATTAATATGACGAGACAACCGGGCCTGATCGATCGCTCTTCGGTACTGCGTCTACTAGACAACGCACAAGCACACCCTTGGAATGAAATGAAAATATCTTTATTGCACGATTATAAATGTGTATTTAGGCGGAATAATTGTTAAACACAATGGGTCGGAATTCGATTATTCGTGAATTAAAATCGAAATTTGTTCATGGCAGCGAGACAGGGCATTAAGTTAGAGCGGAATTTGACTATGTGTCAATAAACGGAGACATTAATAACATATATATTAAAATAGAGCACGATTTGTGAGATATATGTATACATACAGTATTATTTTATATTTATCTATAAAGTATATATTTGTTTATGTATGTACGTGTATATTTATATGTATATACCTAAATTTAATATTATTACGCTTTATTATTTTGGAGACATATCTATCTTCTAAAATTTAAAATAATAATATACAAAGATAATACAGCAAGTTACGAAAACCACTCTACCTTCTTTTATATTAATCCTACCTTAGTACAGGCGAGGCCTAGTTAGGATGGCTTTGAATTTAAAAATATTTGTAATATTATATGTAGATTAATAAAGAATTTTGAATTTGATTTGATTCGATTTGGAATATCAAGGGTTATTTTAGGTTCTACGCAAGGGGTAAACGTAGAAGAAATCAAATTTCTTAATCGGAAATATTGCGGCACGCTGTGCAGTCGGACAGCTCGTGTTTGCGCCAACCGCTTCGCTAATGTTGCCATTTTATTAATACCATATAGTATGAAATCTCCATTTACCACGGAATATAAAATAAACGGTTGTCACTTTCCAGCATAAAACTACCAATCGAACATGAAGCGGCATAATCTAAGACCGGACGAAATGTTTTTAAAGCTAATTCAGATGGTTTCATATTCAGCAGTTTTATGTTTTACGATCGTTCATTTTACATTCAACTTTAACGAACTGCTCTGTCTCGTTCGTATGATTTTTTTCCGATATTAGTTCACGAAGAAACGCAATTCAGCCCAACCGTCGCAACGTTGCAGGATTTGCGACTAAGTATACTCTTAGTCACTCAACTTACTTCAGACTTTGCTTTAACAGATTGTATGTTTTTTTCGGAATTTAGATAACTTTTTAGTGGGCCAAAAAATCTACTCCACAGAGGCAATGCAAATGGCCTTTAAAGTTAATATTTATTCCAGTTCATGAGAGTTTTACAGCAGAGGTATTAGGTAAAATTAAAATCCGCAGAGGTAATACGTCCCATTAAAATCGAAAAATTGAATTAATAATATGGGCAATACTTCAATATTTAAATATATATTTTTTAATCAACCTTTCGGTCCTTTAATTTCTTTTATTGAACGGAAACTTCATAGGGAATCAGCAAATAATATTACTATTTCTGTCGCTCCAGTGCAGATTGCACGATTTCTCATAACGTAAAACGAATCATACGAGGGGATAATGGATGAAAGTTTCATTGCGTTGGGTAGAAAAGCCATAGATTAATCAACGTTTGATGTTTAGGCGACAAAAGCGAAAAAACTGGATTTAGCCAAGGACGCATATTTCGAATCATTATATTCTGAGGAGAAATTAATAGACAGTATGAGGTCTTAATGTGTTGGCAATATCTTTCATTGATTTGTATCTTAGGGGCTCTCTAGACGATCAAGCATGCTTGTCGACATTGCGTCGCGGGCTGGGAAAGGATCGTAAACCGCAGGATATATGCAAATATTTTTTTAAAATATTTACCAAAAATGCCTAATTTTGTAGTTTATACCAGGGAGTCACGTTAATTAGATGTAATTGATTGATGAATGACGTGACTCCCTGGTAATAAACTACACAATTAGGCATTATTGGAAATATTTCAAAAAATATTTGCATATTTCCTGCAGTTTACGATCCCCTCCCAGCCCGCGACGCGATGCGCATGCTTGATCGTCTAGAGAGTCCCTTAGAAATGCGCGAGCGCACGCTGGGCGTGTTATCGATTATTTTGTTTCTAAAGGGTTGGGCAAGCAAAACATTTTTTTATAAAGTAACATAATTTGCACAAGGAAAACCACAGGGAAAACCTATTTTACTACCCGACTTCCAAAGAAAGGAGGATGTTATCAATTCGATTGTATCTTTTTTTTTCACTTTGTTACCTCAGAACTCCGTAATTTATGAACCGATTTGGAATTTTTATTTTTTATTTGAAAGGATATACAAATACTTACACATTGGTCCCATTTTCATCAAAATCCTGTTCTGATGATGGGATCCACAAGGAACTGAGGGAACTCCTCAAAAATTATCATATGAAGTTGAAATTTTACGTGTTAGTTCAGTTCCGATCACAATGCATTTTTTATGGTAAGCATTACCTGATTCTACAACCAGGATAGGCTTCCGACGAGGCTACAATTCCACGGTCAACAGCACAGACACACAATTTTGTATATACATTCAATTATAATAGCCTGTACTAATTTCAGGGTTGGATTCCAATGAGGAGACTCCTTAACGGTCAACAGCACATAAACGATTTTTTTTGTATACGCATTCAATTATGATAGGCTGTTCTTAGTTTCACCGCGACAGTGCTGCTGTACCCAGGGTTGGCTCCCGACAAGGGGATTCCTCAACGGCCAACAGCAAATACACAAAATTTTGTATATTCATTCAATTATGGCAGCTCGTTCTAAGTTTCACTAAGACAGGACTGCGGCACCCAGAATTGGCTTCCAACAAGAAAAATCCTCAACGGTCAACAGCACAGATACGAAATTTTGTATACGCATTCAATTATGATAGCCCGTTCTAAGTTTCTCCATAGCTGCATTGCTGCTGCTGCTTATAAAAAAATGGTCGTTTTTTTTTGTTGATATTTTTTTTATTATTGACGAAATTGTATGTATACAATACGCCACTTACGTTTTCGTTAATTCGTGCTGTATGTTTTCATCAACTTTAATTCGTGCTGTTTTCTTTGTACCTACTCTTAGTCGCCTAATCTCTAGTGCAGATGCATGTAGTCGAACAGAGCGGCGATGACTCGCCTCGACCTAAATATTTAAAAAAAATCCAATGCGCTACGTGCTTATATCTACTAACACTGTATTATAGTAAACATTAACAACAAAACAAAGTAAAATAAACATTTGTATAATGTCGAAAACTAGTATTAGTAGTCCTCTTTCTCTATTTTTAACTGAAGAGGCAGCTATTTCTTTAGTTTCCACATATAATTCCCAAAAATATTATTTTCGGCAGTTAGACTGTTCAATGTTTTTATCGTCTTACCGCGTTTTTATAATTTGTATCATCGCACAATGCGCAAATCGTCCACGAGCGCCCGAAGAACGATTCCAAGGAGAAACTGGCTCGTAGGCAAAAAGTCCTGCCTGGGCTAGTGCCTCTAGTTGGAGCCTTCCGGATAGGTGCTGAGCCGTGAGTTGGGTCGACCCTAACACATGGGTCATAATGACCTAACTGCACTGGGCCCATTAGCTATCTCCGGCGAATAGCAGTGGGATTGAAAACATACGTTTCCTAAGCAGGTCACCCGATCATCTGATCTCCAGTGATATTGCAGAGCAAAAGGCGCCTCGGTCTGCAATACATTCGAACTTAATTACCGCTAACATCAGGCAAAGGCCGCGCAAGCGACCTCTAATCTGGTCAGACTGGAGGATGGAAAAATCCGTCCAAAATCTGATAGTAAGGGAGCGAGGTTCACTCGCTGGGTCCTCTTCCCTTAAGACGTTGGACGCTTCGAGGCCATTGTGGATTTTATTGTCCAAAATGTCTCTTACGGTAATTTCATAGATGACAGAATGGTTCGTTATCTATATAGATCCCTGGAGTTACGGGTTTCGCCGTTCTAATAGATATCCCTCGTATTAAACTCTTTTTATGACAACAATATATTATTCAACGTCAATACTCTTCAAACATACTAAAAAATACATCCACAATAAGCGGCGGATGAGAAATTTGAAAGTAGTAACGCGTCTTGAGAACAATTCTTTCCTAATCTATGCATGAACCTTTCATCTTTTTTTATTGTCGATTTCTCGTAGCTATCCTTAGGAGTGGAGAATACCATCACACCATACCACCGGCAATATCGGACAAGCATCTCATGAGCTTTGTATCTGGCATGGATTTGTTCCAATTATATACTAAATACTTTCCTTTTTCTCGAATCGATTCGACTAGAGAATATCACGATTTCTAAATAATAAGATAACAGTAAAATAACCATTTTTAAAAACAAGGTTTTATTAAAATGATCTGTCTTTATCCAATCGAATGTCATAGTCGAACTTAGAATGGGCTATCATAATTGAATGCTATACAGAATTTGTGTTTGTGCTGTTGACCGTTGTGGAGTACCCTCGTTGGAAGCCAACCCTGGGTGCAGCAGCCCTGTGAAACTAAGAACAGCCTATCATAATTGAATGCGTATACAAAAAAAATCGTTTCTCTGCTGTTGACAGTTGAGGAGTCTCCTCGTTGGAATCCAACCCTGAAATTAGTACAGGCTATTATAATTGAATGTGTATACAAAATTGTGTGTCTGTGCTGTTGACCGTGGAATTGTAGCCTCGTCGGAAGCCTATCCTGGTTGTAGACTCAGGGCATGGTCACCATAAAAATGCATTGTCATTGGAACTGAACCAACTTGTGAGATTTTAACTTCATAGGATAACAGTAAGTGGTTTTATTGCAGCTTGCAAAATTTAACCTAAACAAACATACATATATACTAACAAACATACATTGCAAGGTAAATAAAAGCTTCTAAAAATTGGCTGTCTTAACGCAAGACTTTCCTTGCAAGTAGAACTTTCTTTCCAACATAACCTCCCTTCGCATGCCAATTCGTGGTATATTTGTAGATTCCGGTATCAAAATAGATTTTTTCTAAAAATAATATAGTATTTCTTATAATATGGCGGACTTTAAATATGTATACGCATACATTCGAAAACATTTGTTTGCGCGTTCACAATAGGTTGTGGTCACACACATTTTAATTTAATATCATGAATTTAACAGAAAATTAAAATATGTACAATGTTTACATTATGATTACAATGTTTAACATAGCATACCTAACAATATATACGAAGTATTATTACTGCTCGGGCATCTTTTTTTGTGGGTGCATTCAGTACAACGAAATAAGCAACTTTTGATTAAACAAAATAAAAAAACTGAAAAAAAATGTTTTTTTTTTAAAATTGATTTTTAAAATTTTATTTTTAAATATTATGAAAAGCTATTATCACGATGCGCTATCCAGCGGTTGGTAAAATATCGCTGATATTGTTTATTTATGACTTATTACCTACCGCCGGATGGCGCAGCGCGCTCAAACGCTTCTCAAACCTTTACTTAACAGTCAACTTCTTCAAATTTTGGAATTTAAAAAAAAAACAAAAATTTTTTTTTTTCCAAAAACATTTTTTTCCCCTATTTCTTTCCACGTTGTACTGATTCACCCACAGAAAAAAATGCCATGCAGTAATAACACCCCGTATACGTTGATTTGTTTCTATTTTTTAATGTGATTTGATGATTTTTATTGTATTGCGTGATTATTTTTTGTAATGTACCTAAGTTGACTATGTATTTATACTTTTTGATAAATATTTTTTAATATACATACTCATGTATACCTATGGATATTTAGTACTGTTTTTTTTCAATTTATCTACTGTGTAGAGCCGACTTTAGTCGACGCCATCTAGCACTGTAACTAATTACCTACCTAATTTGTGATCACATCAACTTTATTTTCTCCTTTTGTAGATAGATACATTCTACTAAAAAATCTGTTTTAATGGTGTTATAATAATGTTAAAATTACCTTAAAATTCTATATGATTCATTTCATATCAATATATTTTCAAAAACTGACGAATTCTCATATACGATAACTAGCTTTAAGTGTTTATTACAGGACGCTTTTATTGTGTATTCTAAATAAATAAATTAATACTGATACTGATACTCATTCCGTGATTTTCGTCGGAATATCACCTTAAAATCGTTTCGTCCGTCGCAACGAATCCATGTGCATCTAGATCGGTATCTCCCTATTCGATCAAGATGAAAGGGGGAGTCGATGTGGGTTGGGGGTATTTTTGGTTCAACCATATCTGACCGCGGATTCGTAAAATTCCAGCGGCGACGATGCGGCCCTTTTTGATTCGATCATCCCAAAAGGGTCTTCCGTGTGGAAACGTAAATTGTATTACGACATTTATATCTCACTCAACTAGACTTGCTGCCTGCTTGTTTTCTGATCAGTTTGGTGTATGCTGGCGCCCACTGCCCTTTGACGGGATCCTTCTTGAATTCCGTCCCTACTGGGATTAGTCAATACGCATTCTGTACATAATTCATGAAAGTATGATTAGGATGTTTCTTGCTTAAAGAAGTCTTATATTTGCAAATCCCATCAATTACCTTTTTTACACGACTGCCCAACAAAAAAGGAGTGTAATGTGTTCAGTATTCATCTATGTATGTTATCCGTTTCTTTATTCCACCATAACTTATAAACGCTTGAACTGATTTGGGAGTGTGTGATATTGTTAGAATCGTCATGTTATCCCAAGTGTCATAGGGTACATTAATTGTTCAAATATCAAGTAAGTAATTGCCTAAATATCCAAATCTCAATAAATTTACATAAATATATCGTGTTTATTATCAAATGAAAGGTGTGATAAATACATTGCGGAAATATACATGTACCTATTTACATGTATAAATACATACACCAGAAATATTCCATAAAAAATGTAAAAAAATATTTATAAATAAAATATTTCACTTTCTGTGATGGCAGTCATGTTTTTTAATTCTTTTGATATATATACTTGTCTTACCATTTGGTCATTTTAAGATAAGAGTTGTAAAATACATGATACATCTGTTAACCCCTCCTATCGCGGGGTAAAAATTTAGTCGTCACTTCTGCCCGGGACAGTTTTGCGCGTGAAGTCGATGGCCTTGAGAAAAACGACCATAACTTTTAAACTACTATACGGATCGTAAAAAGAATAACTGTAAAATGATCGCATTGAAATTTGAAATTTATAATATTATAACCTTATCTCGTTAAACAATTAAGATAATAATGAATAAATATTTAAAAAGTTGGCATTTTAGGCAGCGCGGAGCGCCCTAACCAATATTGGTTAGATACAATTTTAGCATTTGTAAGCGTCTAACCAAAAATGGTTACCTCAAATAGGAAGGGTTAATTTAACCACATTATTTTGAATGGGATTCCATTTAGGGTTCGATGGAGTGTCCGAAATTTTTAATAAAACCTTCGTTTGTGCAGAAAATATGCATTTAGGGGCTCTCTAGAAGAAAAAGCATGTTTGTCCAAGCATCGCGTCGCGGGCTGGGAGTGGATCGTAAACCGCAAGATATATACCTCAAAACTGTGTATATGGCGTTATGCCAAAGCCTGTGGTCCTATGGCACAATCGCATGGGGTGGCTGCACCACACAAGTACTCCTTCCTCTGATCAATGCGCAGAAGCTGATTCTGAAGGTCATAAATAAAAAAAACCCTAGATACCCCTCAGCGAAACTCTATACAGAATATGGAGTACTTGATGTGAGGCAATTATTCATAAAACAGTTACTAATTCAGTTTCACAGAACTAAGGATCAACAGGCAAAAAGCCAACAAATTAAAAACACAAGGCAAGCTACTGGGTCAAATTATAATATTCCGATTGTAAAGTCTTCATTTGCCCAAAGGCATTTTTACTTCCTTGCGCCGAGATTTTATAATAATTTAAATGACAGTTATAAGAATGCAAACAACTTAAATTCATTCAAAATACTTATAAAGAAGTACCTGCTTGAAAGGGGTCCAATGTATGCTGAGTCTCAATTGCTCTCGCTAATAATTTAAGTTGTTTTATTAAATTATGTATTACTAACTAATTTCAAATCTCGTGTATTATTTGCTTATGTATGTATAGGTGTAGGTATGTATATATATATTTATGTATGTGTGTATGTATGTGTATGTATATATGTATATATTCTTATGTATTATGCAATGCAACGTAAGTTCATAACATCAAAAGAGTCAGCTCATCGATACCATTGATTTTATAAAATCAATGTCGATACCTTTAAACAAAAAGCAGCATCCCTAGATACGGGTCTCTGACCTAGTTAGGAATGCGGATAGACATTTTCACCAAAGGATGTGCTCAATCTCTCCCAACTCAACCATAGTATGTTAATGGTGTGTATATGACATAATTATAAAGTTATTGTAAATTAATAAATAAATAAATAAATAAATATGCAAATATATTTTTTAATATTTACCAAAAATGCCTAATTTTGTAGTATATTAGACGTAATCAGGGAGTCAGTTTAATTAGACGTATTTGATTGATAAATGTCGTGATTCCCTGGTATACTATAAAATAAGCCTTTTTGGTAAATATTTAAAAAAAAATGCATATTTCCTGCGGTTTACGATCCCTTCCGAGCCCGCGATGCGATGCTTGGCAAGCATGCTTGATCGTCTAGAGAGCCCCTTAAATCTGTATTAACCAAACTATTACACAGGTATCACTCTAGAACAGACTGGTTTAGTAGAGCTGATAAAATCCATCAAAATCTGTACGTTCATTGCTTCGCAAATTATATGATTAGGTATTGTGCGGGTGCGATATTGCCTTGGTTTTTTTTTGCTCCATCATTTGGGCATTTACAATTTAGTATTATTTCCCTGGACCTACTGGCGGAAAATGAGATAATTCCGTTTCTCTGCCGGCGAACGAACCTGTTTGTGTTCTGCCTTGCTATCCGACTGGATATATGGATACGGTGATTGGCGTAGTTCTCTTGGAGGTTGATTTTCGCACATTCAATAATGGCATATATCTCCGCTTGGAATATGGAGGCGCATTTCCCCAAGTTTACACTTCTCTCGAAGTTTGGTCGCTCTCCATATATACCGCAGCCTACGTCAAGTCCCGATTTGGACCCATCAGTATACCGTTTAAGGCTAACGGCCTCCCAGTGCATTTGGATTTTTAGCCAGTCGTCTCTGGGCAGCAGTTCCACTGTAACGAGTTTTCCAATGTTTTGGAGTGAAAGAATGGTGTCTGATACCATGTTGAGGGTTGGAGTTTCACTGACTGAGTCAAGAAATACTCTTAGTGCTTGTGAGATCCAGTTTGCCTTCTACCGGGCAGGCAGCCTGTACATGCTCATGCTGGCTTTCGCCATCTGTTGCAAGTGAATATGTAGGGGCGGTAAGTTCAGCAGTGCATCTAGAGCTGCTCCAGGAGTGGAGGACATTGCGCCAGTTGTCACAAGGCACGCCGTCCTTTGGATATTGGATTTCATAATAACAATATTTGTTAACAAATACACAATATAATTTTTTACACAATCAACAAATTTATGTCCTTTTTTTTTAGAATCCTAGGATCAATTTGACGTAACACGTACGCTTTGTGAGTTTTCGTTTCTTTTTATTTTGTTTTTTTTTTAAATGAACGTACGGGATACGGCTTGTTGCGTTCGGCCGATAATATAGCAGCCATATCAAGTAAGTACGTGTGTGTAGGGCGGTTAATTATTTTTATCGCGGAGTTGTTATATTATTTTTATGCTGAATTTTATTTAAAAAATCAATACATTTTTTAAGATTTTTATTACCTTTCACGAATGCATTATTTATATATAAATTAGGACTGGGATAAAATGTTATTTTAAAAATCGGAATCTGAGGAACATAGTCATTAATCCCGTTTTAAACGATACCATGTGTAATTATACTTTTATTTTGATTATGCAGTGTTTACTGTTTACACTGTAATTTCCGTATAGCTGCGATATGTTATTTCTCAAGTTTTCGAGAACGAACACATAAATGTATATTAGGATATAGAAAATAGGTAATGTAAAAGTTCAATATTTCAAGCGATTTATCCACCAAAGTCTGTATCAAAGTATAAGGCTAAAAAATGTACACAAAAGAGATGGTTTCTTTGAGGTTGTTGCACTGGAGAGGTATCATATTGCAAAGTAAAGAATTAATAACTCGTAATACTTTCGCGGTGGAAGATGCACCTGGTACCCCACGCAGGGTGGAGAAAGAATTAATGAGTTTGTTGCCGCTGAATTTAAACTTAATAATAAGGTGAGTATAAAGTTGAGGTGTGATTAGAATGAAACAACCCGTAATGTCTTACTATATTAGGTTGTAAATAATACCAAATATATTTTTTTACATAAACACTTTATGCGATATATTTGAATAGAGAATATTTTTAAATCCAACAAAAAGTATGGATTTTTGTCTATATAGGCTAGAGATATACATGGTCCAAATGACCGACGAGTCGAAATTTGATCTTTAGCTTTGACTTTAGGCTTGATCGATGCCGTATTCTTGCATGGGTTGGTAAATAATTCCATCGATGCGAACGCGATTTTGGAGCGCATTGAATTTTATTTTCCTCCCCGCCCTGTTCGATCGCATCGACTATTTCATCTCCCTGTGGTGAAAACCAACGCATCTCAAAATGCATTTCTATACAGCTCGTGTCATAGATATAATACAGACTTTTTAAGTGTGGATAAATTATTAATCAAAACCTCTTATAAAAACTCAATTAAAAAATCTAGAGTCTATCTAGATCATTACTTCCCAACCGGTGGGGCGTGCCCTACCGGGGAGGCGTAGAGAGATCTTAGGGGGGGGGGCATGAAGTGTTCGGATATTTTAATCTAATTACTTATAATTGTTTATTATTTAAAACACTTACACACAGATTTAGTCGCGCCACCTAGTTCCAATGGTCAATGTTCTGCAATTACCAGAAGATGTCCAAGAAGAATTTCTGGAAATGAAGGCAGATTCGACAATGAAAGATGACTTTCACCTCTTGACTTTGGAGAAATTTTAGATAATAGCCTTGCGAATACTTCTGCCATTTTCTTCGACTTACTTATGTGAAACCGGATTTTCAGCATTAGTGCAAATTAAGACTAAGCAGCGAAATCGTCTTGCAGTCGATAATGATTTGATGACAGCTCTGTCAATAACAGAACCTGATATCGACCAACTGGTTCAAAAAAATGCAGGCGCAAACATCCCATTAATAAATAATAAATCGAGTGAAATAAATATCGTAAAAATAATTTGTGTTTTTTATTGAAGCAATGAAGAAAAATATAGGGGGGGCATGATTCTTTTTTTATAATCCGGGGGGGGGGGGGCACCATGCAAATAAGGTTGGGAAACCCTGATCTAGATGATCACAAAACATTTATACATATTACATTTCATTTAATTTAGTTCATGGACATAATTTTCATCCTATATTTATTATAATACCTATATATCATACCTAAAATTAAATATAAATGTATTTATATACATATCTAATATTTTTTTAATCTATTTTGTCTCTTCCTTTCACATCCTTCCCATCCTCAAGCGGAAACAATATGAAATTATATTGCGTTTATTTAATTTTCATATTCGGAATCACATTAATGGATTTTTTACACTTTTAAATAGGTTTTTATTGCATTGTATGTAGTTCTTTTTGGTACAGAATAAAAAAAAATAAAAAAATGAAATAACTGGTTTTTTAAGGTAGACTCAAATCGCAAAATCTTTTATGTCTTTTGTGCGAAAATCCACAACAGACAATTTATACATATAAATTACGAACCAAATTACATAATTTACACGATTTATTTATTATTATTTAACTTCAAAATAAGTCCAAAATCCTCCCTAATATATGTATTAATATTCTAATCTTCAAGTAATAAATATTCCAATAAAAATACTGCCGTCGTAAATGAAAACACAGAAACTTGAAAAAAGATGTTTTGAGAAAAACGCGGTCAAAGTTCAGATGTTAAATATTTGTTTTCATGAACAAAGTAATCAATATAGATTATTTCTATTTATCTTTAATGTAAAAAAAAGTTAGAACTCCAATTCTGCATAAAAATATATATTAAATTATAATTGTTTAATTAATTAAATTAGATATTGTGTTTTAAATTAGAAAAATAATTTGATAAATTTTATATTTTTAAGCTATAACACTGTAACTAAGTGGCTACTGTTTTATAGGTAAATTTTACCCATCACTGTGTTCTAACCATGTAAAATAAATTTATATGTTTTTTTTAATAAATAAAAACTGCAGGCACCTTAAACACAGTAATTGAGATACTGTGATTAATTCGTGTATTAATAAATTAACTTTTAACAAATCTGAAGAAGCCGTGTTGTAACCAAACAAAAATATTTCTTAAATGTTTATAAGTATTAAAAAGATCACAGTAAATAATAGGTTACTCTATTTACTTAAAAATTATACATACTGTGTTTTTTATTTGAAATATTCAGATTTTTTTTAAAATTACTGTGTTTTTATCTAAGGTATCTCGGTTACTATCCATCGACAGACAAATCGAAAAATGTGCCGTATAGTACTCCAACTGGTGATTTTAAAGTACCAAACTTGTATAAAATAGTAAATGAAGTTACTGTGCTTTCATTTACGAAGGCAGAATAGATAACATGAGATTGCTCGACTCTGCTCTGCTGCAGGTCTTAACTTATCATACCAGAAATATGCGACATTCAAAATATTTCTAATGCTACTTTATTATTTAATCTCAATTTTTCAGTTTTACAATGTGAATTTTAATTTAATATATATTTGCGAATTTATTTGCAATGCGATACAATGCGAATTTATACAATTTATTTATTTATTTATTTATTTAAGAATTAATTACTATAAAACATTGATTAGCTTACAAAAATAACAGGAACCGAATGGCAAAACCTTAAACTTTTGCTTATTTGTTTCTGTCACCCAACTGGGACTAGCCCGTTCTAGGGTACAATACAATACAATGCGAATTTATTATTTGAAATTATATATTTAATATTTTTAAATATATAATTGCGAATATATTTAATAATATTAATAGTTCGATGTTTGCATGTAATTGTGAATATTGGTTGCAGAATTTACAAATATGTCAAATGCTTTAGCACCAGTTAATTGCTCGTCAATCTTCATACCATTTACTGTAAATTTAATCTTGTCATGATTTTAATACCACAAGTATTTTGTTTAGCAATATTACAAAAAGATTTGTATTTATTAATGTGGAGTAGAATATAGTTCACCGCCAATTGTCGACAATTTAAAGGCACTTTTTTACAAATCTTATTATAATTGTTTCTATAGTTTTTAAGTTTGTGTCAATTTTATTTCCACTTTTCAGCAAGATGACCATCTCTGTTGATCTTGCTAGAAAGTTTATGCATTTGTTTATCCAACTTTTTGGGCCACTTTGTACGGATTTGAATAAAATAAATAATCAAATATATTATAGAACACACTGAAGAATGTATCGACGTGATCAGTCGAAACAGTGCTAAGGAGTATTGTATCATAATAGCAAATTACAAGTACAAATACTCAGTTTTAAAATGTGAATATATTTTATTAATATATATATCTGTGAAATATAGTGAAATATGGAGTTTTTCGCTCGATTTGCCTCTTCTGTAAAATTGAGTCTACTGCAGTAAGAGCATTTTGTTCCTTAGGTGCTCCGGTATTACTTTTCCATCGGTCGTAAAAAAATACCCTTTTGCCTAAAATACGCTCTGGTTAAGAGCCCTAAAAAGGAGTAGGCGTAGTGCTGTGTCTCAGGTACATCGCCTTCCGCTCTAACGATACTCGTTCGATAAGGCATCTGGTACTTGCAAGAGTGTTGTTTCTCCGGCAATGGCTTAATGTACCCGCAAAAGCTTTTTACCGCGACATAAAGATATCCCACATTACCCGCCCCTAACCACAGATTATGAATAAGGTTATAGGAACTAAATAAGGAACTAGATTTGATATGACTTCAGAAGCGACGAATGCATTGTCTAAAAATATTGGTCGATAATAAAATGTTAATAAATTCTTCTCTGCGCTTCCCATGCGATAATCAAAATACCTGAGTATTGATGTATGTATAAAATGTAATGGTCAAGTTAAATGATTTTTTTTTAAGTAAGGAGATCTCGTATACTATACTCCTCCCCCTTTTGGATTATGGAGATGCTGCATTTCTCGACCTCACAGAGGAGTTATCCACCAAATCTGAGCGTCTCCAAAATGTCTGCATTCGTTATATCCATGGCCTCAGAAAATTTCACCACATCACACGACCTATGTTTTTATATTATCTACAGATTCGATTTTATGTATTAGTTTACTGGCATGTTTTTTCGTTATACATATTTGAAATAATAAGTCGGTAATGTGATTGACACCATATAGTGATATCTGCAGAGCTGTAAGATTTTATAAAACTACTAGCGACCCGCCCCGGATTGGCACTGGTGTGACTTACTTATAAATAAAATGAGGAGTGCGCTAAGTAAAAAAATATGATGTTTATTTATTTTACAACGTTTATTTATTTTATAAACGTTTAACATTTGTGGCTATCAGAGTTCAAACCTTCAAACCACGTAATTTATCGCCATCTGTTATTTTTTCTTTGAACTAATTTATTTTAATCTTTTATTTTCCCTCGTCTTAATTTTTATTATTTATATACTTTTTCTTACGTTTTCTTTTTTCTTATATTTCTTTTTTATTATTTATATACTTTTTTCTTACATAAGCTACTTAAATAGCAAACACTTGTTTAATTATTACATAACAACGCTTTATTATTATAAACGTTAAAATGTCGCTTAACAGTGGCGTTCATTTTAATCCTTTCGGCTTTTTTAAAATACACTGTCATAGTTCAGCCATTTTGCGGAAATTATTTACAAATTGTGTACAAACCCCTTTCTAGTTTATCACTCTTTCTAATAGTGAAAACCGCATCAAAATCCGTTGAGTGTTTTAAAAGAAGACGACGGAGAAACCAACATTAATAAATATCGATTTCATTTTAGACTATGTAATGACAGATTGACTGATAGAACAATAATTAAAAATGACTGATTGACTGATAGAACACTAAAATCTTTCTAATATATAGTTAATAGTCTGACGAATATTTGTATGGCTTTCTTCTATTTGTATTTCCCAGCCCACCAACTGACCAGAAGGGAAAGTATTGTTAAAGCGCTAAAAAAATCGAGATGAAGACGGAAATATACATTTTGACCCTCCCTGAGACGATTAAGACCATTTACAGATTGATTCTCTCAGTGTGTTTGTGTGTATTTGAGCTGTACTGTTACATATATACATATTATTCGGAAATTCGGTATGCATGGCAAGGGTTGAAAAGTTTATGGTTGAAATCGGTCCACTAGTTAAATAATATAATCCTCGATTTATTGACCTTAGAGACTTGAAATTTGGTACACAGATGCCTTGTTAGGCCAAAATCACATTGTGAAGTTTCTATTGGGATGTCTCATATACATGCTGCATTAATAATATTTAAATTCCGCCATACAATTTATTGGAATATTATCGCCTAGCCGCGGGGGGGAAACGAACCGCGCCGCCAGAGACGTTCGTGTAACGGAAACTAAACGAGTTATACCGCCGGCAAAGAAAGGTCACTAATCGATTTTATTTACGAAATGAATATTCAGATGAAATCAGTCTTTGGCTACTTGCCGGGAATGTCTTGGAGTGAGACACGGCTGATGTTATTTTTTGTTTCTATGCTAAAAACTAACATTTTCACTACCTCATGCTTTGCTCCTCCGAAATAAGGTTACAGGAGCCGATCGATTGAAAGAGTTGCGGGTCGTGACATATCTGTTGAGAATATAGACGACTTTTATAACCTATGAGAGGAGAAAGGTCGTAGCGGCACCGCCCTGAGTGGCGTCTGGTGCTTGGATGTAAGTTACATATAATGTTTTGTGGATAAAGAGGAGGATAATAAGCAAATTTTTACTATCCATTAATTTTTATCTTTGTCGAGCCATCATTGACTCGGCCAATGATGATATAATTTTAAGCGCGGATTAACTGAAGCTAGTTTTTTTTATTTTTTTTTTATTTATTTAAAGAAATGCGCATTTTGTAAACTACATTACATTACATATTATCATTAGAGGCTCCGTTGTAAATAGTAGCTAAAAAGAGAGTACCACAACCCAGTCTTTCTTTAGATCAACGCTGCCTAAGACTAGGCTTAGGCAACGTTGCCTAGGCTTAGGCAACTGTTGCCTAAGCCTAGGCTTAGGCAACTGCCTAAGCTTAGGCTTAGGTAGTACCACAACCCAGTCTTTCTTTAGGCAACGCTGCCTAAGACGGGCCTAGGCCCGTACCAAGAAAATAGTGGCTTGTGCATACTTCAAACTACATTATTATGTTAAAAGAGAAAAAAAATAAATATTAGTATCTAATAATATTAGAAATTAACTTAAGGCAATAAACAATGTATCTACAAATTTATCATTACTCTAAAAACTAGGTTATTGATATGTCAATGCGTCACTCTGTCAGTCTGACAGTCTGCAAATAATATTTGTAAAATACCTATCATAAAACACAATAAAATTAATTTTAATAACACAAAAAAGTAAATAATAAATAGGAATTGCAATGAATAGTGAAATAATCAAACGAAATAATTATGGAAAAAAGGAATTATTATAAATAGCCACAAAATCAAATTGAAATGGTCAGAGGATTATTAAATTGAAATAGTCAATTATCCATAAAATGCGCATGTTACTAGTTATAACATAATTTGAATATAATCGAATGAAAAATTAATAAAAATAATAAAGACCCACCAACAGCGATAAATTTTTTAAAAATAAATCTACATAATAGGGTTAAAAATTTGGTGGCTGACATGCCGAGCTTCATTCATGAGCCACCTGTGACATCGTTTTTTTAATTGGCCTTTATTGTGTACGTTCCTTATAGACTCATCCAATTTGTTGTATGCCCTGGGGCCTATATCCATCAGGTGTCTCTGGCCAAAAGTTGTTTTCATTCGTCGGACGTCTATCATATTCGCTATGGATCGCCTTGTTCGGTGTTATGTGGACACTGTTATTTTGAAATTGAATGAAAATCAGACAACATTTTAAATACTGTTGCCGCACTCCAAGTACACCAAATTATTCAAAAAGTTTTCCGATGGGTAGTAGTTAGTTAGTTAGTTAGTTTGTCTGGGCTTTTTTCTCGCACTTGGCCTCTTGATTGGGCCGTTGTGCGTGGCTCATGTTTCTATTTGTGTTTATGTTACTCCAGCCAACCCAGGCTGTCCCAGAAGGTTTCCGATGGGTACCTGTAGGTTTTACGGTTGATAATTTTGATTATCAGCTTCTGTGCTAGTTGTTGTTGTTACTTAGAAATGTTTTTTAATCTGACCTTAATGCTAGCTGCCAATTTGGATTTTAATATTTCTAATAATATGAATTAGCAAACAAAGACATTTAGATAATTTTCCGAATGAAAGAGTTAATACTTTTGGGTCAATACCTGCATCAAACCTAGAGGTTGCAACCCTTCCACCAGGACGGGTATATTTTAAAAATCCTGCCTCCTTAGAAATACATAATAACGAAATATCATCGAATAATATTGAGCAAATTTCTTTAATTTCATATTACTCATATGATTAATGGGCGACCATATTTTTATTGTCTTGATGAAGATTTATAGCATAACTAAAAAGATATGTCAATTTTAACAATATTATACAGGTTGAGTTTTTAATTAGCGACATCCTTGTAGTAAAAAAAGAAAGTTTTTTATTGTCAAATTTGTAAATTATATATATTGAAAAATAGTTTGAGAAGCGCTTCGCCATCTAGCGGTAGGTTAAATATCGCTAATATTAGCGATATTTTACCTACAACTAGATAGCACACCGTGCTCATAGCTTTTTATACGTTAAAAAAATTATTCAAACTTTTAAAAAAGTTTTTTTTTGGTTTTTTTCTAAACATCCTATTAAAAGTTGCTTAGTTAGTCGTACTGATTCACTCACTACAAGGATGTCACTAATTAAAAGCTCATCCTCTATTAGGCTTTAAAACTGATAGTACAGGAAAAAAATTGTCCGACCGAGAACTTCTGTGTTTATGATATGGTTCGATTAGTATATGTGATTATGGTTGGATGGAGGGAGTGGAAATACAATATGTCGAGACAAATTCTCATATTCGATAGATTGAACATTTTAAAAAGGCTTTTATTAAGCTGTCATTCAATACTGTAAGCTAATTTAACCACTTTATTTTCATTTACTTCTAATTGTGGTATCGATATGTAACTTGCAAACGTATGCTAATATGGTGACAATAATATTCAATTATTTTAGCATCGAGCTTGTATAATGATAGAAGTGGGAGGGATACCTCAATAGCTAACGGTTAACTGATAGTGAGCCTAGGTGGCATAGTGGTCAGGTCGCCTGATCTTATATTGTAAGGTTCTGTGTTTGATTCCAGGCTGGGTTACCATTTTCCGTTGGGATAAAATTAACGGAATTGCATTTCATTTCTGCCGATCGAATTCAACAATCCACATAGCGATGTTACACGCATAATTACATAAAAACATTTTATAGTAGGGTTGGTTGTAAGAGATTTTTGTATGATAATAAACCCGCACTTGGGAAATTTCACCATAAAGCGTAGAAACAAACAAACAAACAATAGCTAACATTAAGCCCATCAAGTTTGGGTCGTTAAATTTGACTCAATTATTCTTTTGTGATCAGAAATATTATATATATTATACAAACGCTAAAATTCATATTACACAATTCAATATGGATTTTGAAATAAAATAAAATGTTAATGTGCCCACAAAATCGAGAGTTATATAATGTATTGTTAAGTTAGTTTTAATCCATCCGCTCTGGTTATATTCACAGGGGTTAGTTCGCTAGTTCTCCGCTTATAAACTACGCAAGCTTCGTTTAAATTTAACTGAGTGAAGAGAAGCTTAACTAAGCCAGAAGGCTTTATTTAATTAGTAGCGAAAACTAAGCCACAAACAGTGAGCGGCCAACTTAATTAAATTGAGCATAATCCTGGAAGATTGAACTTATTTACATATTAATAGAGATCCTTTGATGCTGTCCAACTTAGTTTCGTGGCGGCCTGTTATGATGGCTAGCCTTTGCTTTGTACATCAGGTCGTTTTATTTTATTTCGTTCATCACAGATGAGTAGTATGTATGTATGTATCGGAAGAGTATGTATGTATCACAGATGAGGAGTAAGTATTTTCAACACAAAAGGTGATCAATACAGAAACTAATATTAACAATTACCCAGATATGTTCGTTTAATTGTGAGCGCAGTCCATGTAGTAGCATTAAATCCAGATAATCATTCTGCTTTCTCGTATTTATTTCCTATGATTAGATTTTGTTTATTTCAGTTGCCTTGTAGTATCTGATCACTGTGTTTAAGAAAGAGCGAGATGTGTTATGAAGACAGTATTCTATATATTGCGAGGATACTAGTAGTGTTGATGATATCAATTTGGAGGCAGTTAGGTTCAAAGGACTCATTAGTCATATTTAACGGGCCCAAACTTATTTTTATTATTATTATTTATTCCATAGTCGGCGATTGGGGAGGGGGTTGCCCTTGCAGCCAATACGCTGCTGTCGGTGCCGCTGGATCTTGTACTTCATTAACGATTCGCTTCAATTCTTGACGATTTTTTTCCACGTCTCGGTCATCCCTAGCCGATAATCGTTGATTCTTAAGGTCGTCTTTGATGTTATTTAGCCAGGTGTTCTTTAATGCCGATCGCTGAATTCTCAATTCTGTCGGACGGTCTCGCCAAAGAAGTTTACGTGGCAAGCGATTATCGTTCAATCGGCAAACATGGCTGAGCCATCGTAATTGACATATTTGTACTTCTTCTTCGATCGTTGTTAGTAGATCGCCGTGGTAGATCGCATCTTTCTCTAATGGTCTCGTTTCGAATTTGGTCGCGGAGTGAGACACCGAGAATCTGCCTCAAGCCCAAACTTGGTGGGCTAATTGTTATCTATTGAGAATTATTATTATTATATTTTCAGCATAATAGCATACGTTTAGGAAGATTGATATCGGTAACACAATAGTAAGTTAGTGAAAAGTTTGACGTCAAAATTGCTTAAAATATTAAAAAATCAAGAAAAAAAGGCATTTAAAAAATGGGAAATCTATCGAGAGTGCGAGTTCGCCTCATAGATATTTATTTCTATTAACCCTCTGTCGGATGCAAATGGTCTGACAGGCACAGGTCAACCCTTCTGTCTCGCGGCGGTGCATTGAATTCCCTACCCAGTTTCTTACCCGACGCCGTGGAGAGTAGCAGCATCATCGGTGGTCAGACTCTTGCGCCCAAACTATTTATTCTCTTTAAGGTGTGAATTTCCTATGTATTTAATCCCAGTTCTTTATTTAACTTATTTTATGATAAATTAAATCTAATTTTAATTAAATGTCTATTCTAATTGAATAATCGAATATCTAAACTAATTAAATAATCATTTTGTTGTTATATATTGTTTTGACAATGAATTGTACTTTTTTTTTAAGCTATTGCATAGCTTTTATCGCGGGCCTAAGCCAGCACGGCGACCGAATAAAGAAATTTCTTAACGAAAATTAATGATTTTAAACTGATAATTACGTCTAAACGAGTACTGCTTACGATTCGAAAAAATATATGTTAAACAAGAACATTTTCCTAATATTCTTAGCTTTGAATATTTTAGATTTTTAGTTTATATTACATAGTGTAATTAATTATTGAAATTAGGTTTAACAGAACACAAAAACGACTACTACGCAAATACTATCTGGCGTATTATTATGAAACCTGCACCATTTTAAAGATAATTTATATATCTATCTTTTTGTCTACGATTTTTTTCGAATAATCCGTTTTTTTTTGCTTTATCAAATAAAAAATTCGTGCGCGGTGCTCTATCGGAAGTGGTTTAAATTATTCCAAATCATTTGCTACCGCAGCCGCAAATTCGGTTCCTGTTTACTGTTTTATAGTAATAAATTCTTAAATAAATAAAAAATACAAAAAAAATGCATTTCAGTGCCATTTTAATTTATGAAAACGTAAGTTTTTCTGTTTTTATGAAAATCTATGTTTTTATGAAAGTATTTACGAAAATGAAAGTTTTTCAAATTTAGATTTAGGTACATCGATTTTTCATACTTTTAAAGTTTTATTATATACTTAATCCAAAAAATAAAAGAAATCAATAAATAAATCTAGCTAAAAGAGTAAATACTGCCCTGTTGATAAAACATTACGAAATTGAGCAAAACATAATTGAGCAATAAACATAAGTATCATGTATAAACGTACTATAAAAGTAAACGTAATTTTTGCATCAAATTTCACTTACTCTTTCTATGTGGCTCAGTGATTATTTTGGAGTGCTGATATTCAAATTCAGGAATTCAGGTGGCCCAGAGAAGCGCCTGACGGAAGGTTAAATTCAAGCAGTAACATGTTTATCCAGTTTGTTTTTGTTTCGGCTGCAAAATTTACATACTTTGAGAGACCTACTTTTTTTCTATGTTGCGGTCGCGTTTAATTATGAAATGTTATCGCTTGATCGTTTAACATTAGAACCGTCGTGATTAGTCAGAGAGTCGTGGGTATTTTATTTTATTATATGTAGGTATGAAATCGAAGACGATCGCAGTTGTTTGACATTATAAATAGGGTAAAAAATAATTAACCGCGTGAAGTTTGTAGCACCCGACGCTTTGGCGATGTTGCCAGCGCGCTTGTTCAGGGTTGCACCCTTGTTCCGGCGGTTGCAACACCACTGAAATCTCGGGTGACAACACCACTGACACCGTTTCACCGCTACGTAAAGGAGAGGACTGCGCAAGCGACCTCGAACCCTTAACCAGTCAGGAGACTGGAGTAATATGGTTGCAACTGGTAGTAAGGACGCGAGTGTCGGCCCGCTGAGTGACTTATCTCGTTGGCGTTGGCTTCTTAAAGGCATGTGGCGGAACTTCTTCTGCGTTCACCTCACGGGAGACAGAACGAACAATATCGTTATAACTTCCTGAGATGACGGGTTCGCCCGTTAATGTCGACAGCTCTAGTTATTTAAAACAAAAAAAAAACGTTTTCAAATACAACATTTCTATTGTTCAAAAATTTCTATCAAAGTTGTTTTGTTCGTTGTACTGATTCACCTACTACAAGGATGTCACTAATTTTAAAACTCGCCGTGTATACGATAGCTCTGTTTACGGTTGAATTTTTCAAAATATATAATATGTAGGAGCGGAATAAGTTCTGCACGATGTGCAGACCTTATTCTACTACATTTTATATTTGATAAATCCTGCTGTTATTTAATCAGATATTTTTAATGGTTTTTTGTGTCTCTTGAGGATAGCAAAAAAACATATGATAATTGACCATGTAAGGGACGAACAATGCAGTAATTGCAAAAAAATCAAGACCGCTAGGCAGGCAATATTGGTACAGTGGGTCTATCAGACCTCACAATGATATCATGATTCAATTGTTGCCACTGCTTTGTCCTGGGTTTAAACCACAATACGAGTTTTAGACACGGAAATAAATAAATTACATAGTATTATTTTCTTGACATAATTAGACCACGCGTTAGTTATGTACCACTATGTGTTAGTTACGCATACGAATATTTTGAAAATATCCATTGTTATCAAAACTAGTATATCCTTGAAGGTGCTGATGTCATTGGAATTAAATATTACAAGATAAGGATATACTATTAAAAACTTCGTGAAAATGAGCGATATGGAAATTGGAAAACGAGAATCGTCTATCAAAAAATTATGGAAATCACCGGCTATAAGACAGGTTTGATCAATATTTTGAGGCGAATTTCTCATATGAAAATAACAGTTTGTAATAGAAATAATGTAAAACGAATTTTATGCCTGAAGTTTGTAGTACCAGAAGTTTCGGCGATGTTGCAACCGCAGTTGTCCAGGGTAGAATCCGTCATTGTCCAGTCTACCCTGGACAACGGCGAACGCAACATCGACGAAACGTCGGGAGCTACAAACATTACGTGATAAATTGGTTTAATCCTATTTATAATGTCAAACAGCCGCGATATTCTTTGATTTCAATCATTAATATTTTACATCGGTACATGTATCAGGATATTAAGTTCATATTTTTTTAATTTTCAAACATACATACATACATTACATAATATGATACATACATTGCATACATACATACTGTTGGAAACTGAGCTAAATGTAAGCGGTGGCTAAGGTGCGGGGAGCGGCGTTGGTAGAACACTCGTTTTGTCGTTAGCGTACATACCTATACCTATTACTGTCGAGTAGCACCGGGCGAGTGATGTCACAGCACAAATGTCTGTGGTGGGGAGACCGAACGCCGGTCTCTGCACCTCAGACACAACGCTTACATTGCGCTTAGTCCAATATTGTTCTCCCTGTTACAGGTGTACTCGTCTATTGCAGCATTACTTCCAGCACTTAGTTCAGGATGTACTTTTGGATACACATCCATACTTATACCTCAATTACAGGAACCTGATACAACCATACCAGTGAATGCTTCAAGTATTTCATGGATAGGTATGTGTTGACATACATTACAACATACCTACATATATTATATTTCTGTTTTTTTTTCAATTATTCCATCAATATAACACGCGATTATATAACGTAATCTACGTATTCAATTCAATTCAATTTTATTCAAATAATAAAACATTATACATATATTTAGTAACAAATTATATTCGGCCTGTCTAATCCATTTGGTTTATTCTACAATAAAATGGTTTTGCTAAACGACAAACAAAATTGTTCATATCTCTTTTTCGTAACATTACTTTATTTCCATACATTTCTTTCATTTTCCACAGGCGGTAATAGTGCTACCGGGAGGTATATAGCCTACTGTTCCAGTTGCTGTTGCAATTTTTAGTAAAAATGGTTATTTTTTTCCAAAACCCACACTTTTTTCGATATATTAAAATAATTATAATTACCATTCGACTAAAAAAAGTGCGAGAAATTTGCTATTTCCTACTATAATTTCTTTATATGGAAGTATCAACTTCATTATTAAAGCCAAATACGGTCGTTTAAAAAAATCGACAAATTTAATGCGAAAATTTAAATGGTTTTAAATAACCAAATAACTTTATTATATTCCTAACATAATAAATGAAATGAAAACAAAAAAAATGTTATCAGAATGAATACGTTTATTGTGATGATGGAAGTTGCCAGTCATTGAAAAACAGAATAATATTTTAAATATTCTACCTATTTTACCATTATACGATGGTTTTTGTTGACTTCACTCAGGAATAAGAAGGACCGATTTTGTACAGATTTTTACTTGCATCCCAATTGTTAAAGAATAATAAATGATTATTAATTATTATTGTTGATTGTAATCGATGTCAACTGATACATCTTTATAAATAAGATAAAAACGATTTTACCGCGAGCATTTTGTAGCACCCGACGTTTCGGCGACGTTGTAGCCGCCGTTGACTAGAATAGACTGAATGAGCTGTCAATCCGTTGTACCGCGCGCGCAGGTAGGCCGCATACCGCTGCCGCTACTGCGTAATTATAACGGTGGTGAGGAGGGGGGGGGGGGGGGGTTCGGCGCTCGCGAATTTCGAAAATCCGTCATGCATACAACACTCACTGTATCTTGTCTTACGTACTTTCGTTCGGCTTTCGGCGGTGGGAACATTTTAAGAAGAGGTTTCCACGTAGAAAAGAGTTTGTAACCGTCGTCTCTATTAAAGTTCTGGGTTATTCTTATTTCAATGCCTTCCGGGATCATGGGAGGAAAGTAGAATTGTTCTTTGGATAGCACAATGCAATTTTGAAACTGCAGCCAGTGGTAACTTCCGCTAACCAATAATGTTCGCAGATCGCCGATTTTTCTCGCTGAATGTTTCTAACAGATTTGATGTGTTCTATCAATGGAGTCGCTATGGGCCGTTTTGTTAGTCCAACGTAGGCTAAACCACAGCTGCATTCGACTTTATACACACCCGGGGTTTGCAGTGGTATTACATCCTTTACAGGCTTCAAAAATCGAGCTATATTTTAGGTCAGCTTGAAGATCGTTTTTATATTGAATTTGTTTAGCATCTTAGTTATTCGATCTGTCACGCCCTTGACGTATGGTAAGAATGCTCTTGATCTGCTCAGTTACTGAATTTCGTCTGTATTGGATCGTCGCGTGCTACAAAATTCACGCTGTAAATTCGTTTTTATCTTATTTATAATATCAAACCACCGCGATAGTCTCCGATTTCATAATATAATTTTATCTCTTTCAGCATCTATCATAATAATATCCATCATGATATTCCCCTTCGTAAGCGGTTATTCTCAAGAACGTTACGGAAGAAAAAAGACACATTACATGATGTGCCTCCTCAACACAGTCGGATGTATAACTATAGCGTTCTCCAACAGTGTCGAAGCGCTTCTTTGCGGACGATTCTTGATCGGAGCCGGCACTGGAATCGGAGCAACATTATCGCCGGTGTACATAGCAGAAACGACGTCACCCCAAACTAGGCATGTTTACTTGGCATGTTTTCCAACTTTACTAGTGTTTGGAGAGTTGCTCGTACATCTTTTAGGGACTTACCTGAAGTGGAAGACAGTCGCGTGGGTTTGTGTCTCCTTTCCTATATTGAGTGGTCTGATAATGCTGAAATTACCAAAAGATACACCAAATTGGTATATCTCGAAAGGACAGTTAGAAAACGCTGAGCGGGCATTCAAATGGTATAGAGGTAGCGGCGATGATGCAAAGAATGAGTTCAGAAAGATGGTACGATCAGCTCAGGAACCAAAACAAAGCATCTCTTTCGTTTCGAATGTTAGGAAGCGCGAATTTTGGAAACCTCTAATAATTCTCACCTGCTACTTCATACTTCTCCCAATTTCCTGCGACAATTTGATGGCCTTCTACTCGATTCAGATTATGAAGGATATACTCGGAAATAATTTCGATGCATACGCCGTGATGATAATAGTAGATTCTTTGCGATTATCCGCCGTGATGTTCAGCTGTTTCTTCTTTATGAAATACTGCAGAAGAAGAACTGCCACAATGGCAAGCGGCGTTCTAGTTTGTATTTCCTTAGCCGGAATAGCGCTATTTATGTACCTTCAAAAACTTGAAATCATCCCAAAAACCTACTATAGCATTTCCTTAGCCTTCCTTGTTATCCATACACTGTCTCTACCCCTCGGTATATCAGTTCTACCTTGGATTCTGTTAGGCGAACTCTTTCCAGCTAATCTTAAATGGTTAGGTACTGCTATAGTTTTGTTTATCAATTCAGTTTTCTTATTTATTGTGGCTAAAACTGCTCCATATTTATTCGAATCTATTGGAGTATCTCCAACATTCGCCTTCTACGCTCTTCTAGTATTTATACTAACCATTGTAATAACGATTTTGCTACCAGAAACAAAAGGAAAAACGTTGCAAGAAATCGAAGAATATTTTAGTAGCAATAGAAAAGAAATTGATAATAAAGGAAAATACCATTTACAGAATGAGCAAGAATTATAAATTAAAAAATAAAATAAAGAAAAAGTATAATTGTGTTTTTTTTAAGGTATATTTTATTTAGTACGTTGATAGGTTTCCAGAACCAATTTATTGATATTCGTTTCGTTTATTCGTTTATTCGTTACATATAAATTCAAATGCAATAACATAAAAGAAATATAATGTACAACCCAGAAAATACCGTTATATGCTTCTAAATTTAGTCATACATCTGTCTGTGCCCAGGCCAAATTGTGCATAAATTATATGTTAAAGTGTGTATTCCTAATGTGCCAAGTAAAGTGAAACCGAGCCCGCCTTGCTAGACACTCGTGTGATAAGGCGATCTCACTTCCTGAGTCTTATTGGAGTGCTACGGTTGTGTCAGAAAAAAAAACAAATTGAATTATATATATATTACCTAATAATTTTAACCGCAGATCATATCAAATATATGCGATACCGCCCTTTAGTCGTTCCGACATCTTATTCCTACAAACTTCGTTGTTATTATTGTAAATATTGCCCAGTATATGAAGGTAGGCAAATAATTACGTATCCGACGCGAAGTCTTCACAGATTGACGATTTTCAGGGGTTCATAACTGGCGTTATTATTTCGAATATGAAATTAATCATGCGGATATTTTTTTTTCCTATAAAAGTAGTTTTCTGAGCATAAATTAACCTAAAAATTATGTAAACATGTACTTTATTTAAATTAAACTATTGTACAAGAGATTAAATAAAGTTTATATTACTTTTGGATATATAATTTACTAGCTGCGCCCAGCGGTTTCACCCGCGTGGTGATAGAAAATTGTGATAATGATGATAGAAAACCATATATCTTTATAAATTATAGCCTATGTGTTATTCTGATGTGTAAGCTATATTATTGTAAAGTTTCATCAGAATCCATTCAGTAGTTTTGCGTGAAAGAGTAACAAACATCCATACATACATACAAACTTTCGCGTTTATAATATTAGTAGGATATTACAGGAAATTAAATTAAATTTTATTACTTTTGTATACCATAAAGTTTCTAAATAAATATATACACACTCATACATACATACATACTAAGACACGCTTATTGAGATATTTTAAATTATTGAAATATTTTGCATAATATAATATTTTGCATAATATTGATTATATTAGCATCAATGGTCACCGCTATTTCAAAAATTAATTAAGTATTTATAAATTGAATATTCATAAGTTTCCAATTCAAGAAAACTTATATATTTTTGTTACCTGCATTGATATTATCGGTATTACAAATAATAGGAAAATTTAAATTTTCAATTATTTAAAGCACTCTTGTGATAATATATCACAGGATTTTGTAAAGCAAAGATTGGCTAAGTCCATCTATGATTTCTTTAAAAATATTTTGGGTTTTTTCTTTTTTATTTTATTTACATATACATACATTCAAATGCAAGAGCACAAAAATAATGAATTTGCGATCAGGAAAATACCGTTATATGCTTCTAACGGTAAATACAAATCATTAATTTGAATATATATTATCTAATATCATAGAAAAGATCGTAAAAAATCCTCGACCAATATCTAACAGGTAATAATATTCCATCATATGATTATTTATTTATTTATTTATTTATTTTCAGGAAAACCAACAGCTAATTATAATTTAACAATGCCGGAGTAACATAGCAGAGAGCCAATTACAGGTTTTCACGTTTAAATAACGTTGTAGAAACATATGTGTTCTTTCAATTAAAGCTATCGATTAAGAATGCATCAAAAATTATTCAACAATTAATGCTAAAAAATTCACTGTTCAGCCGCTGCCTAGCTGAGTTAACACTCGTACAGAATAGATCAAAGTCAAAGCGTTTAATCATGTCATTGAAATTGTCACTTGTTCGCCACAGAAATGCATTTTGCCTATATTTGGTACCAGCATGAGGAACATGAAGAGCAGGGTTAAATCTATTGAGTTTGAAAGGAACATGGAGATTAATTTTATTTAGTAAGTCAGGACAGTTAATATTATTGGAGGTAATTTTTAACAAAAAGGTTAAGTCCGCGGTTTCACGCCGCTTAATCAAGGGGAGGATATGAAATTTCTTGCATAAATTGAAATAGTTAGATGAGCTGTATGGGATTTTCAGACGGAAGCAGAGATATTTCATGAACTTCATTTGAATGCGCTCGATTCTGTTTATATATTTGTCATAACAAGGGTTCCATACTTGAGATGCATATTCCAAGATGCTTCTGACAAAAGTGCAGTAAAGGATCTTGAAAGTTTTAGCACGGTGAAAGCAAGCTGCACTCCTCATAACAAAACCTAAAGCTTTGGAAGCTTTAGAAACAATAGATTGAACGTGATTATCGAACAGTAGATGAGAATCATGAATGACACCAAGATCTTTAACCACGCTGCACCTCTGCAAGTTATGAAATTTTAATGAGTATGAGGCTAGAGTAAATATTTTTTTACGGGTGTAGGTGACAACGGTGCACTTGGATGGATTGAGGTCAATTTTATTAGAGAGACAGTAACTGTCCAATCTTGAAAGGTCCTCCTGAAGGTCGGCGACATCACCGACCGATTTAATTATTTTGAAAATCTTCATGTCATCAGCAAAACATAGTAAGTGACTATTTAGAAAACAGCTAGCTATATCATTGATGAAAATTAAGAACAGCAATTTATTTGCTGTTCTTAATTTTAACAAATTATATTAGACAACAAATTATCTTGGATTTAAAGAGGGAATGTTCACTACGGATGCTATATCGAATGTTACGTCCTTAATTATCGGTTATCATGATAAGGTTAGAAAGCATATGGTTGTTTTCTTGAACCTTGCAAAGGCATTCGATGCTTTTTCAAAGATTGGCGGGGGTAGGAATCGAGCATGGCACTCTTTCCTGATTAGCAAACTATTTGACGGTTAGAAATGAAGTTGTAAGTAGACGGAAAATGCTTGCAATCCGGGAACCTCCAGGGTATTAATATCGGACCTATGTATTCTATTTCTCATCGACATAAACAACCTCTGTAGCCTAGTAGGCCAGGTAATTATCATTGCTGATGATACTCCCGTTATTTTTGAAGGTCATAATTGGACTGAAGCTTTCAATGAGGCAAACTTAAGTATGAATAAATTGCGAGAATGGTTGGACGATTCTCTACTTCACCAAAATATATGATAAATAAAGTACCTTACTTTCAGCAATGATTCCAAAGGAT
The DNA here is from genome assembly GCA_944548615.1 of Micropterix aruncella. Classification (NCBI taxonomy): domain Eukaryota; kingdom Metazoa; phylum Arthropoda; class Insecta; order Lepidoptera; family Micropterigidae; genus Micropterix; species Micropterix aruncella. Next base: position 16,984,497 of record OX155968.1, on the reverse strand, counting down.
TACCACAAACATTCCATGATCTGAAAATACATACACATGGCAATATTGTTGTATAATAGTGGAAAGAAAGAACACAATACATTAAATATATGGGAATCACATCGATAATAATCTTCGTCATCAGACCCATTAATACACTGGTGATTAAGAAACGGAAACTGGCAGACTTATTCAGAGAGGTAAAGAATATCTTAGATCCCATAATAATAAAAAGTATTTACTGAGTATTAGTTTAGTATATTATTTGTTATGGAATAATAGGACGTGGAGGTTGTGCGATAAATATCCTCCGCTTATTTTTTCGACAAATATCCTTCGATTTCATTGGTAGTATCCGGCATTTGCCCTGTAAATCTAGTTTGCGGGAACCGAAGGAAATCTCTGGAAACCTCCGCTTATTAGAAGGCGCTCAAAATACATCATGAAGTTTGTCGTGCGTAAGCCGTATCCTATTGGTGGGAACCAATTTAATAATTATTGCAATGTTCTGGAATTATACAGCTAATATATTAAATTGGCCTTACTCTATAAATGATAAGTCAGCCAATTTTTAATAAGAGAGCAGCGCATTTAGGAGATATGCTGATACCACATAAGAATACCACGTATAGACAGCGCCACTACTCATTTATCGTCCCCAGGATTTATAATCTCCTTCCTGAATCATTCAAGAAGGAGGTTATCTTGAAATATTTCAAAATCTATTTCATCTTGGTTGATAAATTAAGGGAGAATTTATAAACGTAGAGCACTGAATATTAATATTTGAATATTAATATTTTTTATATTGTTTTTTATATTTTTCAAATAAGCCCGTTGGTAGGAATCCCTACTCTTGGTATACTCAAATTGAATTATCTGGTATTATACCTTATGTGGTATAATCCCGGGAATGAGCAAGGCACATTCCAATCCAAACATGGACGGTCTCGTCCTCCATTGGAGAGGGAAAAGCCTGCGACAAAGCCCACAACCCATATGGATCATTGATGGCGAACATAGGCAACTCTACGAGGATTCTCCAGATCAACCTCCACCATGCCATTGCCGCCTGCGCAGTGACGGAGTGTTGCTTCACCAAAGGAGAAATCGACATCGCCCTCGTACAGGAACCCTGGGTAAATAACTCAACTATCCAGGGCTTAAACGCTGCGGCTAAAATCCTCTCTTACCCGGGAGAGAAAAAACCCAGAGCATGCCTAGTGTTCAAGAAAAACATTAACTTCCTGCCTGTTACAGAGTTATGTACTAATGACCTGTCAGCAGCGTATATAAATCTCAAAGGATTCAATGGATCCAGAGTCATCTTATGCTCAGCCTATCTATCTGGAGAGAAACAAAATCCAACCAAAGAGCTGGCAAACCTGGTGGAGTAAGCCCGTACCTAAAAGGCTGAGTTACTGGTTGGATGTGATGCAAACGCACACCACACCGCATGGGGGAGCTCAGACATCAACAATAGAGGTGAGTTACTTTAATGATTTTACCTCAACCAACTGCCTATGACTATTAAACAAAGGCTGCATGCCGATCTTTGTGACAAGTGCAAGACAGGAAGTTTTAGACTTTACTTTTGCCTCTAAAAATCTAGCCAGACACATAAAAAACTGGCATGTCAGGGATGACACTTCAATGTCTGATCACAGACAAATAACTTTCAAACTACTAAACACAGTAGACTGTCAAACCACAACTTTCAGGAATTCGAAAGCCACCGACTGGGACGCCTACCGTACCACACTAAGGTTTAACCTTGAAACAATACAAAAAAAATATAAAAACACGCGAGAGTCTAGAATTGGCCGTGGCGGCTACCACAAAAGGCATTATATACGCCTACGAGGAAAGCTGCCCGCTTAAGACAAGGACCTAAAAAAAAACCATTGTGTAACCTAAAGTTGGACAAACTAAGCAAGGAAACCCTGAAACTATTCAATAAGGCTAAACAAACTCTCAACTGGGAGGAATACAAAAAAGCCTTAACCGAGTACAACAAAGAAATTAGGAGAGCCAAAAGAGCAACATGGAAAAGCTTTTGCGAGGACATAATGGAAACGCTTCAAGGAGCCAGAGTACATAAACTGCTCGCAAAAGACAAACCTAACCAAATAATAATTGGTCTTCTGAAAAAACCAAACGGAACCTTTACAACAAATGAAAAGTAAACTTTGGAGGAACTAATATCGACCCACTTCCCAGGTGCTGTGACAACTAGCAACGCCGCCACTGCTCCATACAGACATCGGAACGAGGACTGGAGTAGGGCTGCTAGAATCATAAGGCCCGATCAAATTAAATGGGCCGTAAAATCCTTTAAACCTTACAAATCATGCGGGGACGAAGGAATCATGCCCGTGCTTTTGCAACAGGGTATTGACATTCTAACCCCATATCTGGTTAAAATCTTCAGAGCAAGCTATGCCTGGGGACATATACAAGAAGAATGGACCAAGGTCAAAGTGCTATTCATACCTAAGGCTGGCAGGAAGGACTACGCACTGTCAAAGTCCTTCAGGCTAATTAGCCTCACATCCTTTCTACTGAAAGCGATGGAAAAGATACTGGATAGCTATATCAGAGAAAAATCCTAACGGACAACCTAAATCAGCTGTAACCGACACGCCTACCGCAGAGGCAAATCCACGGAAACCGCTCTGCTCTACCTAGTAGACAGAGTGGAAAAGGCGATGGAAGACAAACAAATCGCAGTATGCGCATTTTTAGACATTGAGGGCGCCTTTGACAAAACCCCAATTAAATCACTGGTGAAGGGGTTAGAGTCAAAACAAGTTGACAACACCACAACCAGATGGGTAAAAGCGATGCTCTCAAACCGCACGGCCAAGGTAGCTCTTCACGGAACAAATCTTGAAGTCACCACTACAAGAGGCTGCCCGCAGGGAGGCGTACTCTCGCCCCTACTATGGACTCTAGTAATAGATCAACTCCTGTATAGGACGGCAGAGGCCAGGATAGACACACAGGGCTATGCTGATGACCTAGTAGTCATTGTCCGGGGCTTCTGCCAAAACACGATCTCACACATGATGCAAAAAGCGTTTTCAATCGTTAGCAATTGGTGCAGAGAGAACGAATTATCGGTCAACGCCGATAAGACCGTCCTCGTGCCATTTACCAACAAACGTCAACTAGGTGGACTAAAAATGCCAATCTTAAACCACAGGCAGATTCCTTTCTCCAAGGAAGTAAAGTATCTGGGAGTCACGCTCGACCAGAGACTCACCTGCAACAGCCACCTAGACAAAACAATTCAAAAACCTAAAAGTGCTTTGGGTATAAGCAGAAGACTGGCAGGTAAAAACTGGGGCCTTAACCCCAAGATCTCCCACTGGCTATACACTGCCATTGTTAGGCCGATAAACTCGTACACCTCGGTGGTATGGTGTAACAAAGCCAACCAGAAGACTGTCTCCAACTAAACAATATCCAAAGGACGGTGTGCCTCATGCCAACTGGCCAATGTCCTCCACTCCTGGAGCAGCTCTAGATGCACTGCTGAACTTACCGCCCCTACACATTCATTTGCAACAGGTGGCGAAAGCCAGCATTTACAGGCTATCTGCCCGAGAGAAGGTAAACTGGATCTCACAAGCACTAAGATCAGTTCTTGACTCAGTCAGTGAAAATCCAACCCTCAACATGGTATTAGACACCATGCTTCCACTCCTAAATTTTGGAAAACTTTTAACAGTGAAACTGCCGCCCAGAGACGACTGGCTAAAAAGCCAACTGTAATGGGATGCCGGTAGCCATGAATGTGTATGGTATACTGATGGGTCCAAATCGGGACTTGACGTAGGCTGTGGTATATATGGAGAGCTACCAAACTTCGAAAGAAGTGTAAACTTGGGGAAATACGCCTCCATATTCCAAGCGGTGGTATACGCCATTATTAAATGTGCGGATATCAACCTCCAAAAGAACTACGCCAACCACCGTATCTATATCCACTCGGATAACAAAGCAGCTCTTATGGCACTAGCCTCGAATACCATTAATTCATAGCTAGTGCAAAAATTGCATATCACAACTGAATTCCCTGGGCGAAAATAACAGGGTAATTCTAAGATTGGTTCCCGGCCATGCAGGAATCGAGGGAAATTAAAAAGCCGACGAACTTGCTAAGACGGGAGCAAAGGGAACGTTATACGGCCCTGAACCTTGCTGTGGCGTACCAAAAAGCCTTGCAAACCTAATACTCAAACAAATATGTTTAGAACAATCCGTCAACCACTGGAACAACACGCCAGGGTTAAATCATTCCAAAGCGCTAATTAAGGCTTACGACCGTCAGAGGCCCGTCAGTCCTCGTCGCTAAATAGGATCAATCTACGCATACTGGTGAGGGCGCTCACCGGGCATTGTGGCCTGAACAAACACGTCATGTTCAACCTCAATCTCAGAGACACAAAAATGTGCAGGTTCTGCCAAGTAGCAGAGGAAACTCCCCAGCACCTCATGTGCGAGTGTGGCCCGCTGATGCGTAAAAGATACACCCACTTGGGTGGTTATTACCTCCAACCTGAGGAGGTAAAACAATCTGGCGCCAAAAGCCTGCTGTGGTTCTTAAATGACACAAGGCTTAGCGCAGAACTATAGTAGGTGGCGAACACAATAGATCAGCAATGGTCGCAGTGTTTCAAGGCTCATAAAGATCTTAGAAAAGCCCCACTCAACAAATTAAAAATAAAAATATATGGTACAATGATTTTTTTAAATATCTACTATTTTTTTTAAATTGTAAAACAAATACTATTTTAATTTATAATAAAGATTTAAAATCTCTTTTAAATAATTAGAGCTGCTAAAATAATGCATTTAGTAAGAATATAAAAACTAAGAGTCCGTTATACAACAATCAAATTAAAAATAATAAAAAACATAAACTTACATAAATAACAATATTGCCATAGAAATAGTAAATATATTTTTTTATAATATAATCCGTTTTCGATAATCAATGATTGTATTTATGTAATGTAAATAGTCAAAATGAAAGGATTGAAATATAATTAATTATGGAAGAATACGAAAATCAATCATCTCAAAGTCTTTAATAGAATATATCGGGTTCTTAAGAAGCATATTCCTAAAAGCCCGATATATTGAACGTCTAAATTGAACGTCTTCAAGACCCCTGACGCACAATGGAATCTTGTTATTAAAAAATATATTGGACTGATACAGGAAACTATTTCTAACCTTACTTAGTCGCACTTTGTAAGGTTTGTCGTGTTTGTTTCGCGTGTTATGCGAATGAACATCCGAATTTGTTAGAGTGGTGCTGATATTTTTTCTTGCGTACGTAACACCCTGGTATATATATAAGCGGCATAAATTGTCATGATACCAGATTCAATGAAATACGGTCTGTAAGGTGTTAGCCATGATATGGTAAATAAATTGCGAATCGTTTTTTTTCTGAAGTCTTAAGAATCTTACCGAATATGCCGCCATTCCCCAAAACATGAGACCATAAGGAATGGAAATAAGCAAAATATTCAGACTTTGCGGCTTCAAAACCGCAAAAAATAAAACACTTTGATTGTTTTAACGGAAAACGTAGCACTACCTAATTGTCAGCTCAATTCATCCAAATGAGTTGACCATTAAAGTTTATATAATGACCATCAAAGTTTATATAATGACCATTAAAGTTTATATAAAGACCATCTAAATGGATACCTAAAAAAAATATATTATGGTCAACATTTTCAAGTTCATTTTTACCATAGCGGACTCGAATGACGTTATATCGTGAGGCCTAAGAGAGAAATTAATTGAATTTGATTTCGATGCATTAAGGGATAGTCGGTTTACGTGGAACCAAGTACCCAATTATTCACCGTGGCATCAATTCGCTTGATTAAAGTACCTAAGTTTGCATCACTGGAAATTAGAAAAGTATCATCTCCATAAAGGGTAAATTCATCATTATCTGATATCACGCAACCTGGTATGTCATTTATATATACAAGGAAAAGAAATGGACACAAAATAAAGGAATGGTGCAACTCCTTGCGTAATTAAATGGGGTTTAGTAACAACATTTTGTATTTTAGTTACATGCGTTCGTTCTTGCAAATAAGACTTTATTAGATTTAGTTCCCTGCCTCGAATGCCGTTATGCTCGAGTTGGTGTACATAGCAAGATGGTGTGATAGACGCAGTCAAAGGCCTTGGATAGATCACAGAATAAACCCAGAGTTTCTTTCGACTAATCGAGGCTGAAGAGCAACTTTTCCATAAGAGCCGCAATCGCATCTATTGTGGACAACGACTTGAGAAACCCAAATTGTCCCAGAATTAAAATCTTATTTAAAGCAAAGAAATTGCTAATTTGCTGGAGATTTTTTTTTTAAATTTACTAAAAGTTGGTAAAAGTGATATTTGATGATAGTTGTTATTGTCCTCCTCAGCACCTTTTTTATAGACAGGAATCACTTTTGCCACTTCATTTTAGAAGGAAATACTCCACAGTCAAAACACATAATTAATATTAAAAAATGTACACCGCCACAGAGCTGCTCACGATTTTTGTCGACATTGACCAGAGATCGGTAGAGTTTATATTTTTTAACAACCTACTAATGTTTATTATTTCTTGGGGAGTCGTTACTGTAAATTTACAACTATTTTTATTCCTATTACGAAAAGTTAATGAAAGTTCAAGATATGTTTTTACAGTATCCAATGCACTATTTACATTCAATGTTATCTTGTTGAAGTGATCACTAAAGGGCTCTGCAATGGTATGTTTGGAATCGCATTTATGTACGTAATGGTAATTATATAAAAAAAATATAATAACATCTATTATATATTATGTAAATTTTCATTAAGTTATAGATTTTTTATAGTTTTTGAAATGCGACGACTTCCATTATTTTTAATGGTTATTTAAATGAATCTGCTCGGTTCAATCTCATTGTGATATTTTAATCTCATTTTTATAATCTTAATAATTAGGTATCTTGCTCACTTCTTTAGGAATTATGTCTATTTAAATATAATTTATCTTTATCCTAAATAAGGTTAACAATTTCACCTTTTCAATTCTATTTTGATTTTACAGCTAATAATTAATAATTTTAGTGTAACTATTTAAAATTTATTATGATCTATTTTTCATTTAGTTTTTATATAGTTTTATATACATATTTACAAGAAATTTAAATGTCCGTCTTAGAATGTGTAGATGACAATAATTATAGATCTAATAATTTATTAATCTTCTATTATTATATCCAATATGGTGAATTTAGTGTTATAACAATATAACGGCGCACTGTGAGTGTGCCCTAAACACGCCAATATGGTATAAATAAGGAATGTAATAATAATCTAATTTTTACATCTTACTATTTTAATATTATTTACAAAAAATGACAATTTCTAATTTGGTATACAAGTTTCAATACGTAATACTCACGCACTTTAACTTTCAGATAGACTAACAGGTGGCATTATATATCACCGAGTAATTTATGTGATGTAATCAGCATACATATATAAAAAAATCAACGGATGGCACCAATAAATGAATGACTTCATTGTTATCATTGGTTATGTTATTGGGTATTTATAATCGATCAGTCCTTTATAAAAAGATATCAGTTGTCATTGTATTATAGATAGCCAAATAAATTACTATTAGTTTGGCCGTCAATGCTATCAGCGCCACCTGCATTTCGCCGCATCAGAAGGTATACATCGTAATAAAGAATTGATCAATTTAGTATGACATCAATCAATGACATCATTTATGTATATTTTTTCCAACGAGATATAAAAAATATCTCTGTGATTTCTTCTTATAAAATGACATATTTATCACTGTTGTTATGACGATTAGTCTTATTATGGACTAACCTTTATAAATGTAAATCCCCGTTTCCTCATTATATTTTTTTTCGTACTTAACTTGATTAGTTGAAATGTGTCGTTGGGGATTGTATTATTGCTTAACCCTCGCGTGCTTGTAATATTTACTAAATAGAAAATCGAACATAAAAAAAAAGTTTCGGCCATTTTTTGTGTAGTGGCGCCATTTTTCAATATAAAATACCTGCACTTTTCAAACGTTTTTTTCCCAATTAAGAAAGACCTCTTCTTCGTCAAATTGTATCAAAGATTATTAAGTATGTTTACGGTGTGCTCGCGACAGCACGACAAACCTCTCAAGGGCAACGCACTCAAGGGTAACTTTGTATTTAAAATTAAATAGGAACATTTTTTTTACATTAGAGCCGCACATCTGCCATTGTACAAAAACAATACAGGTGCCAAAAGAATTCGAAAACACAAAACAAATTGATTTAAGGCAAAGACAAATTTCTCCACGATTTCAAACATATATTATAATCACAAACATATATTATAAAACATATATTAGAATCAGAAAAACGAACAAAAATCTGTTTGTCCTTCTGTCTCGATATCAAATCATCGATATCTCAAGAACGTGTTGTTCGATTCCAAAAAATCTTTCGCCAATATGTTTGTTTTATTCATCAATAGAAATACCTTGTTAGATTTTGAGGGCCTTTCATAGACCAAGACAGAAAGCGGCGATACAAACATACGACTGAAAAAAAACAATTTTAGCAGTACGATCTGAAACTCTTCTAGTTCTCCGAATTAAAAAGAAAAACTTAATATAAAATGAACTACGCGTTCTTGAATTACAATGATAGACTTGTGGTCATAACTCAATAATGCATGACGTGATTTTAAATATTCTTACTTTATTTAATCTGTTGGAAAGAGCCAGGCCTGACTGACTGTCCAAAGTCTTCTATCCATCGCCCCAATACAGGCGAATGCCAAGTTAGCCAGTAACGGATAATCCTGGCGAAGTTGCACCCTCAAGCTTCTCCTAAATACACACTTTTTTTAGGAAATATCAAAATGGGCTAAATAATTATAATAAAATACTGTATAATTTAAAAAAACAGCGGACAACCGTGTTATAGGGTTAAATTTACCGAACGTGTTTACGTAAATGCCGGTATGTGGCGATGGGCATGGATCCCTATTGACTATTAAGAAAAAAAGCCATTTGGGAGTAAACACGGACGATGTTGACATTGTCTATGTTGTAACGAATAACATTTTAATGTGCTAGAATGAGTGATTCAGAAAATTTGAATCCAAGATTCACCATAGGACGAATATGGAAATTACCGCCTATAAGACAGGTCTGTGAATTATATTTCCAAGTATATCTGGTATCTTATTAGAGTTTGAAGCAGATTAAAATATTTGAAATTGCCAAACAAAATCTTTTATGGCTTAGCGGATTGCTACATAATGGAATCGATTGCGTTTTTTTGCGAACTTAAATCGGAAATTAGTCCATGTGAACGAGACAGGGCAATACTCTATAGCAGAATTTGAAATGAACGGTTGTAACTTTTTCGCAATAAACCTACCCACAAAAGATAAAGGATCTGAATTTAACACCGCACGAAATGTGTTCAAATTTATTCGGACGAGTATAAGTGTGACAGGTACTTTTTATCGACGATCATTCGCTTTATATTCCGCTCTTATGTATTACTCTATCTCGCTTAAACTAATTTCAGTTTTACTTAACGAAGAAACGTAATCGGGCTCAATATCATACATATAAAATATTACTGTTTTATTATCATTTCATTATAATTACTCGGAATTTTGACCTTCTAAAATATTTTTTAGGAAAAAGGAGATACTTTTATATTTTACATTTATATATTGATAATTTGAGATATAAGTTATTCCGTCCGAATATACGATAATAAAAAAAAAGATTAAAAGCGCATTCGGTATTTCAGATGTACTCCTCAATAGCAGCATTACTTTCACCACTTTCTATGGGGTTTACATTGGGATACTCATCAATACTGTTGCCGCAATTAGATGAACCGGACACAATCATTAAATTGAATGCTTCACGAATTTCATGGATTGGTATGTATAGTTGTAGTTTCGAATAAATATATCTTCTTCTTCTTAAAGTGCCATCTCCTATCAGAGGTCGGCGGTTCTATGACCACTTGGACCCGTGATGTTGCGGCGGGGAACAACTTGATGATGCTTGAGTTGAAGCATTCAACGAAGTTTTGTAGCCAGTGGGTTCTTCTTCGGCCAGGTTCGGCGGCCTTTTATCTTCCCTTGCAGGATTAATTGAAGAAGGTGGTATTTGTTACTACGCATTATGTGGCCCATGTATTTTAATTTTCTTCTCTTTATGGTCTTAATTCCAATCCTTTTTGCATTCTTTGCAGCACCGTCTCATTTGTGACGCTATCCGTCTAAGATATTTTCAGTATTCTCTTATAAATCCACATTTCGATTAGTGCAGAAAACTTGGCTTATTTTGATAAACGCAGCTATAGCTTGTTCGATGCGACATCTGACTAATACACTATGGTCTTCTTGATCATTCACAATACAGCCAAGGTATTTATATTGTCGAACCCTCTCCAGAGGTTGGTTCTTAGTATAGAGGATGGCAGCTGACGATTTACGTCCGACATAAAACTGTAATTCAAATGTTAGGATTATTGGTAACTCAACATATTTCCGACAGGATGTGCTAAGTGAGCCAAATTTATGGCCGAAAATTAATAGATTGCTACGTGCCCCGTTTATAATGGTTATACAGTATTGTATGAAGATCGGATAAATGCCATTATGTCACGGATAATATCTAATTTTTTAGGAAACCATCAAGGTTCCAGGGCGCCAATCCGTGATAATTATAGGGATGGGGTTCACGCACAAAAAGCTAGACGCACGCCTTCGCCTGGCGGTTGGTCTAGATTACGGGAGGAGGAACGTCACTGACGGGGCCGCACTAGCTCAAGTCGGAATATGTGATCCTCAGGGGTGGCTTTTATCCCGTTATATTAGCGGCGTCCTCGGAAGTCGGGATCGTCTGTGAGGCAGACGGGCGATAAAGTTGGATGGGATATAATTACTAAAGATTGGGAAATATATTCGAATTTTAATTATGGATTACTAATTACGCATCCTGAAATTTCCTATGTTGGGTTTGCAGATTATAAAATTTATTTAATTATGGAGAGTATTTCGTGAATTCAAAACCGTTCCCAATTCGCGGGAAGTAGATTGCAGGGAAACGATACAGCGCCCTCTATCTTCGGGCACGTCGCGCCGGCGATGGCCCCCTCCTTCGCCCTACGCCTACAGCTGGCGCTGACGCGCGGCGCTGTCGCCGGGCCGACCGCGGACCCCCTATCGATAAGGAACCGGTTTGAAACCGCTCCCCGGCCGATTTAATATGTTTTTACAATCGGTACGGATTGCTGAATGATAATTTAAATTGAAATTTGTCTTTATTATTGGGTGATGATTTTGGATCTATTTATTTATTATATTATCGAATTTAATTGACTCGTAAAAATGAATACTAAAGAAAATGGCTAGAAGTTTCGCGATTCTATCTTTACTGATTCGTGCTTTAAACGATTGATTAAACAAAGAAATCTATAGAAATTTCCAAGACTAGAGTTTGTAGAATTAATAATAATATGGTTCGGTTTGTCCGAACATAAACTAATGGTTCCTAACCCTGTGAATTTTTCTTTCCTCTCCCTGACTCGGTCTGTACGTCTTACGCTCCCGAATTCGAATTATTACGAATTCTTCTGAGAAAATTATAGAATTACCAATTTTTAACCTTTATTATTAAATGAAACATAATGCCTTACAATGGAGTTTTTTATTATAAAGAAGAATATATTTTATGAAAATTTGTGGTACATGTTGCGTTCTTGTACATAAGTTCTCTGATCTTTTCTATATAATTTTAATTAATGCGCATATCAAGGCCGAATTAAGTTTCGAAGGTTTTATGAATTTTCTATCGAGCATCCGTGATTTTCGTGATTGAAATTCAGGGTTTCGGATTTTTAGGAGTCGGGTAGGCGTTGAAGTCTATCGGTATCGGGATGCGGGTATCTCCTTCGGTTGAACCGTAGATTTTTCTAGAGAGACGTTGACTGATAATGATTGGAAATGATTTATTCTTATGTTTAGGATTATGGAAAATGATCGCTTTGATTTTAGGTTACGATGGTGCAAGAATTTAATGGAATTTGGAAAATACGGGAATTTAGATTTTTATATTTTTAGATAACGTTCGAGTAGGGACATTATTTTTGGGGACCTGATCTTGGTTCTATTTATACTGGGTAAAGATTTTTAATAAAATAAAGAAAAATAATTTAGATGGTTGATATTTTGTGTTATTGGGAAGTGATTTGAAAGATAATATTTTTGAGATTTTGGACCTGTACTATGGGAAAGAGATTCAAAAAAGAATAGTTTGCGATTTGGAATTTCGTTTCATGGGGTAGAGATTTGAAAGATAATAGTTATTGAGGGACCTGATATCGAGGGGATTGCGCTCCGAGAATACGGTATTAGATAAAGAATTTCGCGGGTCGACTTTCTCCTTTTCGACCTAATGGTGGGTAGCACATTCTATAAAAATTTAGGAAAAAGGGAACTATGCACGTTTATTCGGCGGTCAAGCCGGCTACGCTATTAAATCTATTTCTATCGGTTGAACGTTATAGTTAACTTAATCTAACCCTGGCATAACGGCGATATTACAATAACCTGGGTTCCTTTCGAAGCGACGCGGGTTCTGGCGTCTGCTTCACATTAATTTAATTATAATAGATTTTTAAAATGTAATGAAAGATTATAAAAAGAAAAAGCGAGAAATTAAAAAGGCGAGAAGAGAGGCGATTAATGGTACAGTGAGTGACTTGCCTGTAGGGTTGAGGGATTCCTCGATGGCCTGCCCAGGTGCTTGCACTGAATTTAATTAAAGATTCAAATGACTCTATTTCTCGTACTGAATTTAAATAAAGAATTATAAACTGCAGCGGCTGGATGCAGGGTAGTGAATGAATCGGGCGCGCCGCGCCGCCAAGGCGGGCGTGCCCTCTCCGAAATCGACCGTCTTCTTCGAGGGTAGCCGAAAAAAAAAAACTATTACCCGCAATGGTAATACTGCTAGAAATCTCTCCGATTGCGGATGAGCTGAATAGTGACGTACAAAGACTAGACGTCGATTGCACGGCAAAGTTTATACGATGAATGGATTTGCTTAACTAGATTAAATATTTTATAAGTATTAGACTATAATGGTATACTTTCTAAGTATAGGGTAATGCAGCAGCATTACATGCCGGGTAGATAAAAACGTCACCGCCCACGGTGGCACAAACAAAAAGAAGCAATAAACAAAAAGAAACAAACTATACTACGAGTCGCTACGCCTAACATTTGCTACGAAGCGTAGCTACTGGTGCGGTACTATATTCGTGCTTGGATTCAGTAATTCCTTATTATTAGTTTTTTTTATATGCTATATATTTTACCTAAATTAATTTATTTGATATTTACGAGTATGTAAATTTAACTTGACAAGTGGAGAAGATGGAAAAGTTATAAGTTTGATTTAAAGTTCCATTTTTCTAAGTATTATTACGGTTTGTATCTTACGCATTTGATTATGATTTATGATGTAGATTATGAGATCGGGAAGGAAATATATGGAATAATGTGGAAATGTCACGGGTATTTTGTCGCTAGAAGTTCAGTCATGGAAGTCACTTGCTCGTTTTTTAACGTTAAGTGGATATATAGTTTGGATATGGCCCTTTACAATTTACAAAATTAAATGTAGATCGCGTTGACTTCCTTCCGGTCGCATTCTGGGTCCTGTAGACGTCTAAGTGTGTCCTCGAATAATGGCTGGTCGTCGATTTCGTCATGACATTCCAGGGTGTCGGCTGCAGCGTGGTTTACGTCACCTTACGACAGACAAGAAAATGGAAACAAGCATTAGTGTCTTGAATTCCGCTACGAAGCCAAATTTCTGCTACGAAGTATAGAGTCTTTTTAAACTGTATCTTCCTATGCTACGCCACTTGCTTTGCAGTAAAGTCTATGTGTGCAGGAGCAGATTATAAAAGTCTATATGTTGGGTCATTAAGTTGAAGTAATGTTGTAAATTTCGGGTAATGAATTAAGATTTGACACTTCGCTTTATAAAGTCTTGTATACTATTACGTTGTCGTGGTAATTTTCCTCGTAGGTGGCAATTTATGAACACTTTGCTTATGTAAGTCCTGTGTAGAATTGATTAATACGGGAACTTGAATAGGTAGCTTAACGGTTTCAAATGTCCATTTCACTGAAATACCGTAAGATATTAGACTCGAATTAATTGCACTCTCACTTTTAACGATAACTAACTGAATGGCACTTTCTTAGTGTCTTTCACTCAAAGAGCATCTGGGAAAAGAGCTGCATGCTAGTGGTACAATATATGCATGATATGCATGGTACTTGCTGTATTCCTGTGTGCATATCCATTATACGGACGTCATCGGGTACGCTGCTGGTACGGCGATTAGTGGCCCTCTGGTGTTGGTCATCTGGTCTGAAGTCCTATTGTCTATAGAGGTAAGGAAAATGTGTCTTTTACCTGCTATGACTGCTTGTAGTTATAATTTCCGGATCGCAAGTTGAATTTAACGGTGTCTTCCTTGGACGATCGGTAGTGAAATTTGTCGTATCCAATTGATTAGCGTGTAGATCCCTTTATATTATTGGGTCGATATTCGCTGCATCGGTTCATCATAGTAACGTCGTTATGAGTATGGCCTTTTCTGCATCGTTGCTCCAAATTTTCTGGAATTTGAGAAAGGTATGCGGCATCATCTTGTCGAGATACTAATGTTTCTTTATCTGGTACTACTAGGATGGGTGAGGTAAGAAGGATAGGCTTGTTTCACTGTACCATGAGTAGGTATTGTGATATCCTCGTTTACAAACAATTAACTATATATTTCCATTTTTATTCAATTTATACCCTTGTGTGATCTTACAATATTTTATTCCTCAGTGGAATGTATAACAGAATGACAGTTATTCTATTTGCTATTTCCTTTCCTAAAAAAAAAATTAAATAAGCAGAAATAAACTAGCATTAATTTACTATGTATTAAGTTGCTACTACTATGTATGCAGTTAATATTGTGTGTCCGATTAGGTACATATGGTATACAAGTCAGTACTCTTTATTGACGGAGTTACTGTAAAAGTTCTTATGAAACAACGTTATTAATATTTAAAAACAACATTTTATCTAGACATAATGACCTGATTAGTGATTATACGATATTTATATACTTATATTCTATGCTGATTTGTACATTTGTAGCTCTCTTTTTCCTTTCTTTTTTTACTGACTTTAATAATATGAACGCAGACGTGCGTGTGCGTCTTCTGCTTTTTGATGTAATAATTTATGAATTATAAAGGGGAATGAATGTGGTCCGTTAGCGAGATGCGCTACGACCTTTGATTAAACTTATAAAAATGTTGTGCAATGGCTAAATTTTTATCGATTTATTGTGATATTTTATATGTGGGACTTGATTTTATTTGCATTTTATTTCTCCTCGATATCAGATCTCTCCTATATTTATTTTTTAATGACCTTGTTGTATTTTATTATTTTTATGATTTTTAGGGAAAAAGGGGGGAAAAAGGGAAAGCGGTTATAATATTGAACGTGATTTAACGTCATTTTGGGTGTAATATTTAGTCATGGACAGTTTGTCATCTATATGTGCATTGTGTATTAGCATTCGCGCATTGGCGCATAAATAATATTAGGAAGGCTATATGTTCCTTATTAATAATATATATATTTTTTTTTATGTATATAATTTGCCGGTTTGTTTATAATTTTGTGTATATATATTTTGGAGACCTGTCTGAAGTATACAGACTCGGGTTCACGTAATTTTAATTTGCGAGACCCATGATCGACCGTGTTTTTATTTATGTATTTTTTTTATAGGGTTTGTATATTATTTGAGTAAGTGTTGCTATTTATTTGCTATTCTTTAAGTATATTGGAAATGTAATATTTTATATGGGCTGTGTCATGTATTATTGTATAATTTGTGTTTTTATTTTTTTTATAGAGCCTTGTTATTTTATTTGCTTTTATTTGGACGGGAGGACTGAAAAAGTATGTGCGCTTTCCGCGACAATACCACAGTTTGACTTTTCAGTTATTTAGCTCATGATGGTATGTAGTTATTTTTATAGAATTTCTAATATGCGTTGTTCCGCTAGATATTCCCTAACTGTTCGAGATTTGTGAGATCTTTAGTGTCCAATGTTTATATTGTATATAAATTCTGTCTGATGGTAGTTTTTCTTAGTCTTGGTGGTAATAATAATTTTCAGTGTTTTAACATAAATTTTCCTCTTTCGCGATGCTTTCATTCTCCTTTCGTACATCTATATTCAGCATCTTGCTGTCGTTCGAACCTTTCATACTAAAAATTTTGTCTCATACCTATTTTACTATTTTTGACCGTTTGAAAATATATTTACAATACTTAGAGAGTAAATTTATACAGATATTTATATGCAATTAAGATCGGTGTGTATATCATTTTTTGTAGAGCTTTCGATGGGCAAACTAAATTGAGCTTTATACTAGGGGTATCATTACGGGTTAATCTATGGGGGGTGTTTTATTATAAAAACTTTCATGGTATGGAGTGACTCCATGTCCTGGCAAATGCCGGGATCGAATAAAGATTTTTCTGTAGCTGTTCATGTCGAATTCACAACGGTTTTGTGTACGGAGTTCTAGTCGCTACTTAGTTCTGCCGACTTACTCGCCGCGTGATCGAATAATAATGATAGTAATGTAATATAAATGATATTCATAGTGGTATTCTGCGCAACAGAGCTGACATGTTGATTTTAATTCTACGCTGACAGTTGATGTACATATACCCGGAAACCAATGGTTCCAATGGTGTTTCTGTCCAATGACGGGCTATATAACCACCAAACCCGATAGATAATAAAAACCCGGATATTCCAGAGGTGTTTTCTCTCTATATATGGATGGGTAGCACCGAACCTAATACGTATATAATAATGGTATATTGAGGTAGAGAAATATCTTTATTCTTAGATCGGTCCGTAATGGCTCGAGCAAAGGGACGTTATTTGTTTATTTTTGATTTTATGATTTTATTTTTTATTTGGTAACTATATGACCTTTATTTCTAGAATTTATTTATTTTTTGGAAGTTTTTGAAACTTGCATAAATGGACGAAGTCGTTTTATCGAGCCCGGTGATTAGCCGGGTTAGATAACTTGTAAAAAAAAAAAATGTTTATTTAAAAAAATTTTTTTTTTTTACTTTAAATTGCAAGTTCTGTATTTTTTGTTTATTTTTGATGTGGCAAGGCTCTTTGTATTGTTGTTTTTTAACTGATGTATTGTTATTGTGTGCTTTTATTAGTCAAATCGATATCATTTTAATGCGTTTCTTTAGTTTGGTTTATTTTATAACGTTCTATATTTTATTGGACTTTAATTAATTTATTATTTATTTATTTTGTTAATATGTGTACATATATATTTATTGTTTTTATTTTTCTAAATAACAATGGGTCCGTTTCATGCCTTTTATACTTGTTTGTAAATACCTGTTAGTGTACCATAATACGGTGTCTTCGATTTTTCATAGCTTTTCCGAGCGGTTTATTTCTGTTTATGGGAGTATATTCATTCCGACGACATCACAGCTACCATTTACTTAGACGCGTTTAATCGCTGGCGATATCTTTGATGTGGAACGTTCCGCGAGGTTTCCCATTCATGTCAGCTAATTCATAGGCGATTGGCGATTTTTTAGCGATAACTTTGCATTTTGTATACCTAGGTGCTAATTTACTAGAGAAGAAATCTATTTTCCTCGATAAGGTGTGGTTCTTTGCCCATACAGTGTCACCTACTGAGAATTGGATGTTTTTCCTCCTTAAATTATACCTGGCCGCGCTGTTTCTAAATGCTTCCATTAATCTATCCTGCACGACTTCGTAAGTATCCGCCAAGGCTTCTAGTCCCTTAGCGAACTCCTGCGGGCTGTCGACTGCTATTTGGGAGTTTTGATCTGGCACGTACCCTAGCATTTTATGGTACCTTCCATCAACAAAAGGCTCGCGAGCAAACATTAGATACGAGGGTGAAAATCCTGTCGCGAGATTTATATGACTATTTAGAGCATTTTGTATCAAATAAATATATTTATCCCACATTCTTTGATTTTGACCTGACAAAATTGATAGGCTAGTTTCTATTGTCTGGTTGTAACGCTCAACCATATTGGATTGCGGTGCGTAGACGCATCCGTAGAATAGTCTAGGGATTCTGTATTTATCGATTAGTGCTTTAAATGTTTTTGATCTGAAATAGGTCGCGTTATCTAACGTTATAACGGCCGGAGTACCATAAGTGAGAAATATACTGTTTTCTAGGTGTTTGTTTATGTTCACCGATGTGGCTTTTCTTAAAGGAAATAGCCAGCAAAACTTGGTGAATACATCGACCACGGAAAGTATGTATGTGAAACCACTCATTGATCTCGGAACGGGCCCTATAAGGTCGATGCTGATGGTATGCATCGGGGTTTTCACAGATTTTGGAGTGACCATCAGGCTCTGGGCTGGCCCTGTTCGAATTTTGTGGGCTTTACAAGTGTCGCAGATTTTTATGTAGGATTTCACCTGCTTTTGCATTCCTGGCCAATAATAGTACGATTGCAGCTTCCTTAGAGTTTTGAATATTCCAAAATGGACAGCGAAGTCTCCCTCATGTATTTCTTTCATCGCGCTTTTCCTGTCTGCGAGCTTTGGAACGATTCTCCATGGGTTTAGCAGTTTCTCGCCTCTCCTGGGAGCGTGGTACTTGTACAGTTTATCGTTCTCTATCTTGTATTCCGGGGCTGCGTATGGATCGTTTCGTACCGTCTCGTACGTACGATTGTACCATTCGTCTTCGCCGGATGTTGCTGATAGAGCCATGCATGGAATCCTGGAAAGCGCGTCTGCTACCACGTTCAGGCTACCCTTCCGGTGAATAATTTCCATATCAAATTGTGACAACAATGTGCTCCACCTTGCCAGTCTGCCTGTGGGATTTTCCAATTTAGTGAGCCATTTCAAGCTGCTATGGTCAGTCACTACCTTAAATCTGGTGGCTTCTATGTACGTCTTGTAATGGAGAACGGCCATTAACCCCTCAGGCCCCGATTGGCCGATATCGGCCACAAAATGATTCAGTGTGACGGGCCCGTTTTAGTTTTATTTTAATTTAATTTGTTTTATTTTATTATGTTAATATGTTTTATTTTAATTATGGGTACAGTGGTTTGGCAGTAATTATTGTTTTCGTGAGACAGTGTCATAATTCAATTTTTTTACTAATTTTTACTAAATTTTTTTGTGACATCAACTTGTCAATCGGCTGAGGGGCCGAGGCCAGAAGGGTTAAGACGGCCAGCAATTCTCTTTCGCTTACTGAGTAATGCCTTTCCGCGGAGTTAAGGATTTGCGAGAAATATGATATGGGTAAGTCCATTTTTTCTTTTTCATCGTATTGGGTTAAGGCCGCGCCTATGGCGATGTCGCTTGCGTCGCAGCTTATTGTGAATTCCTTGCTAAAATCGGGACATTTCAGGATCGGGGCTGTAGTCAGAGCCTGTTTTAGCATGATAAATGACTCTTCCGCCTCCTCTGTCCATGTGAAAATTGTTTTTACACCTTTCTTTCCACCGGTTAGTTTGCACAGTGGCGCGGCTATTTTTGAGTAATTTTTCACGAATCGGCGGTAATATCCGGTTAAACCGAGGAAACTCCTCACTTGTTTTACTCGATCCGGTCTCGGGAAGTTCGTAACGCAGGCTATTTTTCCTGGGTCTGTCCTCAAGCCTTGTCTGTCGACAATATAGCCGAGATATACTAGTTCTGGCCTGCAAAATTCACATTTTTTCAGGTTTACAGTCAGGCCTGCTTCTTTCAGGTTTTCCCTCACTCGTAATAAGGTGTCGATGTGCTCGTCGTACGTTGTTGATGCAATTATGAGGTCGTCGGCGTATGCGAATACCTTATTTCCGTACTCAGGTCCGAAGATCTGGTCCATGAGTGCCGAGAGGTCCGAGGATGCATTGCAGACGCCAAAAGGCATACGTACAAAGGCGAACATGCCCTTTCCCGGTATCGCGAATGCGGTTTTGTAGATCGAGGATTTTTCTAGCGGGATTTGCCAGAAGGCTTTCGATAAATCGATAGATGTTAGGTATCGTGCGTTCCCTAAGTTGTCTAGAATTCTTTGCGACGATGCCATCGGGTAATGGTTTTTCACGGTTATCTCGTTTAATTTTCTCGAGTCTAAACACACCCTTGGGCTGCCATCTTTTTTCGTTACGACGAGTATCGGGTTGCACCATGGGGACTTAATTGGTGTGATCACCCCTAGCTTCAACATTTCGTCGATCTCATCTTTTATCAGCTTATCTTTTGCTGGCGATAACTGATACGGCTTTTGGCGGATAGGATCGCCAGTGGTGACAATTTTGTGCTCCATTAAATGCGTTCTTCCTAGGCCTTGTTTTTCGAAGGAAATGTCTTCGTACAGCTTCTTGACGTTATCTAACCGTCGTATTTGTTCCGGCGTAAGATCTTCTATGTCCACGATTTGTTGGCATGTGGTATTGTTTATTTGTGCCACCTGGATGTCGAGATTTTCCCCGATTGAGATTTTAATGTCGAATTTTCTGATGAACTCGATCCCCAAAATTACATCTTTTTTAATCGTAGGACAAACGAGGAAATTTATTTCTTTCGACTTTCCTTTAAATATCACCGGTAAAGTCAGGTATCCGAGGATTTTCTGCGGCGTTCCGTCAGCCGTTGCTATGCGGTTTTCCGATTCTTTGATATTTTTTCCCAGTGACATGTAACGTTTGTGCACTTCGTCGCCCAATATGCAGACTGCACAGCCGGTATCCACCAGTCCTTCGTAAGATTTTCCCATTATGTTGATATTTGCATGTGGACGGGTGTCGTTATATTGTGGTTTAGCCGACAACGTATAATTTTCCACGGTTATGGCCCCGTCTAATGCCTGTATCCGTGGGTGTTCCCGTTTTTTGGCTGGGTTTGCTGTTGCCTGTGTTGAGTTCCGTTGCATCTCACGCAAGATTGCGTGAATGTGTTTTGCAACTTGCAATTAAAGCACATAGGGTTTGGGTATTTTTGGCAATCTCTGAAGGTGTGCCCATGATTTTCGCATTTCTTGCAAAATAAAGTCTGAGGTGAAGGTCTCTGGGGGCGTCTCTCGACGTTTTGCTGACGATGTCTGTCGAGTGGAGGGTTTTCGTAGTTGGGATTTTTGTGGAGTAGCGGCGGTATGTCGCGGCGAGGTCCGAATCTGTCGTTGTGCGGAATCGCAGCTACTTCTTCCTGATTGCTATTGTTAGCACATACGTACTGCTCGTCTACGGCTGCCATCGATATTTTGTTTTGCGATCTTGGGAGCGATGATTGACGTTGCTGGGTGCTGTTTGTCGCAATTGGTGCTGGGTTTAGCGCGTATTGTTCGAAATTTTTCGCCAAGTCCAATAATGTTCCCACGTCGTCCAGTCTGGTCGTTCCCAGCAGAGTGTAGTACAATGGAAGGACGTTCAATTTAACAATTTCGAGTATTGTAGCATCTCGTAGTCTTGGAGACAGCCTGGTGTTCATGGTGTCTATGCGTGTAACGAAGTCGTGCATAGTTTCTCCTGCGATTTGTTTTGTGTTACGCATTTGATTTTCGAGCCTCGTTTGGTAATTGAGTGACTCATATTTATTTATTAACGCCGTCTTTAGAGTTTTCCATGTCGTTACATACTGTCTGATGCTGCGAAACCATAATAGTGATGATCCTTCTAGTAGATCCGTAAAACCTTGGATGAGCTCCTTTTCAGTTACTCCTCTAGCTTGCACCTTATCCTCAACTATATCAATGAAGTCCAGGATGGGAGTGGATCCGTCGTATTTCAAGTTCCATTTATAAATGCTGGGGAATGTCCTATGTTTTCCGATGTCAATAGGTTGGAAAATATCTGATGCTGATGCGGTATCCTGAGATTTTTTTACGTTCCTTGTGTCTGATCCTTCCTCATTTCCGATATCGTATGCTTCGATGATCCATGAAGTATCGTCCGATTTTTTGTAGGTTGTGGAGTGTTCACGTCCTGACATGTTTACTGCATTGAATTCTCCGGTTTGTTGTTTTTCCAGTTGATCTGGGGTTTTGTGAATAGGATTTTCCTCAATGTTTTTGTCTGGCGATTGCTGGCGGTTCCTTGCAGCGGACCTTGTTTTCTTTGGTGCCATGATGTCACTCTCAAAATCGGAGAAAACTATTTATTTTAGATCTTTGAGGTGTAACGATCCTTTTTATTTTTTAAGTTTCAAATGTATATGTCAGAAGTTACTAAGTGTTCTGTAATTGTTTCTTAATTGTGTTGTAGTGGTATAGTGTTGGCTTTAATGTTCTTATTTAATGTCTATGCGTGAAGAGATAAAGCTATAAGGCTATATATTTATAAGGAGTAGCGAATTAAGATAATAAAACAAAATAATTTAAAAGAAAAAAAAAATTTTGAAACACCCTGTATGTGTGTGAGTAAGTGTTGATTGTGTAGTCAAAGTGTTGACGTATGTGATGTGTGTTGAAAGTAAACGATGAGAGATTATAATTAAAATTTACAATGATCAAATTATTATTTTTTGAACACCATGTTGTTATGAGGATGTAAAAAGAAAATATTTGTAGACGATGTATTGATGTGGTGTGAGTGAGTGAATGTTGATAGAAATGGCGAAGAGAGAAAAAAAAATAATTAAAGTTTGGATTTTGCGAGTTCTTGCGAAAGTATTTTTTTAGACACCCTGTTCCGTATAAAATGTTTACTCTAAAGTTTTGCGAAGTAAAAAAGATGGTAACCGTTCCAAAGTTATTTTTAACGATGATTTCCAGCTGAAATATATTGTTTGTTTTCAAAGTTATGATGCTGCGATGTGTCGCCTGAAATAAAACCTTTTTGCACAAAACACTCGAATAACAGTCGTATTATTTTATGGTACCTATGGTTCTTACTTACTCCTGGCTGAAACTTGAGGTAATATGAAGACAAGAAAAATTAATTATTCTCCTTTCCTTTGACGAAAGCTGAAATAAATTTCTATACCTTTGCACCTTATATGATGTTATTTTATTTTGTTTGATATCGATTGACAAGTGGGTTAAATATTTAGCAAAGGGTGGGCTTGGGTGGGTTATATATTTGGTACAGGTATTTGTAAAATTTTAATATTTTATTTATTTCCTGATTTAAATGTATTGAAAAAAAAAATTCGGTTCCGTTTTATTTTTTTTAAAAATAAAAATCTATATATTTTATTTAAATTTGATTGTATGGTAATATTTATTTTTGAAATTATATATATTTTGATTTTCGAGATATGTTCGATGTTATAAATCGAAGGGAGGGTTTGGGTGGGAAACTGAAGTTTTAAATTTTATGTAAAGAAATTATAAGATATTTGAAGACAAAATGAAAAGAAAACTGGTATGCCAAAATTAGCTGATAATAAATCAAATTCTATCTATGGGCCCCACGTCTGGGAGCCAATTTTTGCTACGCCAAAAATTGGCTAAATATATTTATAAAGGCTTACGTCCCACGTTGGCGCGCCAATTTTTGCTACGTGCCCCGTTTATAATGGTTATACAGTATTGTATGAAGATCGGATAAATGCCATTATGTCACGGATAATATCTAATTTTTTAGGAAACCATCAAGGTTCCAGGGCGCCAATCCGTGATAATTATAGGGATGGGGTTCACGCACAAAAAGCTAGACGCACGCCTTCGCCTGGCGGTTGGTCTAGATTACGGGAGGAGGAACGTCACTGACGGGGCCGCACTAGCTCAAGTCGGAATATGTGATCCTCAGGGGTGGCTTTTATCCCGTTTTATTAGCGGCGTCCTCGGAAGTCGGGATCGTCTGTGAGGCAGACGGGCGATAAAGTTGGATGGGATATAATTACTAAAGATTGGGAAATATATTCGAATTTTAGTTATGGATTACTAATTACGCATCCTGGAATTTCCTATGTTGGGTTTGCAGATTATAAAATTTATTTAATTATGGAGAGTATTTCGTGAATTCAAAACCGTTCCCAATTCGCGGGAAGTAGATTGCAGGGAAACGATACAGCGCCCTCTATCTTCGGGCACGTCGCGCCGGCGATGGCCCCCTCCTTCGCCCTACGCCTACAGCTGGCGCTGACGCGCGGCGCTGTCGCCGGGCCGACCGCGGACCCCCTATCGATAAGGAACCGGTTTGAAACCGCTCCCCGGCCGATTTAATATGTTTTTACAATCGGTACGGATTGCTGAATGATAATTTAAATTGAAATTTATCTTTATTATTGGGTGATGATTTTGGATCTATTTATTTATTATATTATCGAATTTAATTTCAAATTTAAATGACTCGTAAAAATGAATACTAAAGAAAATGGCTAGAAGTTTCGCGATTCTATCTTTACTGATTCGTGCTTTAAACGATTGATTAAACAAAGAAATCTATAGAAATTTCCAAGACTAGAGTTTGTAGAATTAATAATAATATGGTTCGGTTTGTCCGAACATAAACTAATGGTTCCTAACCCTGTGAATTTTTCTTTCCTCTCCCTGACTCGGTCTGTACGTCTTACGCTCCCGAATTCGAATTATTACGAATTCTTCTGAGAAAATTATAGAATTACCAATTTTTAACCTTTATTATTAAATGAAACATAATGCCTTACAATGGAGTTTTTTATTATAAAGAAGAATATATTTTATGAACATTTGTGGTACATGTTGCGTTCTTGTACATAAGTTCTCTGATCTTTTCTATATAATTATAATTTATGCGCATATCAAGGCCGAATTAAGTTTCGAAGGTTTTATGAATTTTCTATCGAGCATCCGTGATTTTCGTGATTGAAATTCAGGGTTTCGGATTTTTAGGAGTCGGGTAGGCGTTGAAGTCTGTCGGTATCGGGATGCGGGTATCTCCTTCGGTTGAACCGTAGATTTTTCTAGAGAGACGTTGACTGATAATGATTGGAAATGATTTATTCTTATGTTTAGGATTATGGAAAATGATCGCTTTGATTTTAGGTTACGATGGTGCAAGAATTTAATGGAATTTGGAAAATACGGGAATTTAGATTTTTATATTTTTAGATAACGTTCGAGTAGGGACATTATTTTTGGGGACCTGATCTTGGTTCTATTTATACTGGGTAAAGATTTTTAATAAAATAAAGAAAAATAATTTAGATGGTTGATATTTTGTGTTATTGGGAAGTGATTTGAAAGATAATATTTTTGAGATTTTGGACCTGTACTATGGGAAAGAGATTCAAAAAAGAATAGTTTGCGATTTGGAATTTCGTTTCATGGGGTAGAGATTTGAAAGATAATAGTTATTGAGGGACCTGATATCGAGGGGATTGCGCTCCGAGAATACGGTATTAGATAAAGAATTTCGCGGGTCGACTTTCTCCTTTTCGACCTAATGGTGGGTAGCACATTCTATAAAAATTTAGGAAAAAGGGAACTATGCACGTTTATTCGGCGGTCAAGCCGGCTACGCTATTAAATCTATTTCTATCGGTTGAACGTTATAGTTAACTTAATCTAACCCTGGCCTAACGGCGATATTACAATAACCTGGGTTCCTTTCGAAGCGACGCGGGTTCTGGCGTCTGCTTCACATTAATTTAATTATAATAGATTTTTAAAATGTAATGAAAGATTATAAAAAGAAAAAGCGAGAAATTAAAAAGGCGAGAAGAGAGGCGATTAATGGTACAGTGAGTGACTTGCCTGTAGGGTTGAGGGATTCCTCGATGGCCTGCCCAGGTGCTTGCACTGAATTTAATTAAAGATTCAAATGACTCTATTTCTCGTACTGAATTTAAATAAAGAATTATAAACTGCAGCGGCTGGATGCAGGGTAGTGAATGAATCGGGCGCGCCGCGCCGCCAAGGCGGGCGTGCCCTCTCCGAAATCGACCGTCTTCTTCGAGGTCCGGTAGCCGAAAAAAAAACTATTACCCGCAATGGTAATACTGCTAGAAATCTCTCCGATTGCGGATGAGCTGAATAGTGACGTACAAAGACTAGACGTCGATTGCACGGCAAAGTTTATACGATGAATGGATTTGCTTAACTAGATTAAATATTTTATAAGTATTAGACTATAATGGTATACTTTCTAAGTATAGGGTAATGCAGCAGCATTACAAGATTTAAAGAAATTTCAATAATTTTTTTTTGTCACTGACATAATTCGGTATTCAAGACTAAATTTAAAATACTGGAAAGTTTAAATTATGGAAAGTTTTATATTAATGTTTTATCATGTTTATTCTGACAGTAACTAAGCTAACTCAATCATAAAAGTACAAAACTTCTACAAAATTTTAATTAACGAGCGGAAAAGGCCTTTTTTTATTTTTCATTTATTTGTTATGTTTCAAAAAAAATATAGCTCAAAAAACTACTAGGACGCTAAGCGTACAAAATGCAAAAAAAAACGAACTTCGACCAGGATGGAATAACAAACGATCAGAACTTGCATTACTAGTCAGCGAAAGAGGACCGAAGTCCGAAAAATCTGAAAGAAACCGCAACACAATGTAGATTTTCGTTGCACTTTTAAATGGGTTTTGTCTACCACTGGTTCGACCCATCCGTCTATAAAAATTCATATGAAAAATTTTTTTCGTCGACGTCCCACGGTGGGTCGAGACTGTATTTTAAGGGACCTAAGAACTAAGTTTCGTTTTTTACTGTTTACGTTCCATGGGAATCAAATATCCCAAAAGACCACGAGTACAAATTAAATAAATACCATGACCTCGCAAATGCCGTCACCCGGAACGGCTTCACTGTTCACCTTCACGCAGTGGAAGTAGGCGCTCGTGGCCTGCCAGCTAAATCTTTGTTTCACCTTTTTAAAGATCTTGGTCTCTCCAGGAAAATAATCAACTCCTTTCTAGAAAAATTATCTAAAACCGCGATTTCTGCATCTCAATTTCTATGGCTTCGAAGGGGGAGTGAATGGGTGGTAAGGTGAACGCTCACATGTGGCAAGACAGCTGTCCTAAACCTACCACCGCCGGTCGTAAGTCTGGAATCCACCCTTCACCTCCCAGAAGTGTAATAATTATATATGATGGGCCCGATTTTTGGTCGGTGAATTCCATGGCAGCTCCGTTTGTATTTTATTTTATTTATTATGGATTTACCTTATTACCATTTGGCATTTTATGCACTCGTTAATGGCAGAAATATAGTAGAGTAGACAAGGATGAAGAAAAAAGGTTTCAAAGCGGCATCGATTAAGACAAAATGGCAATTCAGTTCATTCTGATACGTCCCATACAAAATTGAGAAAATATATGTTTTGCCTAAATTATAAATTTTAGAATAAAAACAGAAAGGTCAACTATTTTTAAGTTTAATAAGAGTATATCTATTGGCATAAAGAAAACAGTGAAAAAAGAAAGTTGGTTCTTAAATCCCTCAAAGTTTACTTTCGACACATCGTGCGTCGACTGTGCATTTAACATAAAGCGACAAAATTAAAGTCACGTTGTCGAGGTTTAATCACCTACATGAGAGGTCTCTCTCGTGTAGTATTTCCAGGGGTAATAATGGTATGGATGTCAGCCTGATAGGTGTACTACCGACCAAACCTTTCTAATAAAATATCAAGTGGCGTGCTATTATATATTTATATATTCTAACTTCACTCATCTTTTTTCCTTCTAATATCTTTGACTCTCTCATAAACACTTTAAAAGCGACCAGAAAATAAAGATTTAATTAATATTTTCTCTTTTCAGCCTCTATCATCGTCATACCCATCATGTTCTTCCCCTTCGTGTCAGGGTACTCACAAGAACATTATGGAAGAAAGAAGACACATTACCTGTTGTGCCTTCTCTTTACATTAGGATGGATCACTATAGCATTCTCCAACGATGTAAGGGCGCTGTTATGTGGGAGATTTTTGACTGGAGCTGGATGTGGAATTGGATCGACGTTAACAGCAGTGTACATCGCAGAAACTACTTCGCCATTTATTAGGCACATTTACTCAGCGGGTGTTCCGAATATTATGGTATTTGGGATATTTCTAGTGCATCTCCTAGGGACTTACCTGCACTGGAAAACAGTCGCATGGGTTTGTGCTGTGTTTCCTATTTTGAGTACAGTGATGATGCTGCGCTTACCAGATACTCCAAATTGGCATATCTTGGTAGGACAATTAGAAAACGCTGAGCAATCTTTTAAGTGGTATAGAGGTAGCGACGAAGAGGCAAATAACGAGCTCAATAAAATCTTGCGAGCTCATCATGAACCAAAACAGAGGATCTCTTTATTAGCAAGCTTAAAAAAGCACGAGATTTGGAAGCCCTTTTTCATTCTTGCATGCTACTTCATTCTCCTTCAAATATCCGGTGATAACATAATGGCCTTCTACTCCATTCAAATCATGAGAGACGTCCTCGGTGATAACTTCGATCCATACGCTTCGATGATGATAGTAGACACTATAAGATTAGGCACTATGATGTTAAGCTCTTTCGTCCTGATGCGATATTGCAAAAGAAGAACTGTCACATTGCTAAGCGGTTTTCTAGTGTTTGTTTCACTCATTGGAATGGCCGTGTTCATGTATCTTCAAAAAAACGAGTATATTCCTAAAACCGATTTCGGCATTTCATTAGCATTCCTTTTTATCCACACGTTTGCATTGCCAATAGCTCTACTACTTCTGCCGTGGATGTTGTTAGGAGAACTTTTCCCAGCAAGTTTCAGAGCACTAGGCACAAGTGTTATTTTATTTTTGACTGGTAGTGTCTTCTTTTTGGTAACAAATACAGCGCCGTATTTATTCGAATCTATTGGAATACCTTTTACATTTGCCTTATATTCTATTTTGGTATTACTATTGACTATAATAATTGCAATTTTCCTACCAGAAACAAAAGGCAAAACCTTGCAAGAAATCGAAGAATATTTTAGAGGAAGACATATTGATAATAAAGGCCGATATGAGCAACAGAATATGGAAGAATTATAAAAACCAAAAGCTTATCCATACCACATCTAAGAGAAATATCAGCATGTAGCTTACCTCAACAAACAGCGCACAGTACAATCCAGTATTAGAGCGTATATATATATATATATATATATATATATATATATATATATATATATATATATATATATATATATATATATATATATATATATATATATATATATATATATATATACCTATATATATATATATATATATATATATATATATATATATATATATATATATATATATATATATATATATATATATATATATATATATATATATATATATATATATATATATATATATATATATATATATATATATATATATATATATATATATATATATATATATATATATATATATATATATATATATATATATATATATATATATAAGATGATTATAAAGTAAATAATTATAAAAGCCACTTACATCGTGGCGATGTAAGTGGCTTTTATAATTATTTACTTTATAATCATCTTATATATATATATATATATATATATATATATATATATATATATATATATATATATATATATATATATATATATATATATATATATATATATATATATATATATATATATATATATATATATATATATATATATATATATATATATATATATATATATATATATATATATATATATATATATATATATATATATATATATATATATATATATATATATATATATATATATATATATATATATATATATATATATATATATATATATATATATATATATATATATATATATATATATATATATATATATATATATATATATATATATATATATATATATATATATATATATATATATATATATATATATATATATATATATATATATATATATATATATATATATATATATATATATATATATATATATATATATATATATATATATATATATATATATATATATATATATATATATATATATATATATATATATATATATATATATATATATATATATATATATATATATAAGTGGCTTTTATAATTATTTACTTTATAATCATCTTATTGATCAATTCTAAAAAGAATATATATATATATATATATATATAGGTATATTAATTTAATAACATATCTAGGTATTTTTTCATCCATTCCTTATTTTCCAAATAATTTTGTGGAGAGAAAATAAAGAACTTCCTTTTCTCCACGGAGAGGAAAGAAAGGAATATAAATTCAATTTCATCCAAAAAAATTGTTTTATTTTATCGATTTCAGTTACCATTCATTCCGTAAAGAGCATTTATTACACCTTGCGAAGGGTGATAAACAGAGATAAACAAAAAAAGAGATAAACCCCGGTGCTGAAAAATCGACACATCTGCCGATGAGCAGATTCTTATGCTATGCTAATATTATCACAAATATCGTATCTGTTTTTGGGGGTATTAAACGGTAACCCATCCCAGTGTTATTGTGGTTTGAGGATTCGGATTAAACTAAAATTTCTCAGCAAAACACAGATGCGACGTTTTTTTTTTCGTACTTTTCTTTCGTCAGTTTCGCTGTATGCTTTACCCTCATGGCAAGGAAACTATTGTGGACGCACTTATGTGTGTCAGTCTGTCTGTGTGTATTCCTCCACGCTAGCGCCGAAACGCTTCATCCCATTGAGATGAAATTTGGCATGCAGTCATCATTTGGTTGAAAGTGGTCCACCCGGAGGCGCGCTAGTCATACTTTAATCTCGAAATACATATTGGACTAAGATACTTGAAATTCGGTACAAAGGTGCGTTGTTGGGTCGAAACCATATTGTTAAATTTTGGTTTCAAAATTTTGGTTGTTAAATTTTGATATCATTTTATTCAAATAATAACTTCCAGTCACCCAAGGCTAGTCGAGAAACGAACCATATTGGAAAATATCCATTTTAATACCGTGAAAATACTAAAACAATACTAGATTTACTGTCTGGGGGGGGGGGGTGAAGGAGGGGGGGGCGTATTTCTCTGCCTCTGATATTCTTCTTCTTCCGTGGGTACCCATTCCGCCTTATCGAGAATGCTGTAACTTCGAAGAAAATAGACCTACAAGTACTAGACCTAAAGTGAGTAATGAGTTGGGTAAGTCAGGGCAAGTCGATGCGGAGGTGAGGAATGAGCAGGCAAGTTTGTTCGTTTGTTTGTATCTTTATTGTGAAGTTTCACAATGGGCGGGTTAATTCCTGTCATTGTAGACCGTAACAAACACAGCTCCGTATTTGATTGAATCTATTGAAATACCTTTGATATTCGCCTTGTATTCTATTATAGTATTAATATTGACTATAATAACTGCAATTTTTCTACCAGAAACTAAAGGCAAAACCTAGCAAGAAATCGAAGAATATTTTAAAGAAGTCATATTGATAATAAAGAACGATATGAGCCGCAGAATATGGAAGAATCATAAAGAAATACATAAACTTATCCATACCACATACTTATTTAGGAGAAATATCAGCATGAAGCATATCTCAACAAACAGCGTAGGGAACGATATAGCAATAGAGCGCATTAATTTAATAAATATATATAGATATTTTGTTGATGCATTCCATATTGGTCCATTAAAGGGCTTCTTATTCTCATCGGAGAGGAGGGAAATAAAAATACTTTCAAGTACATCCGGAAAATTCGTTTGATTTTATCCGTTACAGATACTTAACATACGGGTACAATCCGTATAGCAAAGGTGATTTAAATTTAAAAAAATATTTAAGAATTAATGACACCTTTCGAAGGGCGATAAAGTAAAAAGGGATAAACCCGGGTGCTCAAAAGTCGCCACATTTGCCGATGAGCGGGTTCTCATTATTTGCAAAGTGATTATCACAAAGGTCGTATCCGTTTTTGAGGGGTAACGGTAACCCATCCCAGTGTTATTGTGGTCTGCGGATACGGTTTAAACTAAATGTTCCCAGACAAACACAGATGCGACATGTTTTACTTTCATTCTAACTCTCTCGGTCAGTTTCGCTTTCTGTTTTTTCTTAGTGGCGCCTTTACGAAATTGCTTGTCTGTATTACGATGGATTGAGTTATAAAAAAAAATACTATAATTTTCTACGATTTTAATTTAATTTGACAGATTAATTTAATTTATTTTGATTTGATTAATTTAATTTAATTTAATTGGCAATGAAACACCAACCAAAACGATAAATTATAGCTGGTTTGCAGAATTCAAACTCGCTGCCCCTCCTATCGCGGGGTAAAAATTTAGTCGTCACTTCTGCCCGGGACAGTTTTGCGCGTGAAGTCGATGGCCTTGAGAAAAACGACCATAACTTTTAAACTACTATACGGATCGTAAAAAAAATTACTGTAGAATGATCGCATTGAAATTTGAAAATTATAATATTATAACCTTATCTCGTCAAACAATTAAGATAATAATGAATAAATATTTAAAAAGTTGGCATTTTAGGCAGCGCGGAGCGCCCTAACCAATATTGGTTAGATACAATTTTAGCATTTGTAAGCGTCTAACCAAAAATGGTTAACTCAAATAGGAAGGGTTAAAAGCAAAAGCATCTATGCTGTTCGCCTCATAATCGATACCGACAGGCATTTAATGAACTGTGTAATTCGGACATCCTTAGAGGTATAGGCACGAGTCAGGTAAAACTAATCCTACACAAACATTCGGCTGTGGGAAACTTGTGTTACAGTTGATTACAAACAATTTGGCTAAAGCTAAAACTACAGGATGTGCCACGGTGCAATATCATGATTACTAGATTCAATTTACCGTTGAAATATGTTCCACGGGTTATTTGGCCAATAAAAGGCGAAAAAATGATTTATAGCTACAACCCCAAAACAAAGCGGAAATCGACCATTTGATTCTTTTAACCCAAACACATGAGCCAAACACAAACAAATTGACGCACGTGCGAAGTTCAGCAAAGAGGAGGATTGCCTATTTTTGGCTACTGTTGCCTTGGGGAATCACTGTATCGTGCATGTTGATAAGTACAGGACTATTTGCTTGCACGGAGTTATTAATAAACTCCGTAAAAGTATTATAAACGACATACGAATTAGGAAGGCGAAAACATAGAATTCATAAGCGATTCTCCATGCAGTCCTGACTGCACTAATGATTTTCATCGCCAGAAGATGCTGATGTAAAAAATAAAAAACATGCTTTCGAAGTCTCAAGTGGAATTAATGTTGTGGAATATATTGTGGAGAAGCAAACTAATGACGCAATTAGTTTATACGTATGAAAAGAGTACGCCCACGAAGAAAATTTGAGAAACAATAATTTGATTTTTGGCCATTCATTTTAATTTTCTCTTGTTGATTCCGAAAAAAAATGTACGGTCCCCGTATCTGCGCTAAAAATAAAACTTTTCTGTTTTGAGTTAACGGAGATTTCTGTGTTTCGATACAGCACAGGAACAGTTTTTCATTTGGTGCCTCTGTCATCGATATCTACAAATAACAAGCGTTCGCGCCAATTTTGAAATTTATTTTGAATTTTCAGCAGCTTCGAATCCCATATGTCCTGATTATATACTTATACTATCGCATTACACCCGTTGAGATTGATTACTTCTGAATCGACCAAGATTGAGATCGGTTATGCGTTTACACAAGATTTACCGCGTGAGAAACCCTATGTAGCATCAAGTGCCTGTACTCAAAAATTAAAAAAAAACATGAAAATAATGTGAAATGGCTTCAGCTATACAGATGCCTCGTCTTCCTGAATAAGGAATCGTGAGCGCCGAAACCGCCTGGAAAAACAAGGTTACTCTAGGTACTTAGCTGTCTGCCGTATCTTTTATTTCCGTCCTGAACTTCATAAAAATGAAAAGCCCCGTGTTCCCCTGAAGCCCAAGACCGTCCTGTAATTAAATTGTTCATTGTCAAAGTTATTGTAAATGACGGGATCAATGTTTGTGTGAAAAGTTTTATCCGCATAATTATGGTAATATTCGTTCTAAAATAGCCCATTATGGACCAATGTATATCGTCAATCGGTCGACGCTCATTTCAGTTGGTTGGATAAGAAATGATTTGCCCACATTAAATATGCCACTCGATATTACAATAATAAAAACGGAGTTCGTATGAATGTGATACGATGGCCACTGAATCATTCAATGATACTGTCACATCTGTGTGTTATTTTACTTTTCCTAATCTATTTTCGGTAGGAGGCTGCGAAATGTACTTAATGGCCGTCAAGAGGGCAATTTCGCTGGTTGCGTTTGTTTTTGTGCTGGTAAATCCTCCTCGACCGCTATTAAAACGACCATTGGCAACAGAACCGAAATTGCTGCGTCGGATATATTGCGGATGACCGCCTTACCGACTGCCTCA
Organism: Micropterix aruncella; assembly: GCA_944548615.1. Classification (NCBI taxonomy): domain Eukaryota; kingdom Metazoa; phylum Arthropoda; class Insecta; order Lepidoptera; family Micropterigidae; genus Micropterix; species Micropterix aruncella. Next base: position 16,949,986 of record OX155968.1, on the reverse strand, counting down.
TTACGAACTTTCCCTAATCCTCTACACTAGCTCAGAGTACATTACATTACATTACATTTACATTGGGTCCAATTGATGGCTAAAAACCATCAATTGTTAGGCAGTAATAATTTATCTATTAGTTTGAATAAAAATAGTATCTAAGAAACCCGTATCCCGTATTTGTATACTCGGATAATTTGTACATGGGTGTAACTGTTAGCGCCTTTCGCTATTCCATCCTATTCAGTCCATAACTTATGTAAACTGAACAGTGTCCTGACAAAGATTGTATTTGTTTTAATAATATAAGATTGACATGACCCTGGTCCAATGCGCAGTGAAACTTTACAGAATAAAATTTAGAATTGTAACGAATTTATCGGGATTTTAAGTTAGTGTTAACTCACATATTTACAAATTATCATACTTTGTATCACCTACTATTACACTTTATGTGTTTGCTCAGTTTCCCTATTTCTAAACAAATTGATATGTGTACCGTTATTAGCCACTTATATTTACATAGACACACAGGAATCAAAATAAAGTTATTTTGTTGCTTCATTCTTAATCTGAGTTTTTAAAATATGGTGTAAATTACATTAAAAAAATACTTAAGTAATAAAAATAATACACAGGTTACTAATTGCTTTTAAAAATAAAAAAAACTAAACCCTATGCTATTTGCTTTAGAATCCTACGTTTTTTTAAATTTACTGCCAATGAATTCCTCCGTAAAATTGTCACATCTGCGTGTCCTTTTACTTTTCCTAATCTATGTTCCGTAGGAGGCCGCGAAACGTACTTAATGGCCGTAACGGTGGCAATTTCACCGGATGCCGTTTGTTTTTTGCTAGTAAATCCTCCTCGGCCGCTATTAAAACGACCATTGGCAACAGAACCGAAATTGCTGCGTCGGATATATTGCAGATGACCGCCTTGCCGACTGCCTCATTAAGAACTTTCCTAAATCCTCTACACTAAATCAAAGCATCCTGTATTTGTCATAAATTATGTTCAGATAATTTTAACAGGGATGTAGCCAGTAGCATCTACGTAATGTCTTTCTTTATTCCCACTTATTTGACTATTTGTTCCATAACTGAAATTGAACAGTGTCCCGACTCGTTTTAATAATACAATATTGCCATGAGCCTAGTCCAATGCTCAGTGATAATTTACAGATTAAAACATAAAATTGTAACGAATTTATCGGGATGTTAGGTTAGTGTTAACTCACTTATTTACATATTATCAACCTTTGTATCACCTACTATTTCACTCTATGTGTTTGCTCCGTTTGGCTATTTCTAACAAAATTGATATTTGTACCACTTATAACCATGTATACCACTTATAACCAAAATTGATATTTGTACCGTTATTAACCACCTATATTTACATGAGGCCCGATTGCGTTTCTTTGTGAACAAAACCTGAAATTATTTCAAGCAAACGAGACGGAGCAACGATAGAGCGGAATATGTAACGAACGATCGTCAATAAAAAATACCTGCCGAATTTATCCTCATCCGAATTTTTTTTAACATATTTCGTGTGGTGTTAGATTCAGGTGCTTTATCTTATGTGGGTAGTTTTAATGCGAAAAAAAGACAACCCTTCTTTTTAACATTCCGCTCTAACGTATTGCCCTGTCTCGTTTTCACGGACTAACTTCCGATTTTAGTTCACGAAGAAACGCAATCGAGCCCCCAGACACCCAGGTATCAAAATAAAGTAATTTTGTTGATTCATTCTTAAACTGAGTTTTTTTAAATATGGTGTAAATTCCTAAAAAAATATTTAAGTAATAAAACTAATCCGTAGGTTACGAATCGCGTTTTAAAATAAAAAAATGAGTCTATGCTACTTGCTTTAGCAACCTGCGTTTTTTTTATATTTACTGCCAATGAATTTCTCCATAAAATTGTCACATCTGCCTGTCTCGCCACTTTTCCCAATCTATGCTGCGTGGGAGGCCGCGAACAATGTACTTAATGGTTGTAACGGTGGCAATTTCGCTGGTTGCGGTTTGTTTTTCGCTAGTAAATCTTATTCGGCCGCTATTAAAACTGCCATTGGCAACAGAACCGAAATTGCTGCGTCGGATATATATTGCGGATGTCTGCCTCGCCGACTGCCTCATTACGAACTTTCCATAATCCTCTACACTAAATCGATATACCACGTATTTGTCATAAGTAAAGCTTAGAAAATGAATACAGGGGTATGGCTAGTAGCATCTACGTATGTCTTTCTAGACGCGATGGCCACCAATACGGCAAAAGGGCGATATCGCATTTTGTGTGATGATTCTGGTAAAAATATTTATTTGTAAAATAAGTTTGCTTTTCTGTCACCAACGTGGCACTACAATGAGAATCACCCAGGAAGTGAGCTCACCTTATCATAGGAGTGCCTAGCAAGGCGAACTCGGTTGGACTTTACTTGGAAGAATAAAAAAACAAACAATTACAATTAATGTATGAGCTATTTAACCAGGGCTAACCAGACGTGTACCTAATTTTAGAAGCATATAACGGTAATTCCTGGATTGAAAATTATTTTAATTTTTTTGAGCTATCGCATTTCAATATACCTATATTGTATAATTTTATAAATAAATATTTTTTTTCCATCCTTTTTCTAACCCTTTAACTATACAGTGTGCCGATAAAGAGAGTAGTTTTTTATAACACAAGATTGTCATGTCTGGTCAATTTCTGCACGAACCGATACTCTGAGTGCAGTTTAAAACTGAGAATTGTAACGAATTTATATTTGTTTTTATTGTAGTGTTAACTTCCTTATTACATACTATCATCCATCATATCACCTAATATGTCACTGTATGTCACTTACTATGTCACTGTACTATGTTTGCTTATTTTTTTTCTAACATAGTTGATTTGTGTACCGACGGTAACCACTTATGTACAGTGTTTTTTATTTTATTTTTTAATTTACTTCATTTCATAAATAAGTCAACATTACAATTAAGACCAATTCGTTGAGATGTATGTAATATAAGTATAAACATGATACGGAATCAACATAAAATTTAATATAAATACATACAAAACATATGCTTAGATTTTTTTATTTTATTTATAATATATATATATATATCCTTTTAGCCGCGTGTTCGTCCATAGCGACTGCATTGTAGATTCTAGTGACTTCTTTAGTCTTCTCAGAGTCCATGTTCGGAAGCAGTCAAGTGCGCAGCCTATATTATAGTGCACACGTGGGCGCGCGACCACGGGTGTACTCTCTCTTCCTCCCTCTTCTGAACCCGATGGAACGGAGACCGTTACGACCAGAGAAAAGTTTGGATGCAGATAAAATAAAATAAATTAATTAATCGCCAACACAGCAATGGCTGTCATTGTTAAATTTGTACTCAATATTGCAGAGCTATTTTTTTCGGATTTAGTTCGTTTTTCCACACTGTCATTTATGAAATTAGTAGTTATGGCTTGTGGCGATGTTTAAGGTTTTTGGAGCTATTGTAGAGATGACCGGTGACTTATTGGTAGTTGTTGTAGTAGGCGGTGATGTAGAAGATGCATTATTGGATTTATCCTGGTTTTCTGATGATCTCGTGTTATTGCTCATGGGGCTGTGTTGAATACAGCATACAGTCTCTTGTTCCGACATTATACAAAATTGTGATAGTTTCCCTTTTGGCAAATCCCCGTTTTTGGACAATTTTCCGGCGGTAGACATTCTCCTAAAATGCCATTTATTTCACATGACTCTTCACGACAGTGTATATGCCAGGTCCCTTGGCACTTCCACAAGGGCTCTTTCCAATACTGGTAACGGCGATTATGTTGAAGAGGCATTGGTTGTCAGCTATCGTCACTTGCAGAGGTCCACCACTATCGCCTCCACAAGAGTCTCGTCCTCCTTCTAAGCTTCCAGCGCACAATTGATCGTCCGTTATACCTTGCGGTAACCTCTTTCTGAGAGTCTTTGCATATAGTCTTCGACAGGTCGGCTGGTCAATCAAATCCACCACCACCTTCAGTAAGTAGTCCGATGTATCTTCAGCAAAGTCGATCTGCCCCCAGCCAGTAACGACAGCTCGCTTGTTTTCGATGGTCGACTTTGTCCATAGACACGCTGGTCAAATATTTAAAGTGAACAGCTCAGACCGATAAGATCATTCGGGACGCGTCCCGTGTTTACCGCGAATGACTCTAGACTGTAGAATTGCACTATATTCTTATAAATTTATTATTTAATTATAATTTAGAGGTGAGAAAATTCTAAAATATGTTTAATTTAAATTCTAAGTTCGAAATTTAAATTCTAAGTGTCAACATATATTTATTTATAAATATAATAGACGTATATGTGAGGTTTAAAGGTATTTCAATTTATTTTATTTGTGTATATTAGTATTTTATAATAGTATGTATATTTATTTTAAATATCTATTTATTGTAATTAAGTATATATATTGGTGTTGGATTTAATAAAAATTTCTTACTACTATTTTTTTTTTGTATGTTGGTATAACTCTTTGTGTTTGTGTATTTGTATTATGCAAGAACGAATGTTTTGAACTTGTCGCGAAGGTTTCCGCCGTTCAGAATGAAACTCGCGATCGATGTTTGGATTGCAGTTGTTGTTTATTTCGCTCAAAATGCCGAGTACAAATTGATTAAATTTTCTTACACACTATCGCCTATATATATTATTCGCCGTGACGGCGGTCGCCTCGTCTCCCTCTCGCCTCGCTCCGCTCCTTCGCTCCGGCCGGTCGCTAGATATACACCTGCTCGGGGCGCCACACTTCAGTCGCCCGCCGTCTGCGCCCGCGAGCTGACGTCCCTCGGGCGGCGCTTGAGCTTCAGTTGTGTCGTGTTTCGCACATTTAGTTTCGCACGTTTATCGCTTCTGGACGCCACTGGTCGTTACCCTCCCCCGACCTACTTCGAGTAGCCACCGGATGAAAGGCTCTGGACTGGAAAGTCGCCAGAAGTGATTCGTGTTTGCGCGGTAGCTTTTTCGTGTTTTTTATGTTTACGCTGCGTCGCTGCGCCCTCAGTTGTTAACTTCCCCTTCGCCACCAGTCTTCGGACTGCCATGGTATAAGATGAAAAGCTCTCTGCTGAGAAGTCGCTGCGATGTGGTTTTCGTTGTTTGTTTTCTTCGTGACGTTTGCGTGCGAAACACGGCGGATAGATTCGCGACGGTTTGTACTGTTCTCTTCCATTTATTTCGATGTTTGCTTTAGCTTCTCGTTGACGGTTTGTTTGTGATGATAAAATCGTCTTAAAATCAAACACGTCTTAAACGCCTCGTTGGAGGCACTGGAGGTATGTTTGTTGCTCCGCGACAAACTTTATTTCAATAATAATTATATAACCGAACGTCATACCTGTCAGCTCGCAATATGCTAACTTAAATATCAGCATCCCTAGATACGGGTGTTCTTGTTCAGTTAGGTATGCGATGAGCCAACGGCTATGGGTTCAACTTGTTTTTCCTGCACGTTTTATTGTACTGTATACCGAATATCATAGCCGTCTGTAAATCATGTTGTTTAAAATAAACAAATTAAAAATAAATTAAATAAATATATTAATTAAGCATTTTAAATCGTAGATTCTTTTACATTGCAACTGTAGAAAAATGCATATATATTAAATTAAATTCATTATGCTGGTTCATTCTTGAGCTAAGTTTTCAAAATATGGTGTATATACCTGCTTTTTAAAATGTCTAAATGCTAAACTTTCTGTCAGTGTGTATTATCCAATTTGCCATTTTAATGAGCTTCGGTTAGTACCTAATGTAGAGCTGTCGTGGACAGAGAACAATTAATATTTGAAGTTGTTTTTCCATGCCTCCTCGAAATTGATTCTTTCTCCTGGAAAATGTTATCTAAATGCCAAAAAAGTCCATTGGAGCAAGGTCTGGTGAAAGTGGTTGAAAAAGAATCCCCCAGCAGTAACACCTGTAACTTTGCGACTATTTGCTTGTGTGTTCGTGCGTTGTCGTGCAGTTGCGAAGAGCGATTGACCAGGCTAGTTTAATCACCGAGTTATCCATAATTATTGCAGATCTTTATAGCAGTGATACCCAAAGTGGTCTATATGGACCCCCAGGGGTCGATTGCGAATTGCAGGGGGGTCCATGTCAGCGAGAAAAAAATCGGAATGCACGAGATATAAATGAGGGTCCACGTTAGCGGATCTCATCTATGCAGGTTATCATAAATATTTAGGCGATCCGTTAATGTCCAGTTACTTCTAAAGCAGATTGTGTGCACAGCACAGTATTTAAAACATATCGTGATATCGCAACAATCGAACGCCCGCAGCAGAAGTATCATGGAAGGAAATCAACACTCAACTTAAATTGCACCACTAGTCGATTGCGGAGGCCATCGCAAATGACAAACGAGAGGAGGTGCGATAAATATGTGAAAAAAATGCCCTTCGATGGGTATCTGTGCGAGCGAATAGGATAGACGCGTCACATGAATGAACAAATGAGGTAGTGCTACATGTGCAGTTATGTGCTCGCTTTCTCAAACGCTTTGAACTTCAAGGTCGTGTACGCTTAGAAATTATCAACTAAAAATTTTACACGTTTTATTTTTTTACAACTGTCCACTTTACTAAAAACCCTATGTAAGTGATCACTACTGTGCCAGCTGTCAAAAACACGTTTAGAGTTAGTAAGTTTAGAAAAATCTATAAGCTATGTAGTCAGGGAAGGGGGGGTCTACAGAAAAGAGCAAGTGGTCTACGGAACAAAAAAGTTTGCTGCTTTATAGTAACCGTTTTCGTTAACTATTGTGCCAGGCTCCTAGAATCTGTAATGGCGAACACTGGTACAGGACTTCAATTAATCTATAACACCGAAATCGAATTCTACTGTCCATGATTGCACACACGAAAATAACTAAAAGACGAATAAATGTCTTGTTTGTCTATCGGTTGAATGTGAATTTAAACTGAATAACAATGTGAAATAAAATTGGCCAATGTGAAAAAAAGTATTTAACTAAGTAGTTAAGGAGCTAATATTATAAAAATTTTCTAAAAAATAATATTTGAGGCATTCGATTCCTTTTCGAGAGGTGATTAGTAGTCTCGAAACTATATATGTATATAATTAAACAGAAGAGCGCACACTTATCTACTCTTTTTCTACGCAGTAATATGGGGTTTTGCAATGGCGAGGAAAATCGATTTTGGGATTTTAGTGGATTTTTACGTCTTGAGATCCCAAGAACCCAAGAACGTGGTAGGTCCACGCAGCTTGGCTCTGATGGCCTGCCTGTGCTATTAAGGTTATCCCAACTCACGGTTCATATCCCATTCCGTAGCCTCCTTTAAGAGGGACTAAGCTGCCCGAGTTGCTCATCGTGTCGCGTTAGACAATCGACTGTGCAATCCGGCGAATAAGCTGGGGTCATAAAACGTACGTTTCTTAAGCAGCGGAGGTGGTTGTTGTCATGATGTCAGCTACAATTGAATGGACCCGTTGGCCTTCCAATCCCGTGATATATTAACGGGAAAAGGTCGCGGTTCGCGATAAATTCGAGCTGAAATACCGCTAAGATCAGGTAGAGGCCGCGCATGCGACTTCAAAACTATGACCAGACTGGAGAAAGGAGAAATCCGTTTAAGTCAGGCAGTGAGGGCGTGAGGTCATCCCGCTTGGTTCACTTCTCAGTACCTCGCAGTATGGTGTTGGAATCTCACTGGTTTGCCGGTGGACTTAGACTGTCCTTGTCCGCTACGTTTTCACTTTCATCCCATGGGCGATAAAACGACCTAAATGTCGTTAAACTCCTTGGGGTGATCGGTGAACACGCTGTGTTCACACTACCAGACGCACCAACAGACGGCGTTGAGTTTAAATTTTAATTATTACAATACATACTGAACGAAACTATTTGTCCGGTTTCGCTAAAAGTTACTTCATAATTAAGTTATTTCTTAAGTCTCTTATCGACATTTTGCAATTGTGTATTTTACAGAAAATAGAACAGTAGTAAAAGCGTTTTTTTTTACGAAAACGTCATAATTTTTTGTAGAAAAACTGTATTTATGGATATAAAAATACTCGCATATGAGTCGTTTGTCCAAGTAGCATCGGCCCATTTATTTGTCAAGCTGTAACTTTCCGTGAATTACTTTTCTAAATTAATCTATTATTCTGTCGGATTACCTAGGTATTGTTATTATTTGGGGTTTGACGATGCCCTCAGGCATCCATCGTCGCCGTGTCGCCAATCTCGTTAGCTTATTGAAAAGCAGAAAAGGGGAGACAGACGACGACAAGCTTTTCCAGCGCCTAATAATTAATTTGTCTAGACGACTCGTTAGGCGACGAGGCAGATGAACGTCTGATGATTACGCTAGCGTCAACTCAAAGTCAAATTCTTGCAGATCAAATAAATATCTATGGAAATTTAAGCAATTTATAAGATTGTTTACACACATAAAATAGAAATTATTGTAGTTTGAATTTAAAACGCCTTTAAAAAAACTGATTGCTTTTGTCGGAGCAGCTGATATTTGTATGAATTTCAAAGTGGATTGTTTTATTTATTTTTGGAGGCTGAAATCGAAGATGAGCTCACGAATATGGAAAGGCAAATTTTTACTATTCACGTTAAAACTGAGCATAAAATTTCAATGAGGAGCGCCACAACCTCTAAACACATTGTACAGAAAAGCCGAACATCCTTCGCCTAAAGACACTTTGGCTTTATTGGGCCCAAAATTTATAACAATCTAAAAGAATCTATACAAACATGCCAAAATATTAAGTCAATCCAATTAAAATTTAAAATTACATAACATTTACTTGAACTTGGTAGAAATGAGGTAGAAAAAGGTAATAAGTTATATTTTTAGGTAAAGGTCTGCATTATTATTATTATCATACATTGCATTACATTGTATTTTTCTAATATTATTTGTTTATTTGTTCTACAATCTTCATATAACGACATTTAAGATCAATTTTTATTTTCATGACTATGCTGTAACGATATTTTTAAATATAATTATAAGTTAAATTTGAATTCACTTATCTGTTTTATATTTTATCTAATTCTGTATCTTTCTTTCTAATAAAGTCTTCCTTGGTACGGGCTATGGCCTAGTAGGCAGATTCTGCAATTAATACAATTGTAAAATTATTATTTTGAATGAATTAAATTATTATTATTATTATTTGGGAATATGTCGAAATATAGGTACGTAAAAACGGTGTTTTAACCCACACACTTTCCCAACAAGTAGCTAAGTACTCATGGAAAGATTTTGAGCGTGATTTCCCTTCGGAAAGGAGGTTGACCTGATTGGAAGTTCAAGTTGAAGTATTGTCGTTGGACAATAGTGCAGGGTCGTATATCTAGATTTTCATCAGGCATTTACAATCCAATATGATTGCCCTGAAGCTATAAGATATTTCAACCCTAAATTTCACAATATGATTTTGCCCCAATAAATGCATTTGTATTCCAATTTTCAAGCCTTTAAGTCCCATATTTCGAGATCGAAATATGACTACTGCGCTACCTGCTGGATTGATTTTAACCACAATCTTTTTAACTTTTGCCATGACCAAATAATGCCTGCATGCCAAATTTTAGCTCAATCGGACGAAGCGTTTGGGCGCTATCATGGAGGACTACACACACAGTCACAGACACACATACATACAGAAGTGCATTAACAATATTTTGCCTCTGCTGGCAAAGTAAAATACAAACTCATCAGCCTATGTCGGTCTGTTAATATTAATATTTAAATTTAAATATCGGCTCACGATAAAAAAACAAGTTGTGTAATCGATACGTCTGTGATGGTTTTTCTGTGGAAATTCAATCGAAAGAATTAATTAGCATCAATGATATCGGGCAAATAGCCACTGCGACTAAGTTGAATGGCGCGCGCATTTCGTAGTTTCGTTTTGCGATGTTCTTTCGCATAAATCGGATTTGATATCATTTAAGTCACGGGTGATAATGACCTTAAGGCTACCTTCCGAGTTGACGCGACTAAAAATTTAGGTATTTCTGCAATGCCACGCGCCCGCGCGCTTTAGATATATACCTACATAAATATGTATAGGTATACCGCGGCGACAAGGGAATACGTCCCACCGTTGGCAGTAACCAAATACGAATGACGATTTCGGCTTCGCGCGCGTCTAATATAGTCGATTTGGCTTTTCAATTATAATATAATAAATTATCAAATGAATAAAGTAAAAATTAGATTACAATAATAAAATAATATAAGATTACTGTGTTATTTTTTTATCACTCTAAACTATCTTTAATAAATAGAAAAAATAATGTTTGGCTAAAACATTTCTGGAAATTACGTAATTTCAAAGATTTTTTTCTTATTTTTTTTGTATGGCAGTTCCAAAAAATGTTTTGATACTATGCAAATAGACCATACGCCGGTGTAAACAGTATTTTTTAATATCAAAAATCATCTCTAGATTTTTCAAAAACTGAAGACAAATCTCGCTCTTTTTTATTTTTTTGGAAAACAGTAACACAATAAAGATAATTTACAATTATTATCAAAATAATTTATCAATTTCGTTTTGGCGAAATGATACCTTAAGGACCGGGTTTTTAAAATCCGGCATAATTGTAATAAAATTCTTTTTCGTGTTCTTACAACCAGGCCACAAAATTAAGCTTTTGGCTGCCACGGCAGCCACGGCCTCTTAAAGGGCATCGATTGTTTGAAGTCGATTTGTTTATTCCAGGAATTTAATGTTCCCCCATAAGAAGTTGTCTAAGATCACATCTCGGTGTCCGACAGATATGGAGCCTAGGAACTTCGTTAACTTATCACACACGTCAGAAGTAAAAAATAAATGTTTAATGATTGCCATGCGTTGTGGAATCGTATATTTTTTCACGATTAAATAGAATCTCAATAAATAATATGTTCAAAAATGATAAATAAAAAAACGGAGGTGAGTAAGACTTACATAGCTAAGATAGATGTTATATAAAACAAAAAATCACCATGTTTTACTACTTATTAGTATTAAAATTTTGGTACACAGTTGTCTTCTTAGGCAGAAACCACAATGTGAAATTTTGTTTGGAATATATCATATACAAGTAACACTAATTATTTTTAAACTCTGCTATAGTTAAGAAAATACTATATCACATCATTAGTAGAAGTATAGTTTTAATATCACGGAAAATACAACGAATATAAGTAGTACAAAAATACTAAGAAATAGATAAAACTTGGGGATCGGGAGTTAGTGCGGGGAATGGATGGGGGGGTGGTTGCAGGGGTTAGCAAGGGGGGCAATGCAATGTTTACTAACAGGTAATGTCTTTTTTTAAAACAAAAAAACAATACATATTTAATACATTAGATATATCACTAAAACCAGGTCTGGTTTGATTGTGATATAAAAAATACGTGTGGCAGCATTTTTAACAACTTATGCAATTATAATTATTTATTTATTTTATTTTTTCTGATATCAGATAACTGCGCTCTATCGGAAAACGTTGAAATTATTCCGAATCATTTGCGACTGCGGAAGCAAATGATTCGGAATAATTTAAACGTCTTTCGATAGAGCGCCGCGCACGAATTTTTTATTCAATAAAGCAAAAAAACCGAATTATTCGAAAAAAAATCGTAGATAAAAAGATAGATAATTAAATTATCTTTAAAATGGTGCAGGTTTCATAATAATACGCCAGATAGTATTTGAGTAGTAGTCGTTTTTGTGTTCGGTTAGACCTAATTTCACAAATTAATTACACTATGTAATATAAACAAAATCTAAAATATTCAAAGCAAAGAATATTAGGAAAATGTTCTTGTTTAACATATATTTTTTTCGAATCGTAAGCAGTACTGGTTTAGACGTAATTATCAGTTTAAAATGATTAATTTTCGTTAAGAAATTTCTTCATTCGGTCGCCGCGCTCGCCTAGGCCCGCGATAAAAGCTATGCAATAGCTTAAAAACTATATAATTAAGATTACCTGCAGTATTGTTTTCAAAATACTTTCATGTTTACTGGTCGACATTTTCAAGTCTCTTTTCCACCACAGTCTGTCGCAAATAATACAAGAATGACCAAATAAATTACTCGTAAAGTCTTTATAAAAATCAATATGACTTGTACTGTGTTTATGATAATTTGTGTAAACTGGAATAGTACCATCAACAATAAAATCCATAATTTTTTCACCAATTCGATTTTCTCTATCAATCTCAATTTCATTTTCATGATTGTTATGGTTATCTTCGGTAGGATCTTGATTATAATTGTCACGCTATAGTTGAATATTGGCATCAACATGGGTAGCGTCTTGTATTGTCTCCAATAAATCTGATACTTCATAAAAAGGTGTGAAATGTTGGTCACGAAGATGAAGATGAATCCAGTTTTGTGTATCATTCGCTTTAAAATGACAAAAGATAGTGTCTTGATGCGTTGTAGTTATGTTGTAAAAACAATAATGTACACAAACATTTTGATTGTACATTTTTGAAAATAAGTACAAACAATCCAAATCTCCGTAATCATTCGTGCTTGATAGAATGTTATATGCTTCTTGCGGATTGTGGCAGCAGTTTAAATAGGGTGAATAGCGTAACTGATTTCTCAATTCACAAGTCTCAATTTGAAGTTGCAAAACACTTATGAGCGAGTGGAATAGACAATTACCATCGCCAGGAATTCCTGTGTTCCTGTATAGAATAACTTCGGGAGTAATGCATTCATTACGCTGTTCATAAATTTGAAGTTGTTGGCTGTGAAATTGATTTTCTTGTAGCGTTACATTTTCTATATTTTCAACAGCTCTACATTGCACGACATTCTCTTCAATACTGTCCAATTTTTGTCTTTTCCTGTGAAAAAGAAGTAGAATGTCAAGTTCGAAATTCAAAGCACAATACAAAATTTCGAATTCCGATATTATCGAAATTTAATCGAAATTCCGAATTTCAAATGTCAAAATGTCAAGTTCGAAATTTGAAGTAGAATGAATAGTAAGTTCGAAATTTGAAGTAGAATGTCAAGTTCGAAATTCGAAGTAAAATGTCAAGTTCGAAATTCGACGTAGAATTTCAAGTTCGAAATTCGAAGTAAAATATCAAGTTCGAAATTCGAAGTAAAATGTCAAGTTCGAAATTCGACGTAGAATTTCAAGTTCGAAATTCGAAGTAGAAAGTCAAGTTCAAAATTCGAAGTAAATATCAAGTTCGAAATTCGAAGTAAAATATCAAGTTCGAAATTCGAAGTTAGAAATTCAAAGTACAATTTCAAGTTCGAAATAGCATTCCAAGTTCGAAATTAGAAGTAGTAGAAATTAGAAAAGAAAAGAAGGTTTAAAAACTGACAAATTTAAAAAAAAGACTCTACCTACAGCGTTAGAGTCAGTAAGTGAGTCAGATATGCGCCTAACTATGTTATAAGTAGAATTATTATGATTACTACTAGATTTTTGGCTAAAAACCACAAAATGATCTTATTGCCACAAATAGGTACAACCCCCTCCAACCAAAGTATAATTTACGTCATACTACGAAAATCACGAAAGAAATTTTGTCTCTTTATGAATGAATTTAGCAAATCGACGGTTCAACTTATACTTATGTGTAGGTACTTTTACCCGCAGGTTTCATATTGAAATCGACCCTAAATCGATTTTCAAAATCAATATTCAAGTTTGATCTAACAGTAATCACGTCAGTTTATGAAATAAATGACGTATTTTATTTTATAACTGTTAATTAGTTAACTTGTTGCATGAAGCCTATTCGTCCAGTCAGGCATCAATATGACGTCAGGCAAGGAACGTCAGAGCAGAGAAATGGTAATAATATACACGTAATAATACACGTTACTTACCTTAATAATCTATTTTTCTCCAGTATACGGCGTTTATGTTGTAAAAATTTTGAGCTCGCCTTTTCTTAAGAATAAAGAGTTTTATTATTATTATTATTATTATTTCCTGGCCATTTTGTTTTTTTAATAACGTAATTTATTTCGTCTTCTTTCGGAACACAATGTCAGAATCCTACCGTAACAGTGGCCGCGGTCACTGATCGCCGCGGTCATACTGTATTAATTCAATTTATTTCTGATATCAGATAACTGCGCTCTATCGGTAAACGTTGAAATTATTCCGAATCATATGGGGCTGGGGAATCAAATGATTCGGAATAATTCCGATAGAGCGCCGCGCACGAATGTTATTCAATAAAGCAACAAAACCGGATATTATTCTTTTATTCTTTGACTATTCGAAAAAAATCGTAGATAAAAAGATAGATAATTAAATTATCTTTAAAATGGTGCAGGTTTCATAATAATACGCCAGATAGTATTTGCGTAGTAGTCGTTTTTGTGTTCGGTTAGACCTAATTTCACAAATTAATTACACTATGTAATATAAACAAAATATAAAATATTCAAGGCTAAGAATATTAGTAAAATGTTCTTGTTTAACATATATTTTTTTCGAATCGTAAGCAGTACTCGTTTAGACGTAATTATCAGTTTAAAATCATTAATTTTCGTTAATAAATTTCTTCATTCGGTCGCCGCGCTGGGCTACTAGGCCCGCGATAAAAGCTATGCAATAGCTTAAAAAAACCTATACTTAGGATACATATCGAGTTTAGGCAGAATGAAATTGACATCAAAATAATTAAATTACTTATATAAGATTATTATAGTTGTACCCCAAATTTACACAGCTTCTTAAGCTGTGTTGAGCAGTGAATTACTATTTGACCGAATTGGTTGAATTACCTACTATCATGGATGGCGAAATCACGTATATACAGGTTGATCCTTATTAAGAGTTACGTTTCTATTATTTCATATGTTTTAAATTTATAATTTTGATAGGAAATTATTTTTTAATTTCGATTTTATATTTTTTTTTTGTTTAATGATTGTTTCATATCGATAGACATATTATTAGTTCAGGAATCACATATTCTGTCCTGGGTCTGCCATAGGTATTAATGGTTTTAATTGTACGTATTTTTCTACTTTGTTACACTTCGAGTTTTCGGTCTCCTTTCCCGGGTTATTTCTATTTGAACATCTTTCCGAAAGAATTGTTTGTGTGATCCAAACTTTTTTTTTGTTTTCATAATAAATATTATGACTAAGATTATCTAACGTTATTTCTAACATATGAATTTTGGTTACGCACTTATATTTTACACTTATAATATATCTTACATTTTCTTCCATATTGCCTCTTTTCATATACCGATTTATTCATTTCAGTCTCGCTGAGAGCTTCTAGAAATATTCGTTCCCAATAAAACTGTCAATTTCCACAATCCGAGAATATGTACATTAATTAAAACCCATCCGATCCCAGAATACCCGACCTTTCTGTCAACGTCAATGTCAAGCAAGCGGGTGAGATAGCCAACTTTACAGTTGCCATGGCAAAATCTAACTTCATATTCTCCGAAGTGGTTATTACTTTGGAAAATGTTGTGGGGATTTGAAGATTTAGTCGAAATTTACATAAAAGAGTAGTGACGGGTAATCGAAGTCTAGAGAAATTAACGTCAGCTTAGAGGCGAAGGTTTCCTTTTGTCTTGTATTATTGTCGAATTTAAGGGTATTGACAGCTGATGGAGACTAACTATGCTTACTATATCGTATCTTATATCCTTAATGGCCCTTTAGACGATCAAGCATGCTTGTCAAGCATTGCGTCTCGGGCTGGGCAGGGATTGTATACCGCAGCAAATATGCAAATATATTTTTTAAATAGTAACTAAAAATGCCTAATTTTGTAGTTTTATGCCAGGGAGTCCGTCATTCATCAATAAATTATGTTTAATTAACATGACTCTGGTGAAAACTACAAAATTAGGCGTTTGTGGTAAATATAAAAAAAAAATATGTAATATATATATATATATATATATATATATATATATATATATATATATATATATATATATATATATATATATATATACATATATATATATATATATATATATATATATATATATATATATATATATATATATATATATATATATATATATATATATATATATATATATATATATATATATATATATATATATATATATATATATATATATATATATATATATATATATATATATATATATATATATATATATAATATATATATATATATATATATATATATATATATATATATATATATATATATATATATATATATATATATATATATATATTATTTATATATATATATATATATATATATATATATATATATATATATATATATATATATATATATATATATATATATATATATATATATATATATATATATATATATATATATATATATATATATATATATATATATATATATATATATATATATATATATATATATATATATATTTTCATTTTAAACAACATGATTTACAGACGAATGGCTATGATATTCGGTATAAAGTACAATAAAACGTGTAGGAAAAACAAGTTGAACCCATAGCCGTTGGCTCATCGCATACCTAACTGAGCAAGAACGCCCGTATCTAGGGATGCTGATATTTAACTTAGCATAGTGCGAGCTGACAGGTATGACTTCGGTTATATATTTATTATTGGAATAAAGTTCAAAACATTCAGATAAAGTTTCGGGAGGGTAACTCAGATAATAGTACCTACTTAATTCTCACATTAGGTTCTACTTCAAAATTAACATATTCTGAAGTTCTTACAGCTAAAAGAGCTGTTCTAGCTTCATAATAATGAAGTCTGGGATTACGGGGTCGCTGTGATTCCTAAAATATTTCGAATTTTGAAAAATCCTGTTGAGAATATAATAATAATAATAATAATAATAATAATTCTTTATTGTGAACTGTAAGTAGGTCGTACAAAATTGATAGGTACTATTATATGTGCTATACAGTTTACCAATCAGGCGTACAATATGTATTTTCTATAATTAAATATGTTCATTTCGCAGTTGAAGGAAAACAAATCCGAAAATATTACGTTTTAGACATAGGTATTAACAAAATAATAATTAAATCTACAAATTTAGTAAATTTCCATCACTATATATTAATCAAATGTCACTTTGTTTTTAAATTAAAATATCAATCTGGAATTATTAGGCTGTCTACGGTTTGTCAGATTTATAGCTAGAATTAAATATAAATGTTTAAAGTTTAAAATGTGGGAGAATTACAATAAAAATATGTTATATTATTTATTTGTCATTATCGTTTAAAAAGTCACTCACGCTGTAATAGCATTTATTTTTGAGCCAGTGCTTTAATGTCTCTTTGAATCCTGGTTGTTGCATTGATTTGATGTTTTGTGGAATAGCGTTAAAATATTTAACACAACAGAACTCAGGTCCCTTTTTATCTGTCCTCACTGAGGGACAATTTATGAGGTTTCTATTCCTCGTAGCCCTTGAATGTACATCTCTTCGTAAGGAGTAGATATCGGGATTATTTTTAATGAATTCACAACATTCCAGTATATACAGAGAAGGCACAGTCAACATAGACATGCTAACGAAGAGCGGCCTACAGGGAGTGTCTGGCGCTACTCCGTTTAGAAGTCGAACACAGGACTTCTGTATTTTGAATATTCGTTGGACTTCTGTTGAGTTGCCCCACATTATAATGCCGTATTTTAGATGCGGATATACGTAGCCATAATATGTTGTTAGGCGAGTCTCTACTGATGTTACATGTTTTAAAATTTTAAGAATGTATATATATTTATTTAATTTTGAACATAAGTGTTAGACGTGCTGTTTCCAGTTAAGGTTTTCATCAGTGACGATCCCTAGAAATTTAGTCTCGCTCACAGTTTTTACTATTTTTCCATTAAGGTCGATATTAAGATCTTGGGGCTGCAGTTGACTTGGTCGATATTGTATAATTTTCGTTTTTTTCTGCATTTACGTACAAATTTAATGAACTAAGCCATTCTAATATGGTACCAAGAGAATCTTCAATTTGAGTTTTTGGTGAGGTTAATGGATTGTTTTGAAAAATAATGGAGGTATCGTCAGCAAATAAAACATATTTATCCTTTGTCAGGGTTGGCAGATTATTTACGTAGAGTAGAAAAAGAAGTGGCCCCAAAATACTCCCTTGTGGGACACCAGCTTTAATGACCCTCTCATTTGAGTACTGTTCAAAAATTTTGCGGTTTTTTATAGCATTAACTTTTACACTTTGTGGCCTGTTTGAGAGATAAGATTTAAACCACTCATTTGTGTGACCCCTTATCCCAACAGCATTGAGTAAATCTAATAGTTTATTATGGGATACGCTATCAAAAGCTTTGGATAGATCTAGAAATACAGCTATTGTTGTCTTTTTATGGTCGATTCCATGCAGTATTTCTGTAAAGAGGTCATATATTGCGCGTGTAGTTGACTTTCCCTTTCGAAATCCATTTTGTTCCTTGCATAAGATTTTGTGTTCATCAAGAAAGCTTAGAAGTCGGTTTGACATTGCTTTTTCGAAGATTTTTGAAATATTTGAAAGAAGAGAAATAGGCCTATAATTATTTATACTAGTCCGATCGCCCTTTTTAAATAAGGGCTTCACAATCGCTGATTTTAATATCTGAGGGTAGCACGCATTTGAAAACGATTGATTAATTAAGTAGGTGATTGGTATAGCAAGAATATCCGCGCAATATTTTAGAATGCATACAGGTATTTCATCAAAGCCACAAGAACTTGTATTTTTTAATGACTTAATAATTTTTTGTACTTCTTCAACAGAAACAGGTGGAATATAGAAAGATGGTACAGAGGAGCATAATGAAAAAGTATGTTGAGATGCTTGTAGGTTAGTTTTCGAACTTCCGATGCTGATGAAGAAATTATTCAATGCATTTGCTACTTGACTAGGTTCTGTAATTTTTGTATCATTTATAATTAGTTATACTCTTTATATAGGTCTTATCTTATCTCTTATCATACTCTTTATATAGGTCAAGTTATGTAGTCTACTCGCAAATAATGCTCTTACAATAGTATAGGTTAGCTCTAAAATATTTCCTGCAGGCAATAAGCTCGCCTTTTCTTAAGAATAAAGTCAAATTTGGGCTCAATTGTTTTGTTGTCATTAGTAATTTCCATTACACATGATGAGGAGGGTCTGAAGGTGGAGCCGGTAGATTGCCTCTATACCTTCTTGCTAGTGCTAAGATAGTCGAGTTGGGCTCGTTTGTTTTGTTGTCATGAGTACTTTCTATTACACATAATGACGAGGGTCTGAAGATTGCCACTAAACTCCTTGATTGATTGTGCTAAGAGAGTCGAGTTTGGGCTCAATTGTTTTGTTGTCATTAGTATTTTCTATTACACATGATGAGAAGGGTCTGGAAGGTGGCGCCGGATGAACGCCACTGGAACTCCTTGATGGAAAGGGCTAAGTTAGTCAAGTTAGGGTCGTTTGTTTTGTAGTCATGAGTACTTTCCATTAAACGTGATGACGAAAGTCTGAAGATGGAGCCGGAAGACTGCCACTAGAACTCTCTGATGAAAAATAAAGATGTTTAACAAAATATACTTTTAATTTATTTTATTTGTTAATTACAAAATATATTTAAGTACACTTTGCTTACGTAGTTGGTGAAAGAGAATTTAATCCTAGTAATAAATAGTATCCCAATATCGGTAATATTATTATGACGTTTCGCCGATATTTCAACGTTTCCACTCCGCATTGCCCCGGGCGGAATCAATCAATTAGGTTTCCAGTGGCGGCGAACCGGGCCCCATCTAGATAATAATTCACAGCAGTAACAGAGTGCAGTTATTCGTCTCTCTGCCGCTGCACCTTTGTATTGAGCTGGGCGAAAAATCTATTCATCATAGCGGAAATGCGGCGGACTTTGAGGGGCGAACGGGGTGGCCGAACCGCCCGCGGGTACATCCACTCCTCGGACACTCGACGGCAGAATATCATTTCCGGTCTTGGAAGTGGTGGATGATGTTGAAAAATGCTGCCTTATTTCACTACAAAATTATTCTATCATTGCAATAGCATTGCATTCACAGATTCACTTAATACGAATTACCACGTTAACACTAGATCACTAACTTCGAGTTACACTGTCACCTCTCAGAGACTAATAAATTGAAACTATAATATTTATCTTAATTATCGTATATATTTTAGTAAAAAAATCGGTTGTGTTACCCCAAGACTTTCCAGGCAAAACTTCCCAGAATAAACAGTAACTCTCATAAGAATGTTAGAAGATGCATTATCTTAGTATACAACATTGGAATTTATAAACATAACATTTATTGTTATTCAAATCAAAATCGAAATTTACCCAAACAGAAATAAAAAGTATAGGTATCAAGCGGAAATCCAGTTAAACAGCTTCGAAAGCGCACGTCGGAGTCTAAGCGAAAACACGAACACCCGCCGCAGCTAAATAGTGATAAATACTGATAATACACGACGCTAGATGCTCCAAACTTTCGAGCAAAGAAAATCTAATTAAAAAAAATCATTTTGCGTCGCTTGTATTATATAAGAGATATTCCAATCAAAATTTCACAATTTAGTTTCGACCCTACGACGCATCTGTGTACCGAATTTAAAACTGAAATATTTTCAGATTGAAGTATGACTAGCGTGCCCTCTGGTGGACCGATTTCAACTACAATCTTTTAAACTCTTGCCATGACCGAATGATGACTGCATGCCAAATTTCAGGTCAATCTGACCAGGTGTTTAGGCGCTATCGTAGTGAAATACACACTCACAAACACACACACAGAGAGATACAGACACACACACAGACACACAACTCACAGACATACTTCAGTCTGGAAATTGCCATAATCGTCTCAGGGGGGTCAAAATGGATATTTCCGTCTTAATTTTGTTTTTTTTTTTGCGTTCACAATACTTTTCCTCGAGCCGGGAACGTAAAAGTAGCTAATATAAAGGATAATCATGACATTTACCTAATAACTATCATAATACTAATTTAAGTTAATTTTTACACTGTTTGCAAACTTCTCTTGGAACAGTGTGATCACCACAAATAGCCTTCCCGCAGGAATGGCATGAGATCCTGGTCATCTTGAGTGGCACAAACTGCACAAATTTTGCGTTGCAAAGTTATATGTTACACAGCTATGAAATTAAGCGGAATCAATTGATAACAACTTTAGTTACACTAAGGGCCGATTTTTCAATCGTCAGATAAACAATCGGATAGGACTTATTCATTAGATAGTACAAAATTTAATTTTTCAATAGTCAGTTAACAAAGTTATCCGCTGCTTATTAGGCAGTTTATCTGACGATTGAAAAATCGGCTCTAAAGGCAATAAACGAGCAATCATTAAGCATTGGCCTAAGAGGCTAATATTCTCCCAATTTTGGAAGAAAAAGCGTGCATGAGCACGCATAACTAGTTTGCTCAATTGGGGTGATACTGAGCGGGGTGAGGCGGGGAAGGGCGGGGAACTAATGTTTAGTGATCTAGAGTTAATGAGATTGTCGAAATAGCAATGTCGGGCGAATAATTATAAGACACAATCATTATGACATGATTTAGATTAATTGTAGATTCAAATAAAACAGCATAGTGCTGAAGAAGATGGTGGCGCGTTGGCTACTAGACAAAGCGAGAAGGAAAAGTGAAAATATACTAAAAATTCTTGCCTAAATAAAAAAAATGATTTCAATGTTATTTTAACATTTTTATTTTATCATGTTTAAGTTATTGACTTGTCACCCCTTGTATTTATTATCATTATTATCATTATTAATATTCTTATTATTGCTGTTGTTATTTTTTATATTTGCTTTAACTGCATTTAGTAAATTTATTAAATATGTTTTAACTATGTATATATGCAGTAATACGTTAGTATTTTTATTTATTTAAATCCAAAATAAAAATTTACAATGTTGACATAAATAACACAGTGTAGAAAAGATCAAATACTTAATTATTGTTTGCGAAGCAAAGAAAGTACAGATTTAATGTATTTTATCAGCTCCACTAGACTACAGTCTGTTCTGGAGTGATACCAGTCTTATATTTGTTACATAGTAGGTACACTTTTTTATAAATTTTTGGTAAAAATAATGAATTTTTTTAGCAACATGTCAAAAATCTCAGCTCCTGCCCGTCGGTGAGTGTCGCAAGGAATGCATCATACATCCGAGGTCCAAAAACAAATAATGTCTCTGGGCAAACCTTGTCTTCGTCCGAATTCGCTTCTGGGTTTTTTTTTCTTGTGTCGTGTTTGTGGTCTCAGCTGGAATGCCGATCTGTGTCGTGGTGAAAATAAGTGACAATCGATTTTATGTAAAGCTGTCTAATATCAAGTATCTGGAATTCATTGAAAAGTAAATCGGATGATCGGATATATGTATATCATTAAGTTAAGAATATCTAATAATAATAATATTACTATTATATTATTTATTTTTAAGATACGGCTGCTATTGGATAAACATTACTAGACTACTGCCTCGACACAGGCCTAGGCCTAGTGAGGCAGTACAATCCACATGGGCCTATACCTTTTTTACTGATTTGTTAAGCACTCTAGTTATTCCTACTTCAATACTAGTTATAATAAATAGTTAGTTATTTATTAATTATATGTTTTGTATAAATAAAAAAAATAAAAAAAGTTTATAAAAAAAAATGGTCATCATTGCTATACCTCATATTATTTTAGCTTATTTTGGTTGATTATTTCTTTGTTGGAATATTTCTTATGATGATATATATATCTTATGGGGTGGATTATTTCTTAATGCATTGACGTCTTAAGGAGTTGGTGAATGGAATATTTACCTTAGTAGTCAACCCGCAGGACTACGTTACGCATTCTGACGCCGGCTAGATGGTGACTTCTAAATTCAGGATTCCACGGTGGAGCTCAGCTACGGTGGAGCTCAATATTGAGGAAGATGGGATCCTCATTCTTCTGCATGTTTTCGTCGCTGCGAGATGGTCGTGAACCGCCCTGCAGTGTTTATAGTCTTCGACCTCACGTGGGAGAAACGTATTTTATGAAAAATTGCAATCCATCGTCTTGAAAGAAACAAGAAGACAATTATAGGTCTGATTATTCTTCGACAAGATGAAAAATATGTGCTCCGAGAATATTTGGAAAAGTCTGATTTTGCTTATTAACCCTTCGAGTAGCGACATAATTTATTGGCAGACCGCGGCAATTTATTGGAATTTCTTGCAATATCGCCGCGCTCGATAAAAAGTACTCTAACTATGGAACTACTATATTCATCGTTAAAAAAATAACTGTGGAATGATCGAATTTAAATTTGGTATTTAGAATATTGAAATCTCATTTTGTAAAACAATTAGATAATTACAAATAAATATGATAAATTAAAAAAGTGGAAAAAACTCGGCATTTCTAAGTTGTACTTGTCATACAAAAAACACGGAACCCTATTTGGAAATTGTAAATACCATCGTGATATTTATTAGATTATCTATCAAAGGTAGTATATCGTTTTGCTTATTTACATACAAAAATATTTAGATATTACCTCATAAAAACCGATATTTTTTTTATATAAAATCACTGAAATATATAAAATTACTAAATTCGGTTGATAAAGTGTTTTAAAATCAAATTTACTTACATTTCTATTCATATTCTAACTGAAAACACTAAAAAACGCACAAAAAAAACTGTTCACGCTTAGATGTTTGAAAATGACGACCGAACAGCGATGTTTGATAATGGAAATTTTACCAGAAATATCCGTTCAATGACGCGCGAAATTATTAAATTATTCTAGCGGCCGTCTATGTATCTATGGTAATAATGAGAAATTTGTTATGGATTTTCGGATGCGTTCGAATTAGAAAATAATATATCTGTGCGCTTCGGGAGCAAGCCGCCAATATTGGTAATTACGTAGTCGACGGTGTTCTGATGTGCAACTAAATTTGGTCGTTACGTAGCCGAAGGGTTAACCCTTCGGCTACGTAATGACGTAACGTATTCAATAAATATTTAACATATATATTTCTTTGTGTACTGCGTAATACTGAGCGTATTACGTGGTACACAACACAAAAAAACGCGCTGCTAGGAAAACCTAGGTATACCAGTTAGGACGTAATAAGTGTGTCCCATCTGCTCATGCATTTACAACGTGAGTGCGTATATTAAATAAACTGTTTCAGACTTGAATAAGAAAAGCTTCCAGGTGCCAGTCGAACGTTTCGTATTTTATTTTTATTTTTTATTTATTTATTTATTTTATTTATCCCTAGTATTACATGAATTAATTTCCTATAGTATATTTTACATGATTTAGTCGTACATACAAAATGTGAATCCTGGAAATTTACTAAAGGTGCGGCTTCGGCGGGATTTTATCACCTCACTAGGCAGAGCCTGTATTGAGGTGATATTTAGTACTGCGTTCATCTGCCGGGTGTATAGATAATTTATGTAATCTTGGGAAATCCTACAAGTGTATATTGTATAACACAAAAAATATTTATTAAATTAAATGAGATATAATATATATGGGAGATATATGAATACAGTTATGAGGCTAATGAGATAATAATAACAATAATAAGTAATATAAGTCATCTGTGCACCTATTTAATAACGTTAGTTACTAACGACTCACAGTGCTCCCTCGTCGAGTGTAACAACCATAATGTTACCAGTCTTTTGTAGTGAGCGTCATTTTGAATGATTGTAGCTTGGCCTAATTGCGTGGTAAATATGTTATGGAGTTTTTTCGCTAGGTAAATATAGTGTCTTTGTCCAAAGTTCGTTCTCATTTTTGGTTGTACATGTCTGTCTCTATGTCTTGTGTCGTGTCTATGGGCGTTACTGGTCGGCTTGCTGTTGTCCCGTTGGAGTTCTTTCCTGTAGCATATCAAGACCTGCCGTACGTATAGCTGTCTTGCATCCAACACCATAAAATCCCTGTAGAGCTGGTCACTGGAGTAGCGATATGGCTTCCTGGCTATAATCCTAATCAAGGCCTTTTGGGCCTTTATCAGAGGATCCAGATTTGTTTTGGCCATACCACCCCAGCCTAGTTGTCCGTATATTAGCAGAGATTGAGCTAACGCGTAATATATCGTCCTCAAGACATTGATTTCAAAGACGTTTTGAATATTTTTAAAGACATACATTAGTTTTCTCATTCTTGACGCTGTGATGTCAACATGGTCATACCATTTTAGGTTATTGTCAATAGTGATTCCTAGGTATTTTATTTGACATGCTTTTTCCAATGGGTGGCAGTTGCAGTAGTTATCATAATTGCATTCGTGCAGTATTAGTTGCAATTCAGGTGATGGCTGCTGCCTCCTGTCGATACTAAAGGTCAAATACTTCGTCTTTTCCCTATTGAGTGTTAGCAAGTTTTTGTCTAGCCATTGATGGGCTGCTTTTAATCCAGTCTCTGCCTGGCCGAATACTAACTCCCATGTGTCTGCTTGGAAAAGTAACACCGTATCATCAGCAAATGACAGAACAGAGCCAGTTATTTCCAGTTGACAAAAGTTGTTAATGTACATGAGAAAAAGTAAAGGCCCCAAAGTACTTCCCTGGGGAACACCGTAGTTGCATGGCAAGCCATCACTTATGACATCGTCAATTTTCACTCTTTGTGATCTTCCCGTAATGTAGCTAGTAAACCAACTTATCTCGGTGTCACCAAAACCAAGTTGTGTTAACTTTTCTAATAGTTTGTCATGTGGAACTGTATCGAATGCTTTAGCCAGGTCAAGAAAAATTCCTAGACATCGCTTATTTGCATCAATATTTTCTGTCACATACTTTGTGATAGCCAAGATTGATTCAGACGTTCCTCGACCTGGTCTAAAGCCGTACTGACCGTCTGATAGAATACCGTTTTGTTCAAGATGGTGTCTCAGTTGTTTGGCTACAATTTTTTCCATGACTTTGCTTAAACTATTGAGTACAGATATAGGTTGGTAATTTTTGGGATCTGTTCTCACACCTGTTTTATAAATCGGAGTTACATTAGCCACCTTAAATTGTTTTGGAAATTCGCCATTTTGAAAACACTTCAAAAAATTCTTCGAAAACACTTCAACTGTTCGAGTTTCTATCGAAAGTTGATCGACGAAGAGTACAAAAAATAATTCACGAATTAATGTTAATAAACATATAATTTATGAATCAATGGAAACATACGTGGCTCACTGTCTAAGTGGCTATAAGAAATGACAAAAAATAATGGCTCTATTTTAGAAAAACACTAACATTGGCAAATACAATTTAATTCTGATTTTAATTAGTACAAACAGCGTGCTTATAAGTTCACGAATTCTTACAGCCAACCAAAGTTGTTCATTCATGCAAATTACGTTACTTCGGAATATCCTTTTTTTATACACCGTATCCTTTATATATACACCGGTACACTAGTAGGAAACGATTTAAGATAGCGAGTAATAATAATAGACTTCCCAAGCATCTTACTAGGGCTACAGTAATCCAAATCATACATCGGTTATTGCATTGCCTGTACCTCTCCCTCTCTGCGCAATTTGAATTTGTATCATGTATGATTGATGAGGCAACCAATAGGATTCAGGCTTCTCCAAAATGAATGCGCTACAGTTCAAAGTATGTATAGGTAAGTTTGTATTGACCAATTTCGTGGGTTTACTTGTTTGACGCGTTATCGTTCCGTAATTCAAATATAGATAAATAATGATCCCCGTTATTCAAGTTTATTTATTTCCCGATGTGGAAATATACAAGTATTTATTATTAATAACGAGATCGGAAATTCGTGATTTTAATATTTTTAGAAAGACTTCTTTGGAGGTATTGCAGCATACAAGGTGGCAACTTTAGAAAAGCATGGATTAAGGGGCTTTTAATATTTTTGCCTTTATGCAACATAACTGAACAAATGTTGCAAATATGTATGTTTAATCGAATTTATCAAAGCGAATGAAGCACAATGTATGTTCATAAAGTTTATCATGTGTATGTTCAAAAAGTAATCGTACACATTTATGTCTCAATTTTTAAATGTTACTGTTGATTAACGTCTATTACCCGATATTCTGAGGTATTAAATTACCATAGCTAGTTTTATAAGGATATATGCTGTATCATATTTCTTTAATGTCTGGACATAATTCACTCATTGCTTGTGCATTTTTGCTTATGCACTTAGTACATTTTATATCGATCACTGAAACAACTCGTTTATATTATCTCGGCGCAAAACGTCTCAAACTACATTATTGAGGCGGTCCACTCGATGCCGTGCGGCTACGGTGTGGCTTCTGAGCGGTGCCATAAACATCCAAAAACATCAAACGGTTTATTTTCAATTTATCGTCTACTTTCATGTACATATAATTCCCCATGAATTAAAGGACTTAATAGCGTTTGTGAATAGTGGTTTTTACACGACTGCCCAGCATTATTTTTGTGGTGCGGCCCCGCACCGCATCTTGTGGACCGGCCCGTAGGAGTGTCCGCACGTGGCCGCGTAGCAAGTGACTTCGACCACTGGCCGATCGTGCCAAATGATAAGCAAATTGCACACGCAATTTAATATGCACACGGCTTTGGCAATCGAGCCAATCGGTGGGTGTGTTCCTTGTGATCATATTAAATTCCCGCATACAAGAGACGTCCCATTCTGCTGTCGTAAATGAAAACACAGTAACATCATTTATTGTGTTTATACAAGTTTGGTTCTTTAAAATCACGAGTTGGACTACTATAAGGCAAATATTTTGGTTTGTCTGTCGATGGATAGTTACCGAGATACCTTAGATAAAAACAGAGAATTTTTTTAAAAAACAGAATATATTTTTAATAAAAAACACAGTACCTTTGTATATTTTTTAAGTAAAATTCAGTAACCTATTATTTACTGTGATCTTTTGTAATACTTATAAGCATTAAAGAAATATTTTTTTTAATACAACACGGCTTCTTCAGATATTGTGGTTTTAGGTAAAATTTTGTTAAAAGTTAATTTATTAATACACGAATTAATCACAGTATCTCAATTACTGTGTTTAAGGTGCCAGCAGTTTTTTATTTATTTTAAAAATATATATTTATTTTACATGGTTAGAACACGGTAATGGGTAAAATTTACCTATAACACGGTAACCACTCAGTTACGGTGTTGTAGTCGGTTTTTGGGTGTTATAGTATAAGAGATATTGTTCGATATTTTTCCTTTGCATATTATATCAAAAATTAAGCGCTGTCGAATTCACTCCATTTGTTTTTGCTTTTGTTTCTACAAGAAAAATATATAATGCGTTCCTGGTGTTTAATATTCGTTATTAAAATAGTAATTTTGTAACTTACAACCATTCTTAGTTAAGATATTTAGGTTTAAGTTGGCTATATGCTGGTGACCAGGATTCATTCTTCCTGAGTATTATTATGCCATAAAATTTGGTTTATACGCAATAATTTTTTAAATTTAATATATCTCTGAAATTATTTGTTATAAGCATTTTATTATTTAAAGAATAGCGAACGACACAGGTCAAGTAACAAATGCTGCTATGTTACATCTAATGACGCTTCTTAGGCCTGCATCTATATGTACACTTATGGCGTAAAAAAACATAAAATAATAGAATTATATTAATATTATTCGAAAATAAAAAAAAGAAGATAAAAATGGAAAGTAAATTAAAAATATTTAAAAGGTTTTGTATTAAGACCGTTTTATATTAACAAATACCAAAAATATTTTTAAAGAGATAAATAATAAAAATCACCATAAATTATTTGATATAATATAGATTTTATTTGATTATAAGTATAAGTAAAATACATACATTTTCTCCACATATTTTAATTCCTAGAAATTAATTTTTTAAACGCAGGCATCCAATTTCTTATTTCTTAAACCCTATCAATATTGATATTTTTTTCAACTTGTCATGGATGCTGTTTAAAATTTTGCCGCCATAAAATATGGACTTTGCGCAAAGATAGTTTTTACTAGGGAAATCAATATTCTGAATCACAAGCCCGTTATGAAAGCTGTAGTTATTAAATATTGTCTCGCTTGCCGCTAGTTGGGTTTGTATTTTATCGCTATTGCGGCATATAAAGTGAAACGGGGAAGTATAACTGAAGAATATGAATGTCAATAAATCGTCGAGTCTATGAACGTTCTGGCGGTGCGATATGAAATATCAAGCCGCCCAAGGGCTTTCATTCCGTATTCGAGAGGTTTTTCTCTGATCTCTCCCTCATTCCCCTTTTCTGTTATTTCTTTCTTTATAACTATACCATTGTGTATCTGTGTGCGCCTAAACTTTGGAGTTAGATTTCTGAGTAAATATCATGGTAAAATTCGTCGACAAAAAATAATAAGTCAAACCACTGGCAAAATGTAGTTTGAAAATAAGTATTTTGTGTTAAAATTAGATCTGATTACATTAGAATGCTTTAGATCAGGGTTGTCCAACATGAGGCCCGTGGGCCGTATGCGGCCCGCTACCTCACTTTTTACGTTCCGCGGAGGATTGTGAAGAAATGAAGGATTTTGAGGAGGTTTACAATTTTCTCACATAAAATACATTGACACAATTGCAGAAGAATTCTAAAATCGATTTAGCCACTTCAAATCTAATACGAAATTTCAGTTTTTACTCTGCCTCTTATAATTTCAGTTCAGAATGTAAGCAGAAAAGACCATCAAATGAGAGTGTGACTTGCAATCAGATTCTTTTTGCCAAGGAAGAACTGAAACTGGATTGGTTTTTCAAGTTGCTGTCAGAAGAACAATTGCTGAGAAGCATGTATCTTTTCGAAAGCAGCTTTTCCAACATGAAATTTATAAAGTCAAAATAGATATGTTCCCTCTCTGATGTCACATACTCAGTTGCTTCATTTATCAACAGCAAATATTAAAGTTGATTGATACTTTAGTTAGTGAAAACTAAAGTCCTCATATTTCTCACTGTTTTTTTTTGTAATTCGATATTTTATAAATACATTAAAATAACAATACAAACGCGTATTTTTTTTGTATACCACACCTATTAAAACTCACTGATAAAGTTGCATACGAAGTACTTTATATGTCGGCCCTCTAAAACGTATTTTTTTTAAAGCTGCCCTTGGGGCGCTTCCAGTTGGACAGCCCTGCTTTATGTAGATACATGAATGTATATGTGAATGTATGTATATGTATGTATATTAATGTATGTACATGAATGTATATGTGAATTCTATAAGAAAAAACAATTTTTTTTTGCGCAATCGCATATACACACGCATGATACAAGGAATAAGTCACTATATCCATTCATCGCAGGCTACCACTTCAGAGTTCCAACGCACGACGAAGTAAAGCGTACATTTTTATTACAAGCTGCTACAACACTTGAAGGATATTAATTATTTGTTATCTAAATGTTTGTACAATTTGAACGAGTTTTAGCTTAGGGATTTATGTTATTTTATTTAGTTGTTTCATTTCAATTGCTTATTTTATGTCTTTATTTTCTATATGCTAAATGGTTTTTTTTAATAAATATCATTTGATTTGATTTGATAGCTAGATTACCCTGAAGAGAGCTATGCTTGGAGTTTGACTGCGTGCTAGGATCCAAAACGAGCAAATCCGCAGAAAAACTAAGGTCACTGACATTGTATCAGCAACTTAAAATGGGTTAAAATTAAAGTGGGCAGGATAACCTCCAGGCATTTCGCAGAAGCCTAAACCGTTGGGGATAAAAAATCGAATAGCGACCACGAACTGACATATGCTGTGTACGACGGCCCCCCACAAGAAAACATTGCCACGGTCGCAGGAATTAAGTGGATGGAGGCAGCTCAAGACCGTTCGTCATGGCATTCTACGGGGTAGGCCTATGTCCAATAGTGGACGTCTACCGGCAGATGATGATGATGATGATGAGACTATATTCATTCGTACCAATCCAGCCTGAAGTAACCTTATCTTCTCCACCGGTATACCATATTATAACGGTTGTGGAAAAAAACTACTGCTCCTTAAACGGCGAGGATAAGGGCATTATCGATCTATTTTAAACATTAAGCCAACTTTGGATATATATTTGGAGGTATAAATTAAGATAAAGTAGAGCAAAATAATATTTTTTTTTCTTCATTTTTGTGGCATTCGTCTAGTTTTCCTTGCTAGTTCTTCTCACTTCTCCTTTGTTGTATCATATTTTTTAATCTTTCTGCAATTGTTGTAAGTGTTAGGTAGACATTCGATTCTTGTCCATTGAATTTCCTGCTAAGTTTGGTCATTATTATGTAGAACGTTTTATTTCCAATACCTAGCTACTTTTCATGCGCTTCAATCATTACGGTCGAGAAAAAAAATCGCAGATGTGGTATTTTTCAATAAATTGTTGACATGTTGCATCGATTGTTCTGATCTGCTTAGAATTGTATCTTTCCGTGTACCACCGCGACTCATCCGCCAAACGGTTGTAATTCACCTTCCACAGATTGGCGATTATGCAAGAAACTATTACATTTATAGGGTCAGTAAAAAAAAATAATACGCAGTTTGGTGACATTGATATATTTAACACGTCATCTATCGCTCTCAAGAAAGCAACCATTAATAGCGGTGTTGACGTGCCGTTGTAAATGTAATATAATATAAGACTCCCCGATTCTAGCCTATACGATCCGATCCTATATCCACGACGTAGCCTTGACAGAGGAAACAGAGTCCTTTCCAGGTTCGTCCCTCTTCGAAAATGTTAACGGATGGGAGTTAAACCGCTAGTTGTGCCGTCCTAAGATAACGAGTAGGTCATAATGGCCTAAGCTGCACCGAACCGTTAGCTATCAAACATCTGGGTAATGCGGGAGACAGTTCCAGTCACGCGGATTTTGAGAATTTCTACAAAATCTTCGAGTATAAAACTATTACTCTCGCACCGGTCGCACCGGTTCGCACCGGTTCGCACCGGTCGTTCGAGTGAATAGGTACTGATTTGCACTCCGGTCAGCTGTGAACTTAAAGTACGTATGTCTGTTGCTCTTATCCAATGAGTTGCATATGTGTGCCGAAGGACTTAAAGTACAAGTGTATGTTGCTCTTGTCCAGTGAGTTGCATATCTGCCGAGGAACTTGAAATACATCTGCATGTTGCTCTTGTCCAGTGAATTGCATATGCCTGACGAAGAACTTTAAGTGCATGTGTATGCTGCTCTCGCCCAGCGAGTTGCATATATCTGCCGAAGAATTTGAAGTACATGTGTATGTTGGCTCTTGCCCAGTGAGTTGCATATGTCTGCCGAAGAACTTGAAGTACATGTTTATGTTACTCTTGTCCAGTGAGTTGCATATATCTGCCAAAGAACTTGAAATACATCTGCATGTTGCTCTTGTCTAGTGATTTGCATATGCCTGACGAAGAACTTAAAGTGCATGTGTATGTTGCTCTCGCCCAGTGAGTTACATATATCTGCCGAAGAACTTGAAGTACATGTGTATGTTGCTCTTGCCCAGTGAGTTGCATGTTGCTCTTGTTGCTCTTGTTTAGTGAGTTGCATATGTCTGCCGAAGAACTTGAAGGACATGTATACGTTGCTCTTGTCCAGTGAGTGAGTTGGAAATGTCTACCGAAACATTCTTTCGTTTTCATCGCCTTATTTCCGATTTCGTATAAAAAAAACTCAGCCCAGCAACATACAGAATCAGCATGAGCTTAAAATGCTGCTTCCGTAGCGGCGCGGGGAGAGCGGCGGCGGCGCGGGTGATATTTATTTATTCGAGCAGTATATAGAGCGACCGGCTTGCACTTTATCGAGTAAACGTCCATAAATCTCGTCGCCATAGCCGCGTGCGATTCGTTTTTATTAGGGCGAATGCGGGAGGCGAACAAGCGACTATGAAAAAGTCGGCGCGGCTTCAAATAAGTCAACGCACGAAGCGCGGTCTCACGTGCAAACATACCGCGTACGTGGCTAAGCTCTTACAATAGGAATTTCCACGTTTGCTCTTCGGTGGTTATTCTGAAGACACGACTTCATACTTACCTTGCAATAGATAAATATTTTTATGACTATATTTCTAATATAGTCATAAAAATATTTAGTTTTAAATATTTTTATGATTGTAGTTTCCATTTTCTTAAATTAATAAATTGTGATGTCAATTATATTATTCGAATTTGTATATATAGGGAACCCATATTTATACTCCTAAAGAAAGCAGTGCGAATAATTGGAAAGGTGAAAAGTGAGGAGTCGTGTCGACCCATTTTAAAAGGCTAAGAATCCTCACCTTAACCTCACTCTATCTCTTTAAGTTACTGACTGAGTTTTTTAAGAATAATGAAACACACTATAAAAATATTTCAGATACACATACTAAAAATACGAGAAATAAATTAAACATTTTTATACCATGTACTAAACTAAACACAGCAAGGCAAGACACAAAATACTCCGGGCCATATTAATTTAACAGGCTACCGGAAAGTTTAAAAACAATTTAAGTGGAAAGCTTATTCAAAAAAATACTTAAAGAATTCTTATTAGACAAAGCTTTTTATTCGATCGATGAGTTTTTTAATTTTAAATATTTTTTATTTCTTTTGGTCATTTTTTTTGACAATTTTTTAGTAGATTTTTTTTATTATTCTGACTTTTCCGATTTTAATTTTTTGATTATTTTTATTAATTTTTTTAATTTGTAGTTTTAGTAAATAGGTACATCTTAGAATTGATTTTGATGTCCTAAAAGCAATAATGAAGTAACTATATGTACGTGGTGATAAATTTAGATATTGTAAAAACGGACTAATAGACTGTAATTTAAATGTACCTAGATTTTAAGTTTCTACAATCTGTTAAGATTTATTTGGAAATAAATCGAAATTGATAAATTTAAAAATAAGTCACTCCAGAACAGACTGTAGTCTACTGGAGCTGATAAAATCCATTAAATATGTACTTGCTTTGCTTCGAAAACAATGATTAAGCGTCTTTTCTTTATTTACACTTTAACTTGTCAACATTGTAAACTTTCATTTTCGATTTAAATAAATGAATTAATTTAAAAATATGAAGAAGTTTTTGAGAGAGCGATCGTTATATTTATCACAGCCCAGTCGGTTAGACAACGCGTACTGCCGTAGAAGTTATTACATAATTATTAAATGCTTATAATAGTGATACGCTCAACTTAATCGCCCGGCAAAATATCCATAAATGAATATACCCAGACAGATCATTAAATTTTATCCTTGACAATTCTTCTTATTATTACTTTGTTATTTTCGCTGACTTTTTTATTACTGTTTCTTATTCATTATTTATTTTCTCTATTGTAAATTTTTAAATTTCCGGTTTTGTTTCTTAGTTTTAATTCGTAATGGTGATGGTAATGTATATTTATATGTTTTTTCTCTATTCTTTTTTAAAAATTGCCGAATATATGTCAATACAAATCTAGAGAGCTCGCTGCCCTGGAACAAGTCCTGACACTTAGTTGGGCAACAACAGAACTTACATGCTAATGCTCATGTCGGCCATGTTCAATTAATATTTTTATTTTAATAATTTTTAATACTTGTTAAATATTGACATCAATATTAGCGATGCATATTTATTGTAAATACGTTATTATTTTAAAAAAAACTTCACAATGCGCGCATGTACCACTGTGATTAGGTTAGTTATTAGACATTGCCGTAGGGCAATAAGCTCGCCTGTTTGCATAATAATTAAGAGCAAATAAAGGGTATATTATTATTATTATTATTAATAAGTAAATGATAGTAGCTTTAGATCCAACCTAAATAAACATATTACTACTAAGTAAGATTCACGGTTAAAAAGGTGAAATATGCAGTTTTTGGACAAAAGATTCTTAACCCTTTGAGTAGCGGCATAATTTCATGGCGGGCTGCGGCAATTTATTGGAATTTCTTGCAATATCGCCGCGCTCGACAAAAAGTACTATAACTATGGAACTACTATATAGCTATAACTATAACTATGAAATTTCGTATATAGAGTAATGATATTTTATTTTGTAAAACAATTAGATATTTATGAATAAATATGAGAAATTCGAAAAAGTGAAAAAAAAAACTCGGCATTTCTAACTTGTACTTGTCTTACGGAAAAATACGGAACCCTAGTTTAATAGGGATTTAGGAGCAGATGACTGGCTGATGACATAAGGTGTATTTTGGTATTAACCATAGGAGTGTCCAGACCAAGCGAATATATAGTTTATAACATAGGATTCACATAACCTTAATGTCCCACTTGTCATACGCTGAAGATTGAAACGCTATGCCATGGTTTAGAGATATTGGGTGATCGAAGAGTAGCATCAGATAAATCGCTTTTATAAAGCTGACTATATAATACTAGCTGACCCGACAGACGTTGTCCTGTCCAAATTTCAATAAATTTGTCTCAATAAAAATAGGCGTTTAGTGGTACTCGCAAATTCCAACAGAGAGCGCTTAATCGATATTTAATCCGTAATTTTATTTAATACTAATGACAAATATCCAGCAATATTTCAACTGCAACACCTAAAAACGCAGTAAATGGCTAATATTATCTCCATTTACCACTCCTGATGATGGAATCATTTATTTTGATAATGATTTATATTTTATTACTAATAAATTGTCCTAAACAAAAGCCGGCCCACGAAGCAGTACTCGCGAATTCTAACAGAGAGCGTTAAATTTTTGATATCATATAAAAATGAAAAATATCGAACATCTTAAATATTACAACATATAAAAACGCAGCAAATGACTAATTTTAACACCATTTAATACTCGTAATGATAGAATATTTTATATTGATTAGGATTTATATTTTATTACCTAACAAAACATCAGAGAGTGTAGTGGTATTCGCGAATTCCCCCAGAAAGCGCTAAATATTTTTCTTTTTTATTGAGATATAAACGCCGTTACTGTACGCATTAGCTTAATTATAACAGTTTAATGTATGCTTAAAGTTTTTATAGTATATTGTTTATCAGACAGTTTTGTCAGCGCAAGCCGATAAAGCAACTCAACAGCTCATTTTACTCCGACTTGATTTACAAAAGCTCTCAACGAAATTCGGCATAAAGGCGAATTCCAACAGAGAGAGCTTCTTATTTTTTTGGGACATAAAATTTGTTATTAAAGCTTAAATATAAAAGTTAGATGGATGCTGTTACGGACTTTTTCATAGATCTCTTTGAGGCCAATGTTTTTGTTGTACAGAGTTTTTAAATAAACCAAACCGTTTAATCAGCGCACGCCGATTAAACACATCACCAGCACATTTTCTCGAATTAGAACTCGCCGATTTACAAATATTGTGATTTAGAATTGAAAATTAATATTTATCACAACATAATATAGCCTATAGCACTGCTCGATAATGTAGCTTTCCATTAGTAAAAGAATTTTGGTAATCGGATAAGTAGTTTTGGAGATTATTTGGATAAACTTGCAAACATTACTTCTTTATAATATTAGTATATTATAGATAGTTCATTCTGGGCTACACAGTCCACTTATGCTGAATAGGGTAATCATACGAGCGCTAAACTATGACTCAAATGCGTTATTTTCAAGTGCTATGCATTGATACATTGTAGGCTTTAACGAAATTGACATATTTAACCACGACAGTAGTCGGTTTTTATATAACGGTAATTATATAAATAGTTGGAGATCACACTGAATTGAGTTAGCATCCCGCATTCCCACTTGCACTCACATTCACAAACACCCTAATGACGGTATTGGTTTAAGAGGGGGTCTCAAATATCAGAGAGTTTGAAACCATAGTATGGAAATTGAAGCTCCGGCTCCTCATTTCAATTGCTTTCGGGATTATACGGGTAAAGTAAAATTGTTCATTGGATAGCATAATGGGATTTTGAGACTGCACCCAGTGGTTGGTTTCGCTATCCAATATGTTTCGCAGATCGCCGATTTTCCTCTCTGTACGTTTTTAACAGTATAATATATGCCATAAAAGGAAAAAGAGGATACTTATTTACTTATTGGACATGAGACATCCCCGCATGATAAGCCAGCCATCCAGAAGGCACAAGTTTGTTTCGAGCCGGTTTTTTTTTTTTTAAGAAAATGGAAGAAATTTATTGCTCTATTTTCAATCATAATAGAGTTTCAATACATTTGTATATATGTGTATTGATTTACTAGTAAATGCAATCTATAAATTTATACTGAGGAGTCAAAATGACTTAATTGGTCATCCAAGTTAAGTTGATTGTGCTAAAGCACTGCTAATGTGCTTGCGACCGGTCAAATCGAGCACTACCAACCATCTTTCCTTTTTCACAAAATACCTTCTAAATTCGAAATTATTACCTATTTCGAAGACCTCATTAGTATGTGTCACGAGTGCTGTATAACTATAAATAACAATAAGCAAAGGCGTTGTATCGTGGATAAGCCTCGAGGAGGCGATATATATATATATATATAACGTTTGTTATTTGCTTTTATTTCTGCGACGACCTTTAATAAGGATTTGGCTAGTCACCCGGGATGATATTTCGCAAGAAGATGGATGCGGCGTACGGACACCGAATGAAATGAGGCAGCGGCCAAACGGGATTCGCACTGCTCTGTCGCCGGCCGAAACGCTGAGATACTCAAACATTTCCTCAACGGAATAAATAGAGTTGGGTACGATGGGGTGTTGAGGGTCACGGAGTGATGACGTCATGATAAGTGCTTCGTGGTTGTACCGAAGATTATTCTTGAGAACTGAAGGCGTTAGTTACAGGGAATTTCAGGATAAATTGTACAACAAATAAATAGTTAGTTAACGTGTCCGGGCCAGGTTAGGACACGTCTATCCAAAAATATGCTGCCTGGATTGTCTTTTTGTTCGTCTCTTGTAGGTCCTGGTGTGTGATGAGGGTTGACAGCTGCAGGCAGGATAGGAGGTGGTCTTTATCCTGTAGCGTATTTTGGATTCGCTTTGTAGCACCAACTGACTATTGTAGGGCCAATATGAACGTGCACCTGAAGTCATAAAGCATTAGGCCGGACGACGCGCGTAAGGATTCCAACAAGTCGACGTTGCTTATCGATAATTTACACAAATCAAATAAAATAATTTATTCTCTTAAAAACTTATATGTAGTTGCGTAGACATTGTATCATTGCTTACATTTATACTTCTTACATTATTGAATTCCGTATAATGTTGCCGAACAAAATGAAAAATATTTTTTATTTAGAATGTCGTACAAAAATACATCGGGTTTTTTTTTGTAGAAATCGTTTTTTTAACCATTTTTTTAAAAAATGTGGAGTATCTTGATTTGTTATTTTAAATGGCATTAAAAGTTAAATTCTTCGTGTCGCTTTCATCACTATCATTATAATAAGCTTTCAGGGAATAAAGGGAATTCAAGAGAAATCAATAGTGACTAAGCCAAAACATTACAGTCTTGCGAAATACATAACTGAGGGATTGAAATATTCTGATAAATAAAAGTAGCGATTGCAAAATATTTAACGGCCAAATTCAAGCATTTGTGTCATTGTCACCTAATTAAATGTAGCTCTGTAATCAATTGTAGTTTTCCGGCAGTCAGTTAGAGTATGTCTGTCGAGCAGTGCGGTGCAGTATAATTTCTAACAGTGCAACTAAGGAGGATTTAAAACCCTCAATGGAGACATTATTTTGTAACGTGGAATTACTAAAGGTAAAGGGCGATATTAACATACAAACTCGGTGTCTTATCCATAACGTTTTGACATTTTTTGACGAACTTAAAAGAGACCATTCAAAAATTTCTGTCATCAATCTTAATAAACCTCAAGAAATGACGGCGTCAATTTGTGGAGTATCTTTGCGGACTGTCAAAAAATAAAACAAGAAGTTTTACAATCAGGGCTTCCTACTACACCAAGAGAGACGTTTAAGAAGCCGGCAACTGTAACCAATTTAGATAACTTCGACATCGATGTGCTGAGACGTATCATCACATCATATTATGATAACGGAGAATATCCTACAGTGGACAATATACTCAACAAATTTAAGGAAGCCATACCTGGATTTAAATGCGGGAAAAGTTCCATGAAAACCATTTTGCAGAGTATAGGTTACAAATATCAAAATGGAGACGACGGACGGAAATATTTAATGGAAAGGGTGACATTGTGTGCCAGAATGGAGTTTTTAAGAAAAATGCACAACTTAATTACTACCAATGATTCTCGATCCCGATTTTACCTCGATGAGACCTGGGTTAACCAGAATCATTCAAGAAGACGTATGTGGCACGACAAAAACGATGAAGGCGGATTCAGGAACCAGAAAACCGGAAAAGGATCTAGGCTTATTCTTTGTCATGCTGGGTCTGCAAGGACTGGTTTTGTTCCAGAGGCTAAATTGTTGTTTAGAGCGGTGAAATCTAAGAACTTAGACTATCATAAAGAAATGAATGGTGACAACATATATGGAGTGGTTCGAACGTTTTTTAAAAGTCGAGATTGTAGAGGAGTTAATACGTAAGGTGAAAGCAAGTAATCCTTCGAAAGTGTACGCTTTGGATCAATAATAATTGGCAAACGAATTAGGACACGAATTGATACGCTTACCACCATACCACTGTCAATATAATCCTATTGAGCTCATCTGGGCTCAGGTTAAAGGAGAAGTCGCTTCGAAGAACAATACGTTTAATTTAGCAGATGTCGAGAAATTGTTTCACGAAGCCAATTGTTACACGAAGTGTAACAATGTTACACAGGAAAATTGGGCCAATTGTCTTAAACACGCGGAAAATCTGCAAAGAGCTGATTTTTAAAAATATATTTACAGAGACCAGCACCGTTTGGTTATAAATCTACAATATAGCAGCGACAGCAGTTCAGATGACGAGTAGAATATAGCTTTTTAAATATATATTTGTTTAGCCTGACCAACCTATAATTGTATTTTTTGTTAAAATGTAATTTGTAATATTTAGTACTTAGTTTCATGTTACATTTTAAGATAAGATTTAGGTTAATGTAAATATTTTTTTAATATTCTTTAAACTTTTATTTATACGTTAGTTTGTATTTACGAAAATTTTTCTTAATAAATGAGTTTAAAACTAACTAAACCAATTATTACAAATAAATCCATCGAAATTTTTTATCATAATCTATAATATCTTGGCATCTATATCGATCCAGCCAGCGATCTATCATAATCCATCGATATTCCATCGATACATCGATAATCCATCGATACTGCTATTATTATTTTTAAAACACGCATCCCCATAGTGCGAGCGAAAGACAGCGAGTGTGAGCGAGAGGTCCGGCCTAATGATTTATGACTCCAGGGGCACGTTCATTTTGGCCGTACTATAACTTGGCTCGGCATCTAGTCACAATGTCCTTTGGCCCGGTGGTAGAAAGATTGTCCGGTGAGTTTAGGCTCACCGTTTCCAGGGATGCCCGTTTGTTCATGGTCGCAGACTACACATTCGAAAATGGGCACAATCTTCAGGGAGGCTCTTTTTATATTATCTTACGATTTTAAGTATTAGGTAAAATTCAAAATTCATGCTGCTGTCACTTGAAATTTCGAAATCATAAAACGTATAAATAAAAATAAATATTTAAGACATACAGAGTTTGAGTTCACTAGATAGAATAGCTTGCCTCGCGGTTTCGCGGCAACTTTGCGACCGCTAAGGCTGCATCGCTTGGTAGTCCCGTTTAGCCGGTAAGTAATTTAGTATTTGAGATACCTACTTCATATAATACGTCAGTTTGATGAATGATTAGCTTATACGTAACTTTTACACCTGTATTTACACCTACACTTACAACCGGAAATGTAAGTACATAATTTGAAAATTTACGGTAATTTTCTAGGTTTTGGAATTTTAATATGTAGGGATTTTATCATGTTAGTTTCCTTAGCTTTTATGTTAGGTTTGCCGTTATATAGACTGCTAATGGCTCTTGTGCAATTGCGTAACTAAGACTCATTCGTTTATCGCGGTAGGCACAACTCAGTGTTAAGCCCCAAATCAGGTACACTGAGAAAAATAATGGATTGCTTTATACATTGTCAGTTTGATATTACGGCTTTATACAGAATAACGATGTTTCAATCGTAATTTTGTTGAATTACAACGATTTTTTATTAAACTCAATTACTCGATTATCTGTATCAAAATTTTCCTTACGGTAAACATGGAAATAACAGTATGCTCTAATTTCAACATAATTCATCTGCCCGACTGTACAGGTCACGCGATAAGAGCTGGCACGTTCACAGTACTCACACTAATGCAATGTCACTAGCGACGCGAGCGAGCGAGCGAGACGGAAAGACTTTTTATGATGCGCATCAAGTGAAAGTCACGTCGCGCGTCACGACATTGCATTAGTGTGAGTACTGTGAACGTGCCAGCTCTCGCTGCGACACCTGTAACCGTATGTATACTACCTCATACTGTCATGTTAGAAGCGAGATCCCAAGGTCGCGACGTAATGAAATACCATTGTGTTTTATCATTGCGACAAAGTAACTACCGTCACGTCAACACCGTTACGCGTCATGTTAATTCATGCGCATGGACCACAGTCCGCATTATATACTTAATCCTTTTTGAAACATGAGTTATTTCCGAGTATTACATCGGTATATTTTTTTCAGTGTAGCCGACACGTAAAAGGACGTTTGTGGTAAGGACACTGTTTCCTCTGCGTCTCAACGGATGCAACGAGGATCAGTTTTCACCAGGTGATGTCCTTTGGGTGCAGCTGGGCGGTTTGCGCATTGTGTGGTATCAGTCAATCTACTGTGTACTCCAGAGTATAGCAAGGGGGGGGGGGGGGGGGCTGGAATCGACATACGGTTTCCTATGAAGCTGGGTGGTTGTTGACCTAATGTCAGTCGCCCTCGAAACGACTCGATGGCACCTTATTACCGCCAACATAAGTATGACGCCGCGCAAGCGACTTCAAACCCGTAACCAGACGAAAGGACGGAGAAATACGGCAAAATTTTGTAGTCAGAGCGCGAGACTGCCCTCTTTGTCAACTTACCAGTGAAACGCGGTAAAACGTTGATCTCAGACAGGCTAGATGACTGAGCTAGATTGTGGAGTGTCTTTGTCCCGAAGTCTCTACGTTTAGCCCAGGTTGAAAGAAAGATCAATATCTTTATACCTTTCTGGAGAAACGGGTTCGCCTCTTTTATTTAAACCATGCCACTGTAGATTTTCCGTTCTCAGTACTGTGGTTTGCCACAAGGATATTTATTACTGAAGGAAATCATTATTTATGTTAAATTTTCCGATATCCAAAATTTCACTCGGTTACTAAGATTATCTTAATATTTCGTAATAGAATTTTCTAGATCCCCAAAAAAGTTCTGGAAAAATAAAAGGAAACATTTTTCTTGCTTTCTTAACCTTGCTAATTATTTCCTAAATTTTAGGCAGATTTTGCATAAGCAAGTTGTTTATTTTAAATCAAGTTTGGGAAACACTCACTTGCTTCCTTCCTTTGGGACAAAGATGGATTAAAGGGACAAAATTTACTGGTCTGTAGCGAGGAAGTGACGGTAGGCGATTATGATTAGTCGCCCAGATTAACAATAATATATCTTTATAACCATATTTTATATTTTTGTGACGTTCGCAGAATAAATCTTGCGCGGCGCGTCACCATATTTCTTTATAATAAAACCCGATATCTCTATGTATCAGTAGAGAGCTTTGTGAAATATAATAAAAATAATATCATGAATGTTGTCGCAACATTTTTTCTCAAAATAATTTTACTTTTATTGTAACGGTTCACATTATTATCTAGGAGTATTGACCATTTTCTTACACGTGGCCGGTTTTTTATAACAGCATGTGGCTGTTCTCACCGGCGGTCACCCATCCAAGTACAGGCCACGTCCAACGCTGCTTAATTTCTGTGATCTATCAGAAACCAGTAGGAGGAACATCCTTAGCCGCGTTGAAATACTCTATTCATAAATAAATCAAATCAATTTGATTAATATCCATAGTTGTATCATACTTAACACCATTTTCTATATTATTTTATTTTAATTGTTCTTGCTCTATATTGTACATAATATTAGGAGAAATTAAGAAATCTAGTTCAAGGTGTGTTACGTTTGATTATTTTTTGATTATTTTTATTCTTATATATTATTTATTTTTTCATACGATACCTTCATTCTAATTCGATTATATTTGAATATAAATGAATTAAATATTCACTGTACCATGATTTTTAGTACCCACGTTTTTCCTTTTCCCCACAAATGACTGGCGATTAGCTCGGGTTTGCCTACGGCAAAATGTATATAAATTTATATTTACATTTACATTTACATTTACATAGAGCGGGGTTTACTATAGAGCTATAGCATTACTATAGAGCGGATTACTATAAAGCGGCGCACATTTACATTTATATTTACATTTATATAAATTTATATACATTTTGTATACTTTTGCCAAGGCATCCATTATTGGACGCCTCACATTT
Organism: Micropterix aruncella; assembly: GCA_944548615.1. Taxonomy (NCBI): domain Eukaryota; kingdom Metazoa; phylum Arthropoda; class Insecta; order Lepidoptera; family Micropterigidae; genus Micropterix; species Micropterix aruncella. The sequence continues at coordinate 16,906,414 of OX155968.1, read as the reverse complement.
GAGGGGTTAACCGAATTTTTGTTGTTTGTTACCTTAGAACTTATTATTTTATTTGAAAGGATGTACTTCCAGATTGGACCATTTTTATTAAAATCCTGTTCTGATGATGGCATCTAGCAGGAATTGAAGTAACTCCTTAAATATTATCATATGAAGTTGAAAATTTACATGTTTGTTCAATAAGCTTGGGAACGGTTGTTTTTTTATTTTTTTTCCTGATGACAACGCATTTTTTTCTGGTAAACATGACCTGATTCTACACCCTGAGTTGGCTCCCGACGAGGAGACTTTTCAACTGTCAACAGCACAGACACGAATTTTGGTATACTCGTTCAGTTATGATATCCCGTTCTAAGTTTCACCATGACATGGCTACTGCACCCAGGGTTGGCTAATGCTATAACAAAGGCAGAGATGTCCGACAAGTTCACGTTAAATATTTCCACTTCAAAAAAGAGCAATTCGCAATTTATTTACAATATCATCGCTAACATCTTGCAGGCTGTATTTCATTGAATCTGGTATCATGTATGCAAGAAAAAACATCAATACTACTCTAAAAAATTCGGATATTCATTCGCATAACACGCGGAACAAACAAGACTTGCGTCCTTACAAAGTACGGCTTAGTAAGGTTAGAAATAGTTTCCTGTACCAATTGTGCGTCAGTGGTCTTGTTACGTTCATTTTAAGAAAAACGTAAAGGACATTCTTATCATTGAATTTCCTAATCTTTCATGATTACTAATAATATAAAACAATATTTCGGAATTTCGGAAGTGACTAATTCGGCAGAAGTCACACTTAAATTACAAAACACTCTGGATACCGTTAGTGAGTGGCTAAATAAACATATTTTAAAAATTAACTCGTCGAAAACCAAAGTAATGAACTTAACCTTACGGTCAGTTCATATCTCCAGCTTCTTTAAAATCCACTAACAAACGCCTTAAAGACTGCACATGCTGATGTGAACGACAAGATGTTGTAGATAACATAAAATATCTTGGAATAAATGTGTATTCTAAGCTGAATTGGTCTAAGCACATAATTCAACTCTCTGATCGATTACGGAAACTAATATATATTTTTCGTGAACTGCGCAATGTATTATCTCGAAAAACAATTAAAATCACCTACATAGCTCTATGCCAAAGTCTTATGATTTATGGAATTGTAGGGTGGGGTGCTTGCACGAAACAGGCCCTGGATCCACTAATAAAGATGCAAAAACTGCTTTTACGGATAATTTATAGGAAACCTAATGACTACCTGTCAGAGCGTCTTTTCAAGGAGTCTAATGTTTTGGACGTCAAGCAATTGTTTAGTAAATATATGATAATATTTTTTCATAAACACAAAGATAGACATGATCAAAGTCAGCAAAACTGCAATACTCGTAGTTCACGGAAACAAAATTTCGTTATTCCTCGAGTGCAAACAATATTTGCACAACGACAAACTTTTTTTATTGGTCCATAATTATATTATGACATAGAGGAAAAATGGAAACACCTAAAGAATATTCAACAGTTTAAAGACAATAATAATAAATAGCTCTTTAAATTAGGGAGGTGTAAATCTGAAAATTTGGTTTGTAAAGCGTATGTATAACGGTTAATTTAAAAATAATACTGTATATTTATATAAATTATTATGCATATATTAATAATATATCATATCATATTTCTATTTATATTATTTCATATATGCCATATTGTATTACCTACAATGTATTATTCTTACAAATTTAGTATTTTGATTTGTATTATAGCGTTATTTATTTATTATTATATATTATTCAATCTTAATTAGGGTACATTCATTAATTATAAAAATAAAAAGTTTTTTACATTAATTAGGCTAATTGTTACATAAGTTGTATTACTTATTTTAATTAATTAATCTGACCCGCCTAGATACGGGACAGTTTAGTCCTAGTTAGGTGGGCAATGAGCATTAGCTGCATTTCGGTGTTCAATTTTTCCGAGTTACTTATAACATTGATAACAATGGGGCTAAATGTAGAAAAATTAAATGAATAAAGTATTAAACCTTAATAAATATATATAAAAAAAAAATGTTCAATCATTTTGATAATCGGAGATGGATTATATTAATAAAATTTGTATTGACTATTTCTATTGTTGTAATCTCATAATTGTAATATTTCTAATTAGACTATTTTATTCTATATTTATTTCTAATTAGGCTGGAGAACGGCGGCTGCAACGTCTCCGAAACGTCGGGTGCTACAAATTTCACGTGGTAAATTCGTTTCTATACTATTTATAATATCAGCTGATGTATTTATTAGCTGTGCCTACCAATATTTATTTTTATATGGTTTCAAAGAGTTTGTAACTAATTATCTCTTTTATAACGCTTGTCGCATATGTTTAATATTAGTCAGTTAGTTTGTTATTCATTTAAATCAATTTCTTTCAGTTTTTAGAATGATTAAGCGATCTGATCTAATACAAATAAAAATATGTAAAAGTGAACTCACTATGTGAACTCACTGAACGAATCTATGAATTCGTTCAGTGAGTTCTTCAATAATAATTAATCTAGTGGATTCATAATTATTACTTATTTTACGTCACATGTATTACTTATTTTACGTCATGGATTTTCTGATAAGCTGCTTATCTAAAACGTGCTTTTTAATGTGGGACTCGGCTGAAAAGTCCTTTGTTCTCTCATCCTATTAAATGTTCGTTTTATTCTTTTGTGTACTTATTTATGTTCATCAATTCCACCCACTTTCTACACCTACATGCGTATAAGTTTTCTCCTCAAAGGCGAATGAGATGAAGGAGAATAAGAAGAATTCGGTGACCTGAAAACATGTCAAATATTATGATATATCAAAATGAAAGGCAGTGGCAAATATAGTGTATACAAAAGAGGGTAGGAGTAATTTTCTTTTTTATTTACTTTGTCGTGCGAAAGAGAGAGAATATGGAGATTGGTCCATAGTGCCTCCTATTGATGGATCACTACGGGTGCACCGTGCACGTCGTGCACAAAGTTATATCGTTGATTATTTAGGGTAGCGAATGGTTTCTTGCAGCTTGGGCCATAGGATCCATTTTGTTTTCGGATCGTCCCGACTCACGATTCAGCTCCTATTCAGAAGCCCCTTCGTGTGGAAGGCTACTCCGGGTAAGACACTCACGTCTCAGGCCTCAAGTTTTACTATGACATAGTAAATGATGTACCCTGGGTCGGCACCCGACGAGGGAACTCCTCAACGATCAACAGCAGACATAAAATTCGAAAAGTCATAAAGTCGAAAAGTAGAAAAGTCTAAAAGTCGAAAAATCTAAAAGTCGAAAAAGTCGAAAAGTCGAGAAAGTTGAAAAAGTCAAAAAAGTCGAAAAAGGTGAAAAAGTCGAAAAAGTCAGATAAGGCGGAAAAGGCGGAAAAGTCGAAAAGTCGAAAAAAAAGTCGGAAGATTCGAAAGGCCAAGTCGATTTCGATTTTGATTTTCGAGGGTTAAAGGGTGGCGCTAGGTTGGGGGTGGGGGGCTTGTGGTAGGATTTATGATATTATTATTCAGATGAATCAAGTTACTGGCTACTCGACAGTAAAGTCTTGGGTTGACACAAACGATTTTTACCTTTTTAATGGGTGCTCCTAAATCTGCCATTTTGTTTAATATTTCAATTATCTGTATTCTGCGCAGATAAGAATATATTTGGTAATTAATTTCGCAAGCGTTTCATCTTTGTACGTACATGTTTATTGTAGTGCAGCTTGGGATAGTGCGAAACTCGGGCCAGCACTAAGACTTATGCACTTAAATGTTGAATCAGTGCCAAGCGTGGAATTGGTGCCACTGTGCCGGACTGTTCAATGACGCAACTATGATATATGAAACGATTATAGGTTGCAAATTTCAGTAGCCACCGATATATCACTTCTTATGTCCAATGGGATGAGTAACTGCATAGGTTGGAGCTCCATACGTTATCGGAACACTGATGTAATATAATATATGCTGTTCTTTATAAAAAACGGATTATTAAGAAAATATGCGATCGGGCTTTACAGCACCATCTCTGGAACTAATGATATTCGTTAGTGTCTTATGATTGCTCTGAAATTTGTTATTCTATATTGTTATAAGCGCTCGTTCGTTTCAAGAGAGTTCTTCGTGTGATATGAAAAAAATCTACGTTCGTAAATATCATACGCATACTATTGTATTTTATTTAATAACTAGCCAAACTGTTGCGTCTCGAACAACGACGGATATTTGTTTAATATCAAATGCTATAACAATGGGAGATATATCCGTGAACTAGAGTTGTCAACTACGACGTGCGAACCCCTCACCAACCGCGAGTTAGCCAGGAATAAACCCGGCGGGCTCGAGATACTCGCGCCCTCACTTCCAATTGTGACCAGATTTCTCCGGTCTCTCGATTGGTTCCGAGTTCGAGGTTGCTTGCGCGGTCCTCTCCCTTACGAAGCGGTGAAACGGAGTATATCAAATCATGTAAAATTAATTTTGATAATACCAAGAGTAGGGATTCCTACCATTTGTTTTATTTTATAAAAAATATACATATATATAAAGGATAAAAATAAAATTAACAATATTTTCAAAGTAGGCATATCAAACCCTATTGCTAAGGGCCTAACATCATCATACCATCTTTACGCTGACGACCTTCAAATCTATTATCATGCCAGGCCAGATGACCTTTGCACAGCCGTGGCTATAATGAACTCCGATTTAGATCAAATATATGCTTAGGCTATAAAATATGCTATAATTATAAATCCAAATAAATCGCAAGCAATTGTGATAAGCGACAAAAAAAAATCATCAAAAATAGATACTTCATCATTACCGCCCATTTCTGTAAATGGAAAAATTGTCGAATATACCAAAAATGTTAAAAACGTTGGAATTCTAATACATCAACATCTTTCTTGGCAAGATCAAGTAAACCAAGTAAGTCATCGCATTTTCCATGGTTTTCATAGTCTCCGGCGGCTTCAAAGATTTCTCCCCATGTCACATAAAGAAATGATTGTGTCCACACTCTTAACGCCTATACTTGACTACAGTGATGTTTGTTATATAGATGCAAGTGTTATTTAAAATAAGCTAGAGCGTCTGAAAAATATCTTCCTCAGGTATGTTTTCAATTTGTGAATGTTCGACCACGTTAGCTGATTTCGTGAGCAACTTCATTGGCTTCCTATTCGCGATCGAAAAAAATTGCATACGTTGTCGCTACTCTACAACATACTTAATAACCCCACTTCACCCTCCTATCTCAAGGAGAATTTCCACCCTTTGGGAGGCCATGGTCTTCCACTTCGATCAAGCCGGGATTACACACTCGCCATTCTGATACGTAATTCTTCTGTTTACACGCACTCTTTTAAAGTTCATTCTGCTCGTTTATGGAATCAGCTCCGTCACTCTATCAAGCATTCATCTTCGTTGCAAACTTTTAAAAAGTTGTTAAGGAAACATTTATTTTTACACAGCCACTAACCAAATACCTCGCCTTGTCCTCTCCTTTATCCTTCCCTGGGCCACCTTAGCATAAGTTATTGACATATATTTGTATAACTTTATTTTAAATTTAACTTTACTACTTTCTTGTGTATTATACAACGAAAATTTGGAATTGTTTTATCAAATGGTTGACAGCAAGATATCGCTATAACTATAAGTTCGCCATTTGTGCATAAATTGCTTTTTTATAAAACCAGTGTAATATTCATTAAGTTATGTTTTTATACCACAATAAAGTTATTCTATTCTGTTCTTATTCACATTGGTTCCCGAACTGGGTTCCGCGGAACCTAAGGGTTCGGCTGGAGCTCCATAAGGGTCCCGCGAATTTTCTCTCGACATATTCCGCTGTCTTTAGATTGGACATACATAGATACCAATACCCATCATTAGCTGGATTTTTTTTAATAATTTTACTTCCCTATTTAAGTGTCATGTTTACCTGCAAAAACATATTTGTAAGAAGACTGGATATTTTCCCCGGATTTAATAGTGAAATATCGGAAAAAAGCCGAATATCAAAGCAACTGTCAACAGAATATTGAAACAATTTCATGATTATAAGTTGTGCCATTGTTTGGCTGATACTCGCCTGGAAATGTTTACTTGCATATGCATCAACTATACAGACAGTAATAAAAATCCTTAATTTTCTAATAAAGTACTTTAAACAATAAACGTCATTTTCATTTTAGACTATTGTTGATGGAATTATTTAGGAAATTTACCTTTACTTCGGTTTTGTATCATGACATATCTTGACAGTGAACTAAATTTGATATAATAGCGCCAGATTGGGTTAAATTCCTTTAATAATAAGTATTTTTTTTTCAAAAATGCATGGGAGGGGGAGGGTGGCTCTTACTGTACCCTAACCCCGCCCCCCTCTCGCCACTGGTTAAGGTTTCCGCCAAACCGAAAATTAAAATTTCTTTTGATTACAGCTAATATTTACTGTTGTTTATTTTTCCATTAAATTTTAATTATATTACTAAAATATTTTTTATATCTACCTAATTTAATTTTTGATATATAACCTAACTCATTTTGTACTATTATTATAATATGTGTTTTTTTTCCTTTATTGTTGAATGTCTATGCAATCATGTTGTAGAAAATAAATGTTGTACCTACGCCTAAACTGCACGTTGTGAAGCACTAAATAAATTGTAGAACTCCATGTTACTACACCACAATCACAATAAAATAAATTGAATTTAAAATTAAAAAAACGTAAGCGACTTACCAAGGTTCCGTATCTAAAAAGTTTGGGGGGCGATGTCTTAACGCATGCTCTAGAATGTCGGATAATCGTGTCATTACTCCGTTATTTTACTCTGTTCCTTTTTCTCTGAACATAAAGTTCACGTCCAAACACTTTTCCATCCCTTCTACATTGTCTAATTGAATAAACTCCCCTCTCCCCCCCCCCCTTCTTCTCTCTATCTCTATCTTTTCAGTGATATACCCGTACAAATTATTTCACGAAGCGGATGTTTTGTTCGGTGCTGGCTCGTAATCCGCTGCAGGCGTCCCTCTATATAACTAGCGAAACGATAGCCGTCGCAGCTTCGCACTAATTTTAATTGAACAAAAGGAAATCCAAATCTATTATGCTTTAAAGAGAAGCAATACGAAACCCAACACATTCCGATTCAATTTGTTTTTCTAAAATCTTAACAGATTATTTAAACATAGTCTATATATGAAAATGTTTTTATAGTTAATAACTACACTGGTACCTAATAAACAATCAATTGATAAACAACAATAATAATAATAATATAGCAAAATTATAGCATTCAGTTTTACAAATTTCCAGCCGAATTTTGATATAACTTTAATGGGCGATCACAAAAAAATAAGATAATTTATCTAACAATGTAGAAATTTTTTCGCTCATGAGGATCGTTCGTTGCTTAGCCCCTTAGTCGAGTATCGGTTCAGTACTTAAATAATGCTCGGACAAGTATCACCTGAGCACCGTGAGATACTTAAATATTCAATGTGTTTGCTATCGATGATAATTACCAGCCAACTCCGCTCAATTTCGGTAATATTCAAGTATTTGGGAATTTATTCGAATCGAGCGGCAAAACTGTCAAACGTATCGGCTATTAAATGTGGACAGCATTTTTTTCCATAAACCGCTTGAAAAAAACATAACAAACTTTTATTCCTTATGAAAAGTGACCTTAACCATTGACAATGTATGCTTATTTATTTTGAAATGTAGGTTTTGTTAAAATATTCTGTTGCCAGTGTCAGAAAAAATAAGCCATGTGGGTGCATGTTCGCTGTCCCGTGGTTTTCAAGATTTTTGTGATAATTTGTACTTATGCTCAATAAACGCACAAAGAGCACTATCAAAAGAGGCAAAATTCAAGTCGGCAGGCTCGTTAAAATGTCCAAATTCAATAGAAAAATAATCAAAATTCCAGAACGAGCAAAGAGGTCTAGGATTAAGTGAATCAACATCGAAATTTAAGAACAAGCCGAAATACAACAAAGCACAACGAACGAAAATGGTGCCTGACGTTTCGAATTAATACTCAAGTAGAAGTGGTCCGATACTTAGCACCGAAACACTCTTAGTATCAATCGCCACCTTGGACTCGCCTACAATGCGAAAATAGGTACTCTGGTGTGACTTAATTATCGGCCAGAACTAAAGTATTGATCAATAGGTGCTCTACTATAAATTCAGATGCCAGGGTTATGAGGAAAAAATGCAGTTTGGCTGTGTATGTTTCGGACCTTGCAAAAGTGCCGAAATATCGGAGACTCATCGAACACAATTTAAATGGTAAATATCCCGTTATACAAACACATTCTAATGTTACAAACCATGACAGTTTAAAAACAATTTCTTAGATTTTTGTTTACTTGAATTTACTTGGTGTCAATATTCTGTAGTTGATGAGTCAGTAAGTAGCTCTGTAGTTCCGTAGATATGTAGTCCCGTAGAGTTATAAAAGCCATCCGCTTGGAAGATAATTGTCGTTAGACAATTATGTAGCCCATTGCTCTAAGGGTATAAAAGAGAAAAAAATAGGCACATTCTGTCATTTATTTACACCAGTTGGTTAGATTAGGCGACCTCAATTGTGTTATGCGATTTTTGCTTTCGCGGCAGAGGGCGTATTGTGTATTGCGAACGCACATATGTGTGTCTGTCTGTGACTCTGTGTATATTACTCTGCGATAGCGCCCAAACGCTTAATCCGATTTAACTGAAATTTGACATGCTGCCCTCATTTGATCATGGCAAGAGTTGGAAAAATTGTGCTTGAAATCCGTCCATCAGGCGACGCACTAGTCATAGTTCAATATCGAAATATTGCAATTTTGAGGTTGTTTTAATATGCAGTATATTTTATGCCATACAGTGGCTCTAAAGATGTCAAATTCATGCATATACTGCAGTGTATTAATAACATGGGTGCAGGGGCGGACCGTGCGTTTGTGGGGCCCTGGACTAATATTACTTGGGGGGCCTACCTAATTAATCAACTAATTGTCATTTTGCCAAAATACTGTTCTCGATAATGATGTCTAGGTCACTAGGTACACAATATATAAAAAAAGAAGACATTACAATAATTTATTTGTTTAATATGACAGACACACAAACACAACTGACAAACACAAACATTTAACTTTTCACTAAAATAGACAAAACAACATTAACACTAATTGTATTAAATTATCTTAATTAGTAGCTTAATTAAGCAAGTAGTAATATTATTTGTAAAGCTAGTTAATATAAGAAAAATGTAAGCAAACATTCATTACTAGTTACCTATTGACAAGGCACTAGCCTCGGTAGGAACTCAACTGCTATACATAGATGTTATTTCTATGAATATAGATTTTTTTTTAAATGTATTGCAAAAAAAATTGCCGCTAGCGGTCCGCCCCATCCACCGAGAAATTGATACATGAAGCTTGTTCGCTGCGAATGACTGCGTTTGCGAGAAAATACACTGAAAACAAGCGGCGGGGAGTCCCCCGGAATAGATGCGACAATTTGATTTCAGGGTTGCCAACCTTATGATAGGATTTTTGAAAATTTGAGATTTTTTTTTTTACAATTCACAATATTGTCCATTATTTTCAATGGAGGCTGGGGCCCTTTATATCCACGGAGCCCTGGGCTGCAGCCCAAAAAGCCCTTATATAGATCTACCCCTGCATGGGTGGCATGTGTTCTGTTCATGTACATCTTTTGCTAGTTGGCTAGCCCTGCTCGGATTCATTACTATTATCGAGGAAAGAACTGCAGGCGTCTCATTTGCTTTTAAAGCGCCATCACTGGGCGAGGTAACAAAAGTTGTTAAACTTTATGCGTCGCTATTATAAGGATCATTAAATTGTTAACTGCGGTCTCCTCCTGCTGTCTGCCCGCTGCTGGGGTCGACGGGAAACTATCGTTGTGCGAGACATATTTACACACCCTAGATAAGGTAAAATATGTTGAATGCACATGAAGTTATTTAAATCGGTAATTTTGAAAACAACATAAGCAACATTTGCTAAAACGATAATAATCTATTATCGTTTATAAGCTTTTTAACTGCCTCCCACACCAAACTAGACTTCTGGAGTTAAAAAATTTCGAGAGATTTATAAAAAGAAAATTGGCATCCACACATGCTTTCCATACGTTGGACGAATTCTACAGCTGTGCTGAATCGTTCGTAGTCTAAATATTATTTGTATATTAGATTTAAAAAGTTTAGGTCATGAAATGCTATTTTACAATATTGATTGGTTTTTTTTAATATACGCTTCAGGCGTTTTAGTTGTTAAGTTGACTTTTGAAACGGTATTATTTCCAAATTATGTTAGAATTTAATTAGTGGATCTTTTTTTATATTTTTTTTTGTTTTGTTTTTTTTTATTATTTTCTTTTTTTTTTGGTGCGATTATTTTTAATTTTATTTTGTTATGTATTTTAATTTGACACTATTGCCACTATTTATATTTCTACTATTGTTTTTCATTTTGAAATTTAACTAATATGTAATTTATCTAATATGTATTTTTACTTGACGATTTCACCAGATTAGGTAACTTTGTTGTAGATATCTAGTCTTTTTTGAAAAATAAATTATGAATATCATTATGATTATGATTATCACAAACATAAGGAATTGCACCAGCAAACAACCCATAAAATTTTAACACGAGCGATAACTAATAGTAACCACATAGTACCCAAACTGAATAGTACCCATGCACAGAGACATTTTCTATACTTGGCACCTTCGTTGTTCAATAAAACTAAGAATATACCCGGCATTCATACTCAAGGTATAAATATAAAAATAAATATAAACAAAAAAAAACTAACCCACTGATTGATCACCCAGGGAAGGAAAGAAACTGAAAAACTAATTTGCTTTATTCCTAGCTAACTTACCATCCCTAACACATAATTTCTCACCTACCATATATTTATGATTGGCATGCTTTTTGTTCTTTATATTATTATTATCACATACCTTTTAAGATTAATTGAAATTTTATTTTTTACTAAAATTTTAGTTTACTTATTTGATATTATTATTCTTCAACGCATTTTTTTATGTAACATCAGGCAGTACTTAATTATACGAATCTGAGCTTACTTTAGTGCGGACGTCTCGTGCGATCCAGTTAGGTTAGGTTTAATTTATTTGTAACTGATATTATGATTTTTTGTAAAATAAAGAATTTGAATTTGAAAAAAAAACAAGAAGTAAATTTTAAGGGAGAAATAAAAACCCGATTTCCTAAAATATTACACCTTTTTGTTATACTATTATTAAATTAAAATGCATTATTACTTTTAGAAAAGGTTTACGACATGAAAACAGTCGAAAAGGTAATATTTTTCAACAAAAAATGGAAAAAATGACGGTTATGACGATCCCGAAAGGAATGCCAATGCAATTCCTTATTTTATGTGGTTTTGGAAATAAATTCTATAAGACAATCCATATTCTTATGTTAGCTATTAAAACATCAAATTTCTTGCTTATTTTTATCTACTTTTGGATGTTATCAATAACAACGCAAATTAACTACAATTATTAATTCTTTCTGCGGTCAGGAACGCCCCAAATCCAATAGCCATTTATTAATTATAGTTTTGATACTATCAATATTATCTCATATTTCAACATGTTCTTATGGTTTATTGAACATTCGGGGTGTAATGTTTCAAGTAAAGTGAAAGTAATTATTATACACAAAATATTACATTTTGGTTTAGTTGGTTTATTATTATTTTATATTTTATAGGTATACAAATGAACCAGTTACACGAATATAATAATATTATACAAATTATTTATAATATAAAAAAATAAGATATACAATTTACGGTTTTCAAGGGATCGGTAAAGGAGAATGCTACTATTTGTATGAGCCCTGGGCCCAACAACCAATAAGCTTGATAGTTGCATACATGTTTGGGCATGTTTTTAAATATTATTACAAACAAAATCTCACCTCTGATGTCTTAGTGGTATTTGAGTTTTATATATTTCAAATATGTAAGTATGTAAGTCTTTGAATTATTATTATTATATCATTAGTAGGTACTAGGGTTGTCGACTACAGCGGGCGAGCCCGTCACCTCAGGAAGTTTTAACGATTAGTCGTTCTATCTCCCTGGAGTGAGCGCAGAAGACTTGGACAAAACAGTCCACCGTCTAGCTCCGCCACAAACCCGTAAGAAGCCAACGCCTTAACCGCGAGATAGCCAGGAGTGTTACCCGGCGGGCTTACACTCGCGCCCTTACTTCCAATTGTGACCAGATTACTCCAGTCTCTCGATCGGTTACGATTTCGAGGTCGCTTGCGTGGTCCTCTTCCTTACGAAGCGGTGAAACGGTGTATACCGAATCTATCGCGGACCAAAGCGTCCTTTGCCCGGCTGTTCACCCAGGATCGGAAAGCTAATGGTCGTGTCAAGAGCAGTCGCCGTATAGTCCGCAACCACCCCCGCACTATAGGAAACAATACAGTTCCCAGACTCCCCCGATTGTTAGTCGGAGAGCACAATCGATTGGCTTACCCAGGCTCGCACTTCATGCGTGGAGGCCGTCGTATTGATGTTGACCCATGAGTGTGACCAACCCTGAACAGAATGGGTCTTCGTGGCCAACTCAGCAATGACCCATTAAGTCCCCATTATGGAGTTATGTAGGAATTCCATTAGTAGGTACTACGTAATTTTGTTGCACAAAATAATAAAAATATACGTCGAAAAAAAGATACACAGCACGAAACGAAAGTCAAACAACAACTGATGGCCTTCGTGACACCCGCCACGTGAGTCTGTCATCTCTCATATGACTCACCAAATAAAACCAACCACTATCGACTTCCGTATATACTGTTTACCCACAGTGAATTAAACAGAGCAAGCACCCTCTAGCCTAGGGGGAGACGGGGCTGTTTGGAACGATTTTTGTAATGACCCCGTAGTTTCCTCATTTTTATGTATTTTCAAGAACTAAATACAACGTTACTTACTCTGACTAATTGCCTTGACTTTGGCATTAAAAAAATTCAGAAAAACATTGTCGTTGTTCGGCGATAGAATTTAAAAAAAAAAGGGAAATCGTTCCAAACTGCCTCATGGTGGGGTAGTTATGAACTGGTACGGGGTAGTTTGGAACGTTGAAAATTATACTATTCGCAATCATATTATTTATTTAAGAAGACCTTATTTAATGTTATTCCTAAGTTACTTTACCAAAAAATGCACAAATTTGTTCACTCTTTCAGGAGAAATATTCTGACCTGGACACAGATGTCTTGAAAAAAAATTAAATTAAGCCATATTACATTTTTTTTGTGCAAATTACCAAGTTTGAACAATCACTACAAATTTAATAAAGTCGTTATTTAAGATTATACCTATCAAACTTTACCGAAAATTCCACAAATTTGTTAAGTCTTTCCGATGATTTGTTTTGCGCTGGGCGCGGAAGCCTAGATATGATTTCTGATCTTTGTACCAATGATATATCTTCGATTAGTGGATACACAAACCTGTTTTTGTCTAAGAAAGATTTCTTTCTAAGAAAATTCACGTTGAATTCTGAGCCATTATCCATGACTTCAGTTACTTTTCCCACATAAAAGATACGAGTCTTAGAGGTTGTAGTGAATCTCACTAAAATGAAATCATTTACTGATATGTTTGTCTCATATGTCAGTAATGGCGGATCTGGAGCTACAATGTCACTGTCAGATAGGGAATCATTTGATATAGCTGAATCAGATGAGTATTTCTTCACAGCATGAGACGGTAGAACAGTTTTGGAAATCTTTAATATCTTTTTCTTCGGTGCCTTCGTCGATTTTCCTTTTCTTTTGTCTTGAATTTTACGCTTCTTTTCAGCTGCAATCTGTTCTATTTTTTCTTTTTCAGGTGTATCAGTGTACACCGTAGATTTTCCTTTCGGTCTTCCTCTGAATCCACAGTTTCTCCTTTCAGGAGCTTTCGGATAAGGTCGAATTGACTCAGGTGATAAGACTTCAAATGAGTCAGCAATGGAATTTAGGATGACTTCATTCAAATCTGGTGACATGAGAGTCAGTAACCTTGAAGAGGTAGGCGGTGGGGTTGTTGTAAATCCTGAAGCAGACGTTGACGGTGATGGTGACGTAAATCTAGATGCTGCAGTTAACGGTGGTGTGAATAATCCAGAAGCAGATGTAGACGGCAAAGGTGTATTAAAGCCCGAAGCAGATGCTGGCAGTAGAGATGTAGTAGATTCTGGAGCAGGAGCTGTGTTTTGAGTATCTGAAGTAGTCTGTGGAGTACCAGTGATACCATCAGAGACATCTCGCATTGGCCGGTCGGTGACGTAAGATCCCTCAAAGTCTTCATCTCCAAAAGCAAGGCGATTTATGGGAAATATACCTGGACGCTTAAAAGAGTTTACTATATTGGACGGATTAAATGACAGGAGGTACGGTTGGCAGGTCAGAGTTGCTATCTGGTCAATTGTAATAGGCTTTCCAGGATTTGATGATAGATGATCATTGAAAGATGTTCGGCATCGTGATTTGAATGGACCAAATACGCCTACATCCAGCGGCTGAAGTCGATGTGAGCAGTGAGGTGGAAATGAGAGCAGTATGATACCATTAGCTTTAGAGTAGATTATTGCTTCTATTGAGCGGTGGGATTCGTGGTTATCCATCAGAAGCAGTATTGGGTCATCAACAGTACATTTTGTGTGCTGTTTTATGTGTTCTAACAATTGCGGAAAAATCTCAGAGGTCATCCAACCAGTGTTGGATGGAAAAGCTTTTGCACCTGGCGGACAGCCGTTCATGTATGCCAGGTTTATTCGCTTTCTAGGGAATATGTATGCTGGAGGTAGGGCCTGACCGCTCGCAGTAATGATACCACAAAATGTTGTAAGAATTCCTCTTTCTGCAGAAACAATTTGGCCCACCTGCCTTTTACAGGCTGGGGCGATCACTTTCGGAGCTTGGAGAACAGTTGTGATTCCTGTTTCGTCAATGTTGAGTATTCGGTCTGGAGTGAACTTGTACTTATCCATGACTTTTACTAAGTTATCATAGAATAAGTCTATGTTGTGTCTATTGAATGACGTTGCACGAGATAAACTTGTGTTTTCTGGTTTTCTTAGGGACATGGTTGGGTGTCGCTTCATAAAACCAGACATCCAATCTTTACCCGCGCGATTTTTGTTCGTCCAACTTTCAGGGATTTTTTTCTTTAGAAGTACGGCATACGAGTAAGCAAGTTCTTGTGCTTGAGTATAAGTCAGTCCATAATGTATGTTAGATGATTTCAAAAAGTATTCTTCTAGCAGCTTTTCCTCCAAGACTGAAAAAACCTGTCGCGATCCATGTTTATTTAAATGTTGTGGGTTAGGGTCACAAGCGTCGCCATCTGAATTACCACTATCAGTTTCCTCTTCATCGCACAGGGAATGATTTTTCCTATACTGAAGGACTCGATTGAACAATGTAGATATCTTAATACCGAACATGTCAGCGACAACCCTGAATGACTTTTTTTCTTTTATTATCATCTTCACTGCACGTCTCATATCTTCTTCTATGACATTTCGGTCGGTTTTACGTTTATAAGTACGCACCATAACTGCAACAATACAAAATGCACCTGTAATCGAACGACTCCATCAGCGGGGTAGTTTTGAACGCGTTCAAAACTGCCCCATGGCAGATTTCCCAAAGTGCCCCACCAAAGCAATTTTTAAATTAAAAATCAAGAAAAATTTCGAGGTTAAGTTGAGAGAATAAAATTAACCGAGCATAATGGCGAAATATATGCTCTATCAACTTGTCTTAATGCATAATTGAGTACGTTTAAGGCTTATCTAGTTAGAGGCTTACGAAATTACTTAACCCCTCACGTTGCGAGGTAAAAACTCACCGCGCCCAAAAACATCACTTTTGCGCGCGACATATTCGCGCAAAAAATCGACGCGAGTCAACGGCCTTGAGAAAAACGATCATAACTTATAAACCACTAATCGGATTAAAAAAATATAAATAGAAAAATGATCGCATTGAAATTTGACATATAAAACATTATAACCTTATCTCGTAAAACAATTAAGATAATAATGAATAAATATTACAAAATTGGCAAACTGAAAAAACTCGCCTATAAAATCATTTCGATTTTTTTGTAAATACAGTTTTTGTAAATATCAAAAATTGTAAATACAGTTATGTTCTTTATTAAATGCTTTACCAAAACGATATTTTTTTTTTACTTATTTGCATACAAAAATACGGAAAAAATATTTATTTATTCAGCCAAGAAAAATTGTATGTATTCTCGTAAAAAAAAATTTTTTTAATTTTTAATTTGTGACTACTTATGGTATTTTTTTATATGAAATTCTTTCAAAATAACTTTATTACTACATCACTTCTTCTTAGAAATCACACCAGAACTTTGAGCTTTGTCTGATATTATAGAAAAATCTAAAGTTTTGAGAGTTTCCGACTTCCGAACCTAATAATAAACTTTGAATGCCCATAATATAAAATTCGTTAGATTTTTTCAATTATATTGTCTTATCATAGACTTATTATATGTCTAATAACTAATTACTATACTCCAAAGAGTCACATTTCATCGAAAAACTATGGAAAATCGCACTTTTTTCTCTCATAGTAATTATCAAAACAAGTTTCATTTTCGCGAGCCATATTAGAAAACAACATATAATGTTCAAAATACGCATAATTATGTGATAACTTAGGATGTAAATGAAGCAATACCTATTTTATTAGTAAATTAAAGCGACATTACGTCATGTTTCGCGATATAACGGGATATTTCACAAACATTACAAAATAAAGACGGCCATTTTTCGAGAGCCGTTTGGTTTCGCCAAAGTGTTTTCTTCGAAAATTCGTGAAAAACAGCAAATGGGCTGTGTAAATTGTTTAATCCTAAGGCCTAAACTACTTAAAAATGGAAATTACTTACTTTTATCCGGTATACACTTCACTTATATACACAAAACAATTCACAACACAAACACATCGCGGAATTATACGCCGCCAGCGGTGGGCAGTTCGCGACTGTCGTCAGAAATGAGGTCACCGATTTTGTAAGGGATGTAGTAATTCATATTTCTAACATCGCATGCGGCAATCGAGCAATTTCATAGTGTTGCATATTTGGCTATATTATGGCATCATTCGATAGAATATACAATCGCATTTCGAAATTTAAACGACATTTTCTTGAGCGGCGAGCGCGATATCCCGTATGGGATAGTTTGGATTTCAGCCGGCCGCCATACATATCCCGCAAGGGATGTTAAGTGCCGAGCGGGTTAAAAAGTACTTACTGAATGCCGGAAATCTTTAATTTTTGTCTACAACTTGCAATAACGATCGCAACCACAAACCATTTTGACAACTAACTGACTTCAGTGTTGCCAACCAAACGTCTTTTTTTGACATTTTTAAAATGGCGCATTATGAAAAAAAACGCGTTTTTATAACTGCCCCGTGTCCCAAACAGCCCCGTCTCCCCCTATATATACCTAGCAATCGGTAGGGGCTCTCTATTACCCCATTGACGATGACATGGTTCAATATACGTTTTACCTGGTCTTACCAAGAGAGCCGCCAGATTTTTTTTACCGAGCGGACCTGACCGTTAAACTACAAAATGGCCCGTATTCCGTTTCTCGCAGATGCCTAAATTAGGATCGAAAAAACGTGCTAAACGACGCTCAATTTTGAACTGACGTTTTGGTATGCCCTTTCATGCGTCTTAACTAAAGCATGCTCATGTAATTAATTTTATTTATTTATTTATTTGTTTATTCGATTATTACTAATCAACAATACAGTAAAACCAAGGCATTGAAAGGTAAAATTAATAAAGATATCACCGTAATTATACAAATAGAAACACATATAATACTAGCTATCATATAGGTAAGAATAAATAGTTAATAGCCTGAAATTTAAACGAGTGAGGGTTAATGGTAAAAATATCAAAATATGGTGTCGTCGAGTGAATTTAATTTAAGCGCCGCAAAGCACGCCCCAACAAGTTCCACTTCGTACGGTTAGTGCGCGAGAACGGCTCCGCGAATATATGGTGAGATCGAGCACGAAGATAATTATTTGGTACGAAAAGATCCACTTTGGCTAGTAAGATGTTTATCAGTTTTTCCACGAATTAGATTCAAAACATAGGACATAGTCAGCATTTCTCTTCTGAGACAAAGAGAATTATAGCCAAACATGCCTGTGATAATTGCAGTCGGATACAAAAATGGATAATATACGTACTGCTTGAAGTACAAAAATCTCAAAAAACACTTTTGTGCCTTATCCAGCATGAGGGTATAGGTATCTTCATGCGGATTCCAAATAGCTGCATTCGTTTCCTAGCGACTTATCATAACAATCGAGTTATACAACGTGCGCATGACCCGAATATAATTGAAGTGTTTGGATTGCCGTAACACAAACCCTAGAAGTTTGAAAGAAGTTGTAGATAGTTGCCTAATGTGTTCCTTAAAGTTTAACTGGGAGTCGAAAAAAACTCCCAAGTCCTTGACTTCATTCACTCTCGAAAACACACATCCAGCGATGGAGTAATCATACATCAGATGAGCAGGCGATCTTGTGTATGTGAGACTATGAGGCTCTGTGTTAAGCACCGTCTCCGTATTTTGTTTCTACAAGTGGCATGGTGGATAGGTCTTGTTCGGGATCTCAACTAAGAACGGTCTAAATCGAGCAGTCTTCGTCTGTCAGCAATGTAACAGCAATGTAACTCAATGTAACTGACAGTAATGTAAATGTAACGCAACTGTATTTTTTGTGTAAAAAATAAAGTCGAGAAAATATCGTGAATCAGGGAGAATCCACGACTTATAAACCTAGTGTCAGACATCCATCCACGGGGGGGGGGGGGGGGGGGGGGAGGGATATCATAGATTATTTTCTATTTATCAATAGTTTTCAAGCCGATTATAAATTGCTACAATTAATTTATATTGTCACAACTATCACGATAGTTAATATTTCTCAATTAATTACATTACTTATAATTTTAGACGCAATGACGCATCCAAGTGTAGGAAAACCTACCTACTGGAGCAGAACTATATTGTATTGTATTGGTGAGGGGGGGGGGGCGGTAGTTGCGATTTAACGCCCCAAAATCCGGCGTATTCTTATTTCTTTGGACGGGCAAATTCAAGTTTGGTGAGTGACGCGTGCGTTATTTTAATGAATGCCCCCCCGAAACTTAAGTCTATATACGTGCCTGGCAGGAGTACGAGCAAGTGACCGACTTATGACCCCTCTTTGAAAAAGACAAAAGTGAAAAAGAATAAGATTTAGGACCGGTTCTTAATTGTGATAGAAACGGAATACCACCAAAATAATAAAGGTGCTTAAGTTCCTATTATTTAGCACCAGTTTAGTTTAAGCCTGCGAGAAACGGAATACGGGTCAATGCCTAATGTATTAGGCTTTGTAAATCAAGACGTCGTCCTTTCTTAAAGTGACGCCTATCCTGCCGTTTGGCTAGGTTACGGAAGCGCATTCCGAGACCGCAAACAACAGTAGCACGCCGCAAGAAGATCCCTCCCAGCTCAGCTCGCAGCCGGGCGAGAGATATGTCCTCGGTCTGTGCAATAAGCAGCCAGCTACCCAACCGCCGCGCTGCTTCGTGTTGCATTTTATCCCCGACCCAAAGGCGGTTATCTCTATTTCCGCAAATCGTAAACGCATTTGGAGCGCAGATGCGAAAATGTGAATAAGCTGCGGCATCTTTTGTTTTCATATAAGATTATACCTAGTATGTGTGCGACCATGTGTTTCAGTACCGGATTAACCCATGTACAGGCCCTTAGGCAATCGAAATATCGGGACACTTTGCACTTTGCAAATTATTTTCTAACACGTTTTGAACAACATAATCTTGATAAAGCAATTTTATTAAACTAAGCAGACACTGCAATATTATTAAACAAACATTAAACTTTATAAAACTGCGTAACTTGATTTAAGATCTCATTTAGTGGACATTTGGCCACATGAATTGTTTCGGGTTTCTGATTCACATTTTCACTGATGACTTGCAAAGCCTTCCGAAAGCTGCTGGAGCCGCGGGACAACTTCTTGGTCGCATCGGCCCTAGCAAATCATCTTGTAGCATTCTTTTTTTACAACTAGTGAAGAGCCTTGCTGGCCCTCACCATCTTCGTTCTTACTAAATTTGAGCATAATTTCCCAACGGTGGGTTGACGCCGAGAAGAAACTGTACTAAATTGTTCGCACATGTCTTGACACACATAAACTCGAACTTCTGGCTTTATGTCATCCAGTAATTGAACTGAGTCTTTGTCATTAGCAATCTGTTCAACGACTGTCAACCAAATGTCGATAATTTATAACAATTACGCTATTTATTACAATTACCCATATATACGATCAAAGAGATTATTAGACATTTTCTCTTTAGAATTTCTAGATTTTTCTAGAATTTCTAGAATTTTTTGATTGTAATGATTACTTGTTAGGAGGCCCGGGGGCCGTCTTAAAGCATAAATAGATTTTCGAAAGAATAATCGATTGAATTTAAATTTTCTGAAGATAGATTAAATAAATATAACTCCTCGGCTATTAGAGTCTCAGTAGGTAAAACATATTTCTATTTGATCGACTAAATACATTGAGTTTTATGAATGCCTCAAAAAAAAATACATTTTTATTTTAGTAGACATTTACGTGTTAGGTTAGTTTTTACAACGCCCTTATTAGGTTGACTTTTATGTGTGTATGCATCAGTTCTATCTAAATATAATATGTACTACTCTGTCTAAAAAGTACCGGGAATTATTAAATAAACACACAATTTTTGTTTAATCGTCAATGTTTATTTTTTCACCTTCAAAGTAGTCCCCATTTGATGCAACATACATTCGGCAGCGTTTTTTTCAATCTTCAAAACACTTTTTGTATGCGTTTTTCGGTGTAGCCTTCAATTTCTTCCACGAATTTTCTTAAATGGACTCTATGGACTCAAAACGGGTATGACGAAGAGGCAAATTTAGTTTTGAGAACAGAAAGAAATCTGACGGGGCCAAATCTGGCGTTGATCAAAAGATGATCAATTGTATTTGTCGCATTTTTGGCCTTAAATTCGGTCACAATTGCTGCTCTATGCGACGGTGCATTGTCGTCGTGGAAAATCCACGAATTGTTGATCCACGTTTTTGACGGAGTTTTTCACGTAAACGCTTCAAAACGGCCTAATAATATTCCTTATTGACCGTTAGTCCTTCTGGAACGATTTCGTGATGGACTAAACCGCGAATATCAAAGAAAACAATGAGCATCACTTTGACTTTTGAACGACTTTGTCGTGGTTTTTTAGGCTTTGGCTCGTTTTTTGTCCTCCACTCTGATGCCTGTTGACTTGTTTGCATATCAAGCTGAATTAGAACCACTTCCTCTTATCCTATGAAGTTGAAATTTTACCTGTTGATTAAGTTACGAATATAATGCGTTTTTATGGTGAGCATGACCTGACTTACCCAGGATCAACTCCCGGCGAGAATACTCTTCACGGTCAACAGTACAGACACACAATTTTGTATACGCATTCACTTATAATAGTCCATTCTAAATTTTATCATGACATGGCTGCTGAACCCAGGGTTGGCTACCGGCGAGGGGACTCATCAACCTCCAACAGCACAGCAACGAAATTGTGTATACGCATTCAATCATAGTAGCCCGTTCTAAGTTTCACCGCGTCAGGGCTGCTGCACATATTATAGGGTTGGCTTTCAACGTAGAGACTCCCCAACGATCAACAGCACATAAATGAAATTTTGTATAGGTACGCATTCAATTATGAGCACGTTTTAAGTTTCACCGCGATAGGGTTGCTCCACCCAGGGTTGGCTACCAACGAGGAGACTCCTCAACAGTCAACAGCACAAACACGAAATTCTGTATATCACTCAATTATGATAGCCCGTTCTAAGTTTCATTATAACATGGCTGCTCCCAGGGTTAGCTCGGGACAGAGCATTTTAATAAAAGCTCGTTTTAAAATGAAGCATTTTTACTATTTACTTAGTTATACAGGGTGTTCGGCAGACGGATGTACATACGATTATGACGGATAAGTGAGGCCCTCACCTACATGCTTGGCCCCAAAAATTTAACCTAGGCCTCACGATTTTTTTTAAATTATTTTTTTGTAATATGGCGAAATTTATATGGAGTTAATCAAAATGTATATGGGGTTAGTATATATCCATCACAATCACACACACAATGATCACAATACTTTGCCTCCTCGTCCCCTCATGGGGAATGTGATAATAATAATAATAATAATAATAATAATTTTATTGCAGCTGTCAATATAAAAAAAAAACAAAACAAAATTTAAACTATGACTAAAACAAAAACTATGTAATAAATCTATAAACGCTGCAGATTAGGGTATCATGAGATAATCTCCTAAACTAGTTTTCAGGACACACCCATTATTAGTACAGGACGTTATTGTTTAGTGGAATTAAAATTAGGTAATCAATATCAAAAAAATCAAAAAATCTAAATAAACAAAATCAAATAATCACGATAAAATTTTATAAACAAATTGAAAAATAATATTAATCATCAAATTAACAAGTATTAATTCTTAGAAAATATAAAAATCTTTATGTTCTTACAATTTTATATTAGAAAAATATTTTTTAATAAAAATATAACAGATCATTATAGGGTTTATCTAGCTAAAAGCTATAAAGTAGTGTTTATATCGCTATTAAGTTCCGAGCCATTATTATAAATATACAGTACTCACAGGCGGCAGTGAACGAGTGCAGAAAGTGGTTAAGCAAACGCATCTCCCGTGTTCTCAATCCGTTAGACTTCAGGCAATTTGCGGAGCGCGACGGAGTCTCGGTGCGAAATTAGTGACGCGAACAAAGTGGGAATCTTTTTCTTGCGGCCTCCGCCGCCCGGCTGAATGTATGGCCGCGGTCATTATTCACAATTCCGGCATCTGTGCGGGTTAACTTTAACCTCTCAGCCCGCCCCGTGAAGAGATTGAGAAACTTTTCGCTGGGAGTAGATAGGGATCGCTGTGAGCGGGAGTCGGGAGATTGATGACCGATTTGTTTCCGCTTAGCGATGCGATTTTGTTGCATAAAGCGTTGTAATCGCGTCAGATTTGCTAATTTTGTAATATTGCTAACTTTGTAACATCCGCAGCCCCGTTGAAACACTGGCTCCCGTCGACTAGAGCTGTCAACTACAACGAGTAAACTCGTCACCTCAGGAAGCTTTAACGATATTGATCGTTCTGCCGATCGGTCTGATTGTGAGGTGAGCGCAGTAGACTTTGAAGGAAAAACAATCCACAGTCTAGCTACGCCACCTGTCCATCAGAGGCCAACGTCTTATGGTGTGGCACCAGCAAAGTTACCCAGCGGACAGCCTCGCCCCCAGTTTAACCCCTAGGGTCCCAATTGGCCGATATCGGCCACAACACGATTCAGCGTGACGGCCCCGTTTTAATTTAATTTTAATTTAATTTGTTTAATTTTATTGTTTTAATAATAATAATAATAATAAACTCTTTATTTTCACTTAATTGTTATACCAAAAGGCGAGCTTATAGCCACATGGCAATATCTTATAACTAACCTAAACTCAGTGGTACATGCGCGCATTGTGAAAATAAAGATTATTACACAATATACAGACCGTCTGCATAACATACAGACAACTGGAAGAATTTAAAACTAATAATGCCGAGGAGAGGAAATTGGGAGAGGAAGAGGAGAGAAAGGGAAGAACTCGTTACTTCTTAGAAAGGTAGTAATCCTTGAGGTGAGTCTTAAACGATGGTAAAGAAGGCGAGTTTCGTATGTTTGCTGGGAGGTCGTTCCAGAGTCTCGCACCATGGACACAGAAAGAATAGGAATAGAAATCACTATTATGACTCGGATTTTTTAGTAAACTGTCAGAGGCTGACCGAAGTCCGAGACCGTGGGAACTTAGTGGTTCAAAAAGCTCGTGGAGATAAGATGGTGTTAATTGGGAGAGTACACGATATAGGAGAGCAAGTATATGAACATTTCTTCTTTGTTTTATTACGTTAATATGTTTTATTTTAATTATCGGTACAGTTGTTTGGCAGTAATTAATGTTTTGGTGAGACAGTGTCATGATAAATTTTTTTTACTAATTTTTACAAAAAATTTTTGGGACATCTACTTATCAATCGACTGAGTTGCCAAGGCTTGAAGTGAAGGATATCTCAGTTTGGAATTAATCTTCAGGATACCTCCTACCTCCTGACTGGTGATAGGATCAAGGTCGCTTGCGTGGTCCTATCCCTTACGGATCGGTGATACGGTGTCTACCAAATCTATCGCAGACCACGGCATCCTTTGCCCGGCCTATTCACCCGGGATCGGGTGGCCGAATGGTCGTTTCAAGAGCAGTTGCCTTAAGGTTAACAGCCACCTCCGCTCTATAGGAAACATTACTATTCCTAGGCTCCCCCGGCTGTTATTCAGATTGCACAATCGATTGGATGACGCCGTACGGTGCGCAAACCGTCCAGGAGCGCCCGAAGGTTGACTCCTAAGGAAGGCTGGCCCGCAGGCCAGCGTCCTAACCTGGATCTCCCACTAATGGGTCTTCGTGGCCAATTTCAATACGGTCCATTAGCTCCCACTGGCTCTCTTCAGGTCACCGAAGTTAAGCAGCGTCGTGTGTTGTCAGTACTTGGATGGGTGACTGCCTGAAGATTTTTTTTTGTAACTTGTATTTTGTATTTTTAATTATGTATCAACATAAATAAATAATAAAAATAAATTTATTTATTTCTTTATTGACTTATAACTAAACAATGTTGATACAGAAAGTAAACCCCCCTTATCTTAACACTCCTCCATTTATTGACACGTCTACAGTTTAAACAAAATTATAGCATTTGTGAGTAATATATTAATACAGTTAAGCACTATAATAAGGCAACATCATGTTTTTAATACATGGCAACACCGTTATCCCTTTTCATTCAAAGATGGCGATTTTGTGCGCAGGTGCTGTCAACTTCGTTTAGGAAACTGACAAAGTAGGCCATTTTGATTTAAAAAGACTAAAGGTAAGCGTTTACAAATCCATGTCTATCAGTTCGATCATTGATTCTTTGTAGAGTTATTAGATATTCTGCACTTAACAATAATATCACGTGTTGAAATATAACCTCATTTTTGTATAAATTTTGGATTAAGCCTTCATATAGAGAGTGTTAATAATTGGTATACGATATTAACCTAATTCTTAATTTTGACACCCGATGTCAATAATTGGATTGAAAAAAATATATATTTTATTCAAATATTTACCTTATCTCAATAATATTTCTTGTTAAAATGAAGTACAACACATAGAATTCTATTTCTAATCATTATCTCCAAATATTGACACGATGTCAATACAATCAAATCTCTTTTTTGACAGTGTGTTAATAATTGGTATTGAGCGTGTCAATAAACGGAAATCATCGTCCTAATGGTGTAATATTTGATAAAGGTAGTAATTAATCTATTAAGTCAGTAATGATAGTAATATTTTTTTATATTTAAGGATTCTAATCAGGATGGGGAAAAAGGCGAAAACTAAGCCTTCTATAAATAGGAAAAACTATTCAAAAGAAAGTTTAGGGTTCGCCTTAAACGCCATAAAAAATGGCATGTCCAAGAAATTGGCATCTAAAACGTATGGGGTACCACGTCCAATTCTTATTTTTAAGTTAAAGAACCCAGACAGTCAGGAACGGCCTGGCCCCCCAACGGTCCTAAGTCCATAGGAAGAACAGGTGTTAGTAGATTGGATTAGAATTAATGGTCAGAAAGGCTTCCCAAAAAGAAAAGAAGATCTACTATCAAGTGTGACCGAGTTTATAAAAAAAATAGAGAGACCGAATCCTTTTAAGGATGGCATTCCTGGCGATAAGTGGTATGGACTCTTTCTCAAAAGACATCCAGAGTTGGCCATAAGAACACCAGAAAGTGTGACAGCAGCAAGTTCATGTGTGTCCGAAAAGGATATTAGAAAATGGTGTTCGGATATTGAGACGTACTTAAAAAGTAATGGTTACTTCGACATTTTGAATGATCCCGGTAGAGTTCTTAATGGCGATAAAACCAACTTTCAACTATGTCCCACGACTGAAACCGTATTAGCTCCCAGAGGTACTGAAAATGTGTATGAAACTGATCAGGGTCAAGCAAAATCTACTCTGACGGTTATGTTCACTTTTAAAGCGAATGGGGAGCAAACTCCTCCAATGATAATATTTCCGAACAAACGACTTCCGAAGGAGATAACTGATAAAGTACCTAATGATTGGGGTATAGAGCTGAGCGATAATGGCTGGATCAAGACTGGACTTTTTGAAGACTATTTAAGGAACGTATTGCATCCATCCCTTGTGAAAACTGGAACCAAGTTTCCTGTCATTTTGTTTGTTGATGGGCACAAAACCCACGTTACACTAAGCGTCAGTGAACTATGTACACAGTTACAAATAATTCTGATTGCACTGTATCCCAACGCCACTAGAATTCTTCAGCCAGCTGACGTGAGTGCATTCAAACCCCTAAAAAACGCATGGAAATCAAGCGTATTGGACTGGCGCAGAACAAATCAATCACAAGCTCTGACGAAAGTGGAATTTGTTCCCATTCTCCAAAACGCTATTAAAAAATCTGTAAAAACGCAGACACTGGTCAATGGTTTTAGAGCGACTGGTTTATACCCGTGGAATCCGGACAACATCGATTTTAGTAAATGTCTTGGAAAAAAGACCCCAGTACAAAAACAAACAAAGGAGATTCCACAGATCACCATGACAAGAGAGAATTTTATCACGATCATAAAAAACCACGAAGCTACACAGAGTTCTGCATTAACGAACAACATTAAAAAAAATAGATTTGACTATTTTCAAGTAGAGTGTCCTCACTACTTAGCCTCAGATATCAACGAAATCACGGACTTTGACATCGCAAATTTACCTATAATAATACTCGACTCCAGAAAAGAATCGCAAGGCCAACTGTACTACGAAGTCGCCCACGAGGTGGAAATCCACGAATCTACTCACAAACAAGACGCAGAAGATGAAATTTTACATTCTACAAATGACAAAGTGAAATGTCCCACTATGGAAAATATCCCTGTAATAGTTGTTGATGAGTACCCCTCTGATTCCCGTGTAGTACAAGGAAGTACTACTTCAACTTCAAATCATGAACCTGAAAAAACTTCACCAAAAATCTTGCCTAAATTGACGATAAATCCTTGCGTTACGCCGATCAAACTCTGCACTCAAAAATTCAAGCTACAGGAGACATTAGTATACGCCAAAACACCCGAGAGGAAGGGAGTAAGAAATACCGATAGGACTTCATTTGTATTGACATCGGAGGAATGACAAAAGGTAGAAAAAGAAAAAGCCGAACTGAAGAAGCAAAAAATAGACGGGATACAAAAGAGAAAAGAAGAGAGAATTAAAAAACAAATAAAGAAGACAAATGAAATGCAACTGAATAAAAGAAAAAACAGCAATGAAAAGGATATACCAATGTCCAAGAAAATAAAAGTTTTGTCTACTTCCCTTATTCCTCAAAACACAGATACTAAATTTCTACCAAAATTTTACAATCATGTGTTGATTAATTCTTCTGAAAACAATATAGTTAATAAAATAATAGGATATGCCGATAGTGATCGTGCACATAAAGAAATAGAAAAAGCTTTACCAGAAAGAACCACCACCACTCCAGAAAAAATCAGAAATATAAAAAATGCATAGATTTTGACGGAAGACAAACAATACTCAAACCCATTGCTCAAAAACGAGATGAAAAAGAAACAAAAGAGAACTGTTTCAAGACTCAAGATAAAGAAGCTCAAAACCAATACGAAAGACCAATAAAGAAGATATTACGTCCTGCAGAGATTGAATTATACCTCAATGATGAAAATGAGTAGTTACCTAGGTATGTAGATACTATCATTAGGGCATTCCATAATGTAGGCATATTACTAAAAGTTGGATATTGTTACTTGAATTTTAATAGGTAAAATATATAAGCATTAAACTGTATAGCCATGTTTCATTACATTTATCTACAGATTTCTGTAAAAAAAAAAATACTAGATATGTAAGTATGTGTCAATATATGGTCAACATAGTGTCAATATTACGGACGACAGTGTCATAAATGGGACAGATGACGACATCAGATTTTTTTCAAAAGTTTTTCAATATGGATGTATTTTTTTAACATAAACCATCCATTTTCGTGAAATTAACAATATAAGTAATAAATTTTAGAAATAAAATTATTAAAAATAGGTGACTATCATTGTGTTATTCTGTGTCAATGTACGCGAACTCCTTAAAGTGTCAATAATTGGGTGGTTTACCCTACTAATGCATTCAATAGTAAAATAAATAAAGAGAATGTTGTATAGCTAATAGTATTAGCTAGCTTATATATAAGAATAATTCATTTCAATGCATCATAACTAGGCGAGTTGATGTTCAAATAGACTAATACATGGCATTATAATATACTCTCTATATTTTTCCTGTGATGTTATTAGCTTGGCTGAATGTATAAACGCGGTCGTTGCTTCTATAAAACAAATGCTTCTATAAAAATACTAAGCGTGCCCTAAAAGTAAAGTCGCCATGCTCCTAGCGCCCGTAAATAAATATATTTTATCAGTCTGTAGCAACTCTTGTATGTCGTAAGCTCCTTTGCTTTCTAACGAGAGGTGACCCGACTCGATAAGATTTTACGTCGGCCACCGCCACCTCACTAAAGTAGTGCAGTCTTCTCGAAAAATCATAGACACTGTTTATGGGAAAAAAAGGAGTTTTTCTGTTAACACGTATCTAATTAAATTATATATTTCATTTTATTTTTAATAAATTAGTTCTCAAATATTTTCGTCTCTCGCACGCCGGCCAAAGGTTGTCGTCCAGTGACGTCGGGATTTGTAGCCACGCCTCGGCGCTGATAGGAACTAGCCAATATTTCTTTCTTTACACCTTCATTTTGCTTGGATTACTTAAGCCAGAAACGTGTCCGTATCGTGTTTAGCCGTCGCCTTCTTCGCGCCCCGCTCTAATCCCGTCCTGATTGTACGGGCGCCCCCGCCAGGGCCGCACTGGGGACGGCAGCAAAAATCGGATAAGGTGAGCGGAGAATACAGCACCGTAATTTTACCCACTTTTATCCTGTGTACCTCTGTATGTATTTTTTTCAGTAATAGCTATGTGACAGTAACTATTTCAGAAATCGTGAATCGTCCAAATATATATAAGACTTACAAATTACAACAAATTTAAAAAATCGGTTGTCACCTTAAGACTTACCCGGCAAGTAGCCAGGGACTTATTTTATCTGAATAGATATTTCATTAATGAAGTCGATGAATACTTTTACCCCTGGCAAACAAACTAATCCATTGAAAAATCACTGGCCAACCAACTTCAAGTACATATAAAGCTTCACTCGTGCATCGAAACACAAGATTGCCAGTGTATGAATGTATATAGGATGTCCTCCATTAAGTACTTGGGTATAATATTAGACAACAGACTTCGATGGGAGGATCATCTGACGAATGCTGCGGCAATACTGAGGAAACTCATCTATTACTTCAGGAGTTTGCGAAATATCCAGATCTCAATATGCTAAACAGTGTCTACCATGCTATCTGCGAATTGGTTATTCGATATGGCATCGTAATTTGGGGTTGTGCTGCAAAAACTCTTCTAGCCACTCTTTATAAGGCGCAAAAGACAATACTGAGGGTTATCAATAAAGAACCGTATATATATTCTTCTGATATCCTTTTCCGAGAGTATAGGGTGTTAAATGTAAGGAAACTATTTCTACTGGTATCTCTCACTAAATTCCAGAACGAGTTAGGAAACCAACAGAAAAGCTAGCAGACTCGTGTGACGAGAAGATCAAACGAAAGAAACTTTGAAATTCCTCGCAAGAGAGCTTTTGGCCAATCCAGCTACTCTTATCTTGCTCCCAAATTGTACAAAACCCTACCATTGTAAATTAAAAATATAAAAATTTCATATATATTTAAAAAGAGATTGACTGAATACCTTCAAAATGCTGCCACTGCAGATATTGTATAAATTATTGGATAATTAATTATTAAAATGAAAACATTCGTATAAATAGGTATAAGTAGAAAAGTTTTTCTAGCTTTTACTTGTTATTGATAGAATAATATAGTGACTATGCATTATAGTATTATCAATGTGTTTATTATTATTTATTTTTTTATGCCTCATAATCACTCTCAGGATTATTATTTTATTATTTTATTTTTTTTATTTTATTATTATTAAGGAAACATACAGCTGTTACAATAAATTTGTTACAAAATTATTAAGTTAAAAAATAAAGCTAATTACACGTTTCATTCATAATTTAAACACAACAATATTATAATATTTTTTTTGAAGAATTAACACACGTAGGGAGAGGTAGGAACTGGAAAGCAAGGAGTTATAATATATAAATA
The DNA here is from genome assembly GCA_944548615.1 of Micropterix aruncella. NCBI lineage: Eukaryota > Metazoa > Arthropoda > Insecta > Lepidoptera > Micropterigidae > Micropterix > Micropterix aruncella. The sequence goes on along the minus strand of OX155968.1, from coordinate 16,875,699 downwards.
AAATTTTATGTAAATACACGTTCCATAATATAGTCATGTAATGTAGTCATATATATTATTTAAAGATATTCTTGAATAATTATTATTTATAATATATTATATATTGCGATTACAATGATTAATCAATACCGTCATTAATAATTGCTTTCTTAAGAACGATTGATGACGTATTGAATAGGTACGTCAATATCGCCGAGCTGCGTATTACAAATTTTACATACCCTATACATGAAACAGTTTTGTGCATACCTAATTAGTACCTACTAACCTGCGGAAGGTGGAATAACTCCGTTTGGCGAGTGAGTCGCGATGGTACACGGAAAGATACCATTCCAAGAAGATTAGAACAATCAATGTAACCTGCCAATAGTTTATGGAAAAACACCACGTCTGCGCATTTTCTTCTTGATTGTAACGATTGAAGCCCATGAAAGGTAGCTGCTTCGTTGTAGTATTATCATTTATTACTTTGATTAAGTCTGGAACTTTCTTTACAATCCATTATATATTATTTTACATTTGTAAGGTTAATTTATTTCTGTTGTTTTTTAATATATTTGCTTATTACTGATATTTTATATATATTTTATGGCATTTTCTTTTGAATTGTATGTTGGCTATTAGGGTAATTTTAAGAAATTCTAAAATATTAACGATGAAAATAAATTGTCTACCTTAGAACAGGCGGCCGCCTAGTTAGGTTTTGAATATTTAATATTGTAAAAATGTAAATTGAACATAAATAAACGAATTTGAATTGGAATTTGAAATATTGCGAGAGCGCATAATACAGACATTTATGACGCTTTAGTTTTCGCTGACTCCTCATCGTCTTTATCTATGGAATAAAAATTCATGATAAAATAAGTCCCTGGCTACTTGTCAGAAAAGTTGGGGTGACATAAACGATTATTTATCTGAATTGACGCTTGTATGTCACACTAATGCTGCAGTATCACACTCATGTCTGTGGTCACCTTTTTGCATATTATTGGAGACTTAATCTACGGACTTAATATACACCTTGTATAACAAAACATTACCAGCCGTACAGAATCGCTCTCCGTTAAAATGTATTCAATTGTAAAATTTATTTATTTATTTCATTGTGTAAGAATGAACATTGTGTAAGAACTGACATATCCTTAACATGGAAGGATATGTCAGTACATTTATGTATTTCTTACATTGTGTAAGAAGTGACATATCCTTAACATGGAAGTTCACACTTTTTTCTTAATTCCTCAGGCGCTGACATTCCGAAGAAAGCGGAAGCACTGAAAAACGTAGGCAGCAACGCAAGGCATTGCGAGTGGGAGGAATTTTATTAGTTTGGAGAATTTATGACTTTCATTGGTGCAAGGGAGCGAGGTAGCTTTTACCCCCTGGCAAACAAACTAATCCATATTGCGCAGGCATTGTTAGTTTTCTGCGAGATAGTACAGAAATTTATGACGCTTTAGTTTTCGTATGTATATAGTATTCTATAGCTTTTTTATTACTTTACTTTATTTTGGTTTTGAAGATTTTAGTATTTATTCGGTGTTACAGTGCGAGTTTGTCGTTAAAATTAAATTATTAACCAACATAATATTTATACTGATTAAGACTAAAGTTCCTCGATGTTTCGCTCGGGTTTGGATTTAGAGTTGTCCACTATAATGGGCGAACCTATCACCTCAGGAATTTATACCGATATTAGATCGTCCTGTCTCCTGTGAGGTGAGCGTAGAAGACTTAGGACGAAAACAGTCCACTGTCTAGTTACGCTACTCCCCCGTAAGTACCCAACGCCTTACCGCGAGATAACCAGGTTAATCAACTCGCGCCCTTAATTCCATTTGCAACCATATTACTCCGGTCTCCCGACAAGGTTCGAGGTCGCTTGCGCGGTCCTCTCTCTTACGTAGCGGTGACACGGTGTTTACCGAATCTATCGCGGACAACGGCATCCTTTACGCGGTTGTTCACCCGAAATCGGGTAGCCGATTGGTCGTTTAAAGAACAGTTGCATTAAGGTTAGCAACTACCCTCGCTCTATAGGAGACAGTACTGTTTCCAGACCCCCCGGCTGTCGGTTGGAAAGCACAATCGATTGGATGACGCCGCACGGTTCTTAAGCCGTCCAGGAGCGCCCGAAGATTGACTTTTGAAGAAACTGGCCTGCAGTCCCCAGAGTCCTACCCAGGCTCGCACTTCCGCGTGAAGGCCGCCGGATGAGTGTTGACCAGTGAGTATGACCGAGCCTTAACGTATGTCCACTAAGACCTAACTGCAACATAGCTTTTAGCTCCCAAAGTGTTGGATCACGGTTGTCGGATCTATATACAATTATATATCTACAGAAGTTTATAACTACGTCATATGCGAAGTCATGTATCCTCAATTAAGTCGCAAAAATATTTCATCATGGGATGTTAAGACGTACGAACACAGCAGTCGGCATAAAAGAGCCATACATCCAGCATTGTCGATATGGCAAGGGAGAAAAATCTCGATCCATAACCCACGCAGCGTTGTGAGAAAACATCCGACCATAATGGCGCGTATAGAGTACGCATTACAGAAAATATCTGTCAAAAATAGATGTCGGATATTGAAATATTACGTCCAGCGGGAGGCCCAACGTTGAATGGAAGACATGGGTAGAGAGGCTGTCATCGGCCCTTGGCAACTATGGATATTTTTCTTCGTCGGGGAACCCAAATGTGACGTTTTCTGACATACGGGCAAACGCAGAGTACATGCTTTTTCGATGACTGAGAAAATTGATATATTTCTCTTACGAGTGTCAGTACATATAAAATTCTAAGTCTTCTTCTTAACACGTTCACCAAAGCGACATATTTCGAATCATATTTTTGCTAACTGCTATATAAAAAAAAATATTACATGATTATTTTCATTCTAACATAGAAAATTTATAAATTTTGGCATGTTAATTAATTCTTGATATGGCCCTCTTTGAGTTTCTGATTTGCAAAATTTGAGTTGGTCGATCATGCCAATAGTTAATGTTAAATATCCTGATAATCAACTTTTAAGCTAAGTCGATTGAGATTCGTTAAATATGTACACGATGCTATAACTTCCTGTATGAAACACAGGGATTTGTGACGGACCACCCCTCACTAGACTCCAAATTATTCGGTGTGAGGTGGTGGTGTCAACTTGCGGGTTATCTCCGTATTAAAAGTCGATTTTAAGTATATCAGAAGGTGTTTATTGAAAGTTAGATATTGCCAGTTTGTAACGCTTCTCGAATAGGTTATGTTTACGCGAATGTATTCGCTATCTGCCTGAAGCTACGAGGGTGTATGGACGAGGATTGTAATTGTGCTCCTAGTATCTCCTACTGGGCACGGCTCTAGTCTGTGGGAATGCAGACTGATGCTTCTTGCCCCGATAGGGAAAGGAAGACAAAGGTAACCAAGAACCCGGGGTGCCGAGGTATGCCGTCGCTATCTTGGGGGAACACCAAGAAGCCGGGGTACCGAGGTATGCCGTCGCTATCTTGGGGGAACCCCAAGAAGCCGGGGTACCGAGGTATGCCGTCGCTGTCTTGGGGGACGTGATCACTCGAGGAATGATACTTTGGTTGCTTTTTCGCCGGTTTATATAGGCCGATAAATGATACAATCCAAAATATTCCGAGTAAAATAATTGTTTCATCGTGCTGATTCGTCACTGCACGAGGTAGAATAATAGGTGAATTTGTGTCAGTGTATTTCACTGGAAATCAATGCATTTGTTGATTGCATGTGACGGTACTTAATGCGAAACTTGAGAAATATGTACTTTTTAATTTTTACACGACCCCCCAACATAAGAAGTGTATGTGTTCAGGGTTCATCTCTGTATGTTTTCCGTTTCTTAATTCCACCATAACTTTTAAACGCTTGAATCTATTTAAAAGTGTGTAGTATTGCTAGAATCTATTTGTCATCCCGAGTGTCATAGGATACGTTACCTGTCGAAATGTCAAGTTAGTAGTTGTGTAAATATATAAATGACAATAAGTTAATATAAATATATCGTGTTTAGTGTTAAATGAAAGGTCTGATTGAGTAAATTATGGAAATAAACATATATCTTTATTTTATTTTATTTTTTTATTAGCTAAATGTATACAGCATATTCATTTTATAAAGGAACATTTTATAAATTAACATTAATATAGCCATTAATACATTTCAAATTAGCAAATTATATAAAGCACCTATTTAAAAGATAATAATTTTATAAGCATTTTTTTTAAGACGAAAGGAAAAAAGGAAAAAGAAGCATTTCTAAATTTAAATGTATATATAGAAGTACCTACAATAAGGGAATGGAAATGAAAGGGATGGATTGTTATAACACTATATGCAATATATGTTTATAAATGGCCATACATACGTATACTATTGACATATATACTGGTAGCGCGGGGATTTGGTTTTGGAATAAAAAAGGGCAGTGAACTGTATTTTGCGGTACTTTGGAATAGAAAAGCTTGGAAAAAATGGGATCTCGTTTACCTTATTAAATGTCCGTTTGCAGCTTCGTAAATCAGCTTCTCAAGTCACATCACATCGCGGCGTTAATTTAATTGTCAAATATAGGTATATATTATTTTACGAGCACTAATTGTTTCGTTTGCGGGTTTTAAAAGCGGGTTACAGCGGGTCAGCGGCGGCGGACGTCTCGCGGGCGGTATCGAAGCGAACACAATCGGTGATAGACTGACCGGCCGGCGATGTTCTTCCTCTTCTTTACTTCAGTTAACGAGAGGGGATAGGAAAAGGAGATAGCACTATCGGAATGAGAATTTAAAACCAATTCAGTAAATCGCGCAGGTATATTTAATATCGATACAGCAGCCGTTTTACTAAATGCGAAATTTATATATATTTAAATCCGGCGTATCCATTCCCCCCCGGCTTGAAGGCTCGCCTTCAAAGAGTGCGACAAAATGAGTTTAAAATAAATGCGGATATGATGCGGAATATAAAATAAATATACTTATTTAAAATTAGAATATACATACTTAAACTACATAGTTATAGATTAGTAATTGATAAATAAGTTAGTTTGGCAAAGGACAAACTCGTACAACTGGACGCAGATAAGATCCAGTTGCGGTCCTTACTTTAACAACGCGGATAACACCATCTGACGCCGGGAATACCTCGTCTACAATGCCAAGTGGCCAATGAAGCGGTGGTGCGTTATCGTTTATAACAACGACGATATTGCCGACTGCGATGGGGTTAACAGAAGTGTTCCACTTCTGGCGTGTTTGTAGCGTATGTAAATAGTCCGCTCTCCATCGTTTCCAAAACGACTGGATTAACTTATCAAGTAAAGCGTGACGAGAGAGAACGTGAAGCCTGTCTTCCTCAATGTCAGGTGCGGGTAAATATTTCAGCGGAGTATAATTTAAAAAATGTGCGGGTGTTAGCGCTAGCGGTTCAGATGGATCACTAGTGAGTGTCCTACATAACGGCCGCGTATTCATCACAGCCTCGACTTGCGCGAGGACGGTGCTGAGCTCCTCGAAAGAGAGAATCTGTTCCCCAATAATTCTAAACAAATGAGTCTTTAGACTCTTTATGTTGCTTTCCCAATTACCACCAAAATGGCTTGCGGCTGGCGTGTTGAGAACCCAGCTAATTCGATTCTCTGACAATACGTGGGAAAAGTCAGTATTGAAATATTTAGACTTTAAGAACGTATGCAACTCAGAAATAGTGCGTTTAGCGCCAACGTAATTGGTTCCGTTGTCTGAGTACACACGACTCACAGGGCCGCGTCTAGCTAAGAAACGTTTGAAAGCTGACATAAAACTAGCCGTACTAAGATCACCGGCAAGTTCAATATGTACAGCGCGCGTCGTCATACATACGAACAGGCATATGTATGCTTTCGTGGAACGAATACCGCGTCCACGAGACATTGTCACCTTCAAAGGGCCAGCGAAATCCGTGCCTGTATGAGCGAAGGGCTTTGCGGATTGCTTTACACGAAAATACTTATGATCAGCCATTTCCGGATAGTTCGGCTTAGGGCGAAGCCGGAAGCAGGGCATGCATTTGTGCACCCTGCTACGTATTAAATTGCGGGCGGACAGAATCCAGTATTTCTGTCGTAGAATAGACATCAACAAGTCAGGACCAGCATGAAAGTTGAACTTGTGATGATAATCAACTAATAAATCCAATATATGATCCTTTCGTGGTAAAATGACAGGATGTTTATGTGAGAAATCGAGATCAGAATGGCATAAGCGACCACCGACCTTTTAAAAGCCCATCATGCAAGAACGGCTTTAACTGCTGGAAGCTGCGACTACAAGCCTTGCCAGCTCGCAAATATGCGATTTCATTCGGAAAGTAAAATGACTGAACCTCGCGGAGAACCCTATTCTCTGCAAAGTCTAGGTCAGAAGCGGTTATATGATTGCGAAGCGGTAATATTTTGAGAAAGCGGTAAATATGCACAACAATGCGTAAAAAATTACTCCAAGATGAAACACGTTTAGACAGAGCTATGATGACCGGAGTTTCTTGCTCAAAAGTAGCAAGAGTGATAGTCTTCTCCTCAGGGGGGTCAGACAAAGCGGTAGACGCATTGAACGTAGCAATAGGCCACTTCGAGGGGTGTGCGTTGCTCCACGGTGGACCATTATACCACAGCGGATGGTTTAATATTTGAGCAGGCATGAGCCCGCGCGAGAGACAATCAGCGGGATTGTCCACTCCTGGTATGTGACAAAAACAATTAGGAGGCAATTCAAAGTGTATCTTTGAAACCCTATTGGCAACGAAGGTGTCCCAACGGTGCGGCGAAGAGTGAATCCAACATAGTATCACTGTCGAGTCTGAAAACGCGTAAATTTCACCAATGGGGTGGCGAGCTGAGCAAACATCAATAACGATGCGCATGAGCTTTGAAAGTATCAATGCGGCGCAGAGCTCGAGTCGAGCGAGAGAAACCACCTTTCTCATAGGAACCACCTTGGACTTAGCACAGACTAGATGGACCGAGTTTGGTTGTCCCTCATTGTGAACGTGTAGGTATACAACGCCCCCGTACGCCTTCTCGCTGGCGTCCGCGAACCCCAAAACAGTGACAACACTACCGACCGTGATACCTACGTGGCGCGGTATATTTATTTTATTGAGCATTGGAAGCTCGGTGCGGAATCGATTCCATATCTTAATTATGTGAGCGGGTGGTTGATCGTCCCATTCAAGCTTTTCGAGCCAAAGCTGTTTAATAAGGAGCTTAGCGAATAGCACAACAGGAGCCACGAAGCCCATAATATCCCATAATTTAGCAACACAAGATAGTATGGCGCGTTTGGTGCAAGTTTCAGCTGGCGAAGAAATTTTTATAGTAAAAGAATCGGTTGCGGGAGACCAACATAGGCCAAGAACTTTATGTAGCGCTGAGATATCGAACTCCTTAACTGCGATAAGACGGTGTGACTCTGGGATTGATGACAAAACGGACTGAGAATTGCTTGTCCACTTCACTAGATCAAACTGGCCTGCCTTCATCAATCCTATCATTTGTCTAGCGACATCTATGGCCTGATCTTCGGCCGGCACACTATAAACATAGTCATCCATATATAACCCGTTGTCTATGGTCTGTGTGGCCTGACTGAAGGCCTCAGAAGCACCTTCATCAGAGGCGAGTTGCCTGATAGTGCGCAATGCGTGAAAGGGACTGGATTTTAGCACAAAGCATACGCGGTTAAACTGGTATACTTGAAGCGGTTCTGCGGGCGAAAAACGGTAAAATATACGCTGAAACCTGCGATCGCGCTCGTGTACGCCGATACACAAAAACATTTGTCGTATGTCTGCTGAAAGAGCGACAGAAAACAAGCTAAAATTTAAAATTATGTTAAAGAGGTTGCCTTGTAAATTTTGGCCGTTATATAAAATATCGTTTAGCGAAACAGACGTACTTGTTATGGCGCTCGCGTCGAGCACGATGCGTAACTTCGATATCACTTTGTCTTCTCGAATGACGCCGTGATGCGGGATAATATAAGCGGGATAGTCTTTGTTCGCCTCCGTGTTAGAAGGGGCGGGTGATAAATAACCTTTTTCTAGGTATTCTCTTATGACGTCATCATAGGCCTGTCTCAAGGTAGGAGAAGCTTGTAATTTGCGCTCCAGACAGAGAAATCGCCTCTCGGCGGTACGCGCGGAGTCCCCCAAAGAGAATATGTCTCCTTTGAACGGTAGAGCGACGGAATACCTACCAGTCTCATCACGAGTCGTAGTGCGAGAATAAATCTCCTCAGAGTCTCTGTCATCTGGGCTGAGAATGGGCAGTCCATTTATTTCTTCCATTTCCCAGAATTTTTTGACCAAACTGTCCAGAGGATCTACGGCGCAGAACGAAACGGTAACACACGAGTTCACCAGTGCGGGTGCAGTTCCTAGAATAACGTAGCCTAAAACTGTCTCTAACGCGAACGGAGAAATACCAGTGGTTTGACCTTGAACCTTACTAGGTAACAAGAGGTGCGGAAACAAAGAAGCTCCTATTAACATATCGATGTCACCAGGAGTTGCGTATGAATCGTCGGCCAGCGGTAAATGATTAAAATTACATAGTGCGGAACTGTCGACCGAGGCGGAGGGCAAGCGTTCAGTCACTTTGTCTAAAACCAAAGTGTCGACATCGTAACTGACGTCATTATTAAAGCGGGAAGAAAATTTTATTCCGACTGAGCTTTGTATAGGCTTCACCGATCCTCCTATACCTTTAAAGAGAGTACATGCGGGCAGATTAAAAGATGTCAGACCAAGACGTGTACAACAATCGCGGGTTATAAAATTACTTTGCGAAGCGCTATCTAATAGCATGCGAACATAACATTCGTTGCCGCATGCGTCAACCACTATGACGCGGGCGGTCGCGAGAAGAACAGTTGTGAAAGCGGGAGTGATAAGGTTACTGACATTATTGTCAGCTGACAACGTACACAAAGCTACATCGTCTGCTCGAGACGGTACGCCTGCGTCTACGCCGCGCGAAACGGCTGTCGCTGTTGCAGTGTACGCCCTGTTTCCAACATTGGGAGCGGTATTTTCGAAATGAAGCATTGTGTGATGTTTGCGTTGACATTTCCGACAATGACTATCTGAATTGCAATTATAAGTTTGATGTTTGGCACTGAGACAATTAATGCAACAGTGATTCATCTTAACGTGTTTAAAGCGATCGTTAGGTGATAATTTTTGATATCCCGAACACTTATATAGATGTTCGTGACGCGTAGTACATAATGAACACTGAGATTGAGAAGACGCAAGCGAAGTCTCAGTATTAATGTAAGAATGCGTAAATTTATTAATTTTATTTTTATTTGCCACATCTGGTTTTTTATATATTTGTGATGGCGATGTGGTAGTGGGTGTTCTATGCATTATTTTAATTTGGTCGCGCAAAAATAAAACGAGATCATTAAAGGTGGGTAACTCTAAATGACGTTTCTCCATTTCAAATGCGCGAGCTGTATGCGAATCTAATTTTTTAAGTGCTGTATATAATAAAATAAAATCGCTTAAATAACTGAATTTAAGATTTTTAATAGCGGCTACCGACGAAGCAAACTTATCAATAAAATTTTCAAGATCGTTTGAAGACGCGTTAATAAGCGGTTTAAAATTAAATATTTGATCTAAATATGTAGTAGCAAGAAGTCTTTTATCCTCGTATTTTTCGATAAGAGCATTTAATATCAAAGAATAATTCTCGGGGGACGGATTATTCCTGCACAGACCAGACGGGCCTTATCGGTCAATTTACCGATTAAATAATAAAGTTTTTCAGAATCAGCCAAACCCGGGTTTTCGTGTATAGTATTTTTAAAACTAGCATAAAACAATGGCTAGTTTTTAACTTCACCATTGAACTCTGGTATTTCTATGGCCGGTAATCTCGGTCTATCGCGTTGAGGTATTTGTGGCTTTATTTCCTTAAAAGATAAAGTTTTTGCGACTCGTTTTATACGACAATATAAATCATCAAATGATGAAAGCGGTTGGTAGTTAATAGCGTATTTAGGGTTCAATTCTAATTCGATGTTATTTATATCATCTAAAATTAGCTCAAATTTACTCTTCAATTCTTCGAGTGACTCTAACTCGTTCAAAAAACTTTCCTTTGAAAGGTCCGATGTGTCAACTTCGTTTGCATGATTTGCAATACTACTTAATTAAGCGAAAGTACAATTCTTCCTTCTTTGCGATTAATAATTTTAAACTTCTATCCGACATTGCAGAAGACAGATCACAGAAAAACTGATTAGATAAACTGTAATTATATTGAAGCAAGGAATTTTATGTTTATTTATATGCCAAATAAAATAATTTTATTTATTTTTATTTATTTATTTATTTATTTAGGTACATAGGATTAGGTATACAGTTCATTCATAGGTCATGTAATCTTATAATAATTATATAAATTATTTAATAATTAATATAGGGAGGTTTAACACATCTTACATGACCTTTACTGCCAATAGCACATCTAACTAGGCGATAATTTGGCCCGTCTCTAGATGTGCATATTTTTATGCAATTTTAAGAAATGAAGTGTTTTTTTAAAATAAATTATTTGGACCCACCACCTGTATATACACATAAATATACCAATTTTATAAAAAATATAGCTATGTAATAAATATATACATTTATAGTTGTAATTTAATAAAATTTAATTAAGAAAAATAGATAAGTGATACTAAATAAATTGTCGTGCGTTGCAAAGAAGTTGATCAGATTTTACATATCCCTTGTTAAGTAGCCATCTATTAAGGTTTGCTTTAAATATTTTTATGTTAGGATAATTTTTCATGTCTTCACTAAGGGAATTATATAATTTTGGGGCTATGTAGAATATATGTCTCTGGGCAAATGTTGTCCTGACTGACGGAATTATATAATTGATACTCGGAATTATTATATAATTGATATACGGAATTATATAATTATATAATTGAATTATATAATTATATAATACAGTAGTATAGTGTACGGTTACCTTTATATAGTTTCAATTATTAATTAAAACCTATATACAGGCTAGCGGCGCGAGTAAATAAAATACCTAAATATATTCAAGCAATATATACTCAAATAATATTTTAGTACAAATAAATAAATTATTAAATATACCTATACGCAATTAATATTTTATTATAACCAAATAAATTGTACCTACATATCGATTCGATTAATAATTACGAAACCGATATAAAGGCGATAAGCGCTGTCGTCAAGCAACTAGTAGTAGTAGTAGTAGTAGTAGATGGAGTGGGGGGCTTGTTTCCAGCCCTTGATGTCACCTAGATCTGTAAGGTCTTTTGTAACTACCCACTGTGTGGTTAGGTCAATTGTCAGCTAGTAGCCCGGTACTTCTTACCAGACTAAGTAGGTCACTGACCTTCAAGTTGGGCAGATCGCTGGGTTCGAGAAAGGCTCGTCCCAGTAAACTGTGTCTTTTGGCGGCGAGCCCTGGACAGCGGCCAACAATGTGTATGCTGTCTTCAGGTTCCTCGCCACATATTCGGCAATCCTTGCTCTCGGTCAAGCCAAGGTTGAATAGATGAGCTCTAAGGGTCGTGTGTCCGGTGAGGAGACCGATAGTGGTTCTAAGGTTCTTCTTGCTCATGTCAAGTAGGGCCTTGGTTTTCTTCTGTAGTGGTTGCTCCATCATGGCTTTTGCCTGGCGACATCCCTGACTCTGTTTCCAGGAAGCCCGATGTTCCTGCTCCAAGCAGTCCCTGATGATTTTCTTACCTGTAGCGAAGGGGACCCCTACAGCTGGCTCCACTGGGCAATCCAGTGTGCCCAGTTTTGCCAGTCTATCGGCCTCTTCGTTTCCGGGTATGCCTTGGTGACCCGGTATCCACATTAGGGTGATTTTGTTGGATTTTCCCAATTTGTTGAGCTCCTGCATGCAGTCCCAGACCACAGAAGATTCTGTGGTGGCTTTAGCCAGAGCGTCCAGTGCTGCTCTGCTGTCAGAGCAGATGAGGATTTGTCTGTTTTTTACCTCAAGTCGACGTTGTAGTTTTATGCATTCCAATATGGCAAGTACCTCGGCTTGGAAAACCGTAGCGTATTGTCCAAGGGGGATGCTGATTCTGTGGTTGGTTTTGGGTCCGTACACGCCTGCCCCAAAACGTCCATTTGTTCCTGAGCCGTCGGTGAACCAGGCGTCTGCGTTGTGGCTTTGAAGCCACTGCGGATTTTTCCATTCTTCCCTGGTGGGGATTAGGATTTTATAGGATTTCTCTACCGAAAATTTTTTCCGTAGTCGATCCTGGGTCAGAGTGAATGGGCTTTTGTGGAGGAGGTTTAGCTCAGGATGATTGTGCCCTCCACGCTTCCACTCGCCCAAACACTTCAGTCTGTATGCTGTAAGTCTGGCGGAGTGGATGATGAGCTTGTCCAGAGGCGGGCAGCAGAGTGCCACCTCTAATCCCGCTGTTGGGGTGGTCTTCATGACGCCAGTTGCAGCCCTCAGGTAGTTACCTTGAAGGCTTTTAAGCATTTTTACTGTCTCAAGCTTTTTCACCCTGGACCACCAGACTATTGCAGCATAGGTTAGTCTAGGCAGCAGTACTGCCCTGTAGAGCCATAAGGCGACCCTGGGTTTGAACCCCCAGGTTTTTCCCATGACTCTTTTGCACGTCCACAACGAGGCATAGAAGGTTGTTCTCTTGCGCTCGAGGTGGTGCTTCCAATTGAGCTTTGGGTCTAGATAGACTCCAAGGTATTTAACTACTGTAGCGTATTCTATCTCCTTATCCCAGAGCTTGAGACACTCAACGGGTTCGGGTTTGTATTTTCTGGTGAAAATCATGGCCTTAGTCTTGCTTGGATTAGCGGATAGACCTCTGGCCTGGCACCAGTCTTGGGTGGTCTTAAGTGCTTTGTCCATGAGCTCCTTAAGTATTGATAGGAAGTTTCCTCTGACTACTATGGCCACGTCATCAGCGTAGCCGTAGACAGAGAGGCCTAGGTTTTGTAGATCTATTAGGAGTTCATCTACAACGATGCTCCACAAGAGGGGGGAGATGACTCCACCCTGTGGACAGCCCTTAGCAGGGATTCCCGTGATGGAGGTGTCGCCTTGATAGACGGTCAGATTCCTATTTGATAGCATACTCAATGTCCAGTCAATAATGGTCTCTGGTATTCCTCGTCTGTGCATAGCGTTTTTTATAGTTGCATATGATGTGGTGTCAAATGCTCCTTCGATGTCCAGGAATACTCCCAGAGCGTAACCTTTCGCCGCTAACTGTGTCTCTATTGTGCTCACCAGGTGATGTAGGGCAGTGTCCGTAGATCTGCCCTCCCTATAGGCATACTGAGCATCAGCAAGCGGTTGAAGAGCTAGGTGGTTGTTTTTCAAGTAGCCGTCAACTAGTCTCTCCAGTGATTTCAGGAGAAAGGAGGTGAGGCTAATGGGTCTGTAGTCTTTGGCAAAGATGTGGCCGTTCCTGCCTGCCTTTGGAATGAACGTGACTCTTGCGCTGCTCCAGGCATGAGGGACGTGTCTGAGGGCTATGCTCGCTCTGAGTACCTTTGTTAGAGGGCCCAGCAGCTGGCTTAACCCTTTTTGTAGTAGGACTGGGTATATTCCATCCGGTCCAGGTGATTTGTAGGGGTCGAAGGTGCTCACGGCCCATTCTACTGCTTTTGGATTAACTATCTTGGCTGCAAGGGCCCACTCCCTGGGCTTGTGGAGCCTCTTGGAGTTCTCCCCTGCGGCAATTGGGTGTGAGGATTCCTGGAAGCCCGGAAAGTGTGTTTCCATTAGGAGCTTCAAGGTTTCCTTGGTGTCGCTTGTGTGTCCCCCCTCTGGTCGTTTAAGGCATCCCAGCTGGGGGCGGTTGTTGGAGCTGAGGATCTTGTTGAGCCTGGAGGCTTCGGAAGCTGTTTCCACGCTCTCACAAAAGTCCCTCCAGCTTCTTCGTTTGGCTTTAACAATGGCCTTGTTGTATTCGTTTCGGGCGTTTTTGTATTCCTCCCAAAGATGTTGCGAGTTAGTGTTGTGATTTCTCGCCCTATTGAAACACCTTCTCAGCGTAAGCCTGAGCTTGGTCAGCTCTGGGTTCCACCATGGGACCTTTTTGAAGAGGTTTTTTTGTTTCAAAGGGCAATTCTGCTCGTAGGCGTCTATAACGGCATTAGACAGTGATAGTGCAGCTGTTTCTAGTTGCTCTTTGGTGAGGAATCGATTCGGAACCGTGGTGAGCTTGATAGCCAGGTCCCTATCGAATCCTTCCCAGTTGGTATTTCTAGGGTTGCGAGCCCACTGAATTTCCAATGAGTGCCGAAGCGTTAGATGGATCTGCCTATGGTCCGAGCCTGAGGGTTCATCTGAGACCCTCCAGTCTTGAACCAGGTCGGCCACTTCTTTTGTGCAGATCGTGATGTCCAGTACCTCCTGCCTTCTTGAGTCTATGAAGGTAGGTTCTGTTCCTCTGTTGAGGATGGTGAGTTCATTGCCTAAGATAAAGTCATGCAGGCTTACCCCCCTCGGGTTTATGTTGGAACTACCCCAGCACACGTGGTGGGAGTTCGCATCGCAACCCAGAAGGAGTTAGAGCCCGCGTTGTTTCGCATATGTCACTAGGTTGGTTATATCTTCTTGCGGTGGCAGGTCAGTGGAGTCATAAGGCATGTATGCTGACCCAATGAGTAGATCCACCGTTCTGTCTCCTGTCAAGTTGATTTTTGTTAAAACGACCGTTAGGTCATCGCCGCTGAGTTGTGGCAGAAAAGTGGCTGTGACGCCCTTAGTGACCACGCAGGTCCTGAGTTTCCGAGTCGGTTGGGCCTTATGAATGGTTCCGCAACCTCCTAATCCACTTATAGTATCCCTAACAATCCAAGGTTCTTGGATTAGTGCTATACTTGTCTGCGCCACAGCCATGCTCCTGGTTAATATCGCCGAGGCGCTTTTGCTGTGGTGCAAGTTGATCTGGATTATGGGGACTTTTAGGTGGTTCATTTTGCTGTACCTCCTTCCGTTCCCTCCACTGCGTCCGACTCCTTCCTAGGCTTATTATCGAGCAGCCTTACGGATGCCCGTGCTAGCCCACAGTAGGGTCGGAAGTTGCAGGCCCTGAGAGTGGCCAATGAGGAGTCGCTCACCAGACAGGCGAAGTGGACGCTCGAGGCATCCTTCTTCGTGCTCCCCCTAGCGACGGCCCACCCATCGGTCTTCAGACCTGGGTTTTGCCTGTCGAGGAGTAGAAGTACTTTCTCGACAGTGTACTTGGGCTCCTCCACGTGGACCACCACTCGATGGCGTTTGGGCAGCTCATCGACCGGCAGCACACACACGGATTCACCTTGGACGAGTAAGTCCGTGGAAAGGCTTCTGAGCCAGTTCCCCGTCTCCTCATCTGCGCACGAGAAGACGATTGCACCGTCCCTCTCCCAGCTGCCGGTAAAGGATGGTGTTTTAGTGCCAACAGGAATTTCCATGATGGCGTCCACAATCTTGTCCCGGATGGCTTCTATGTCGCCGGCTTCAAGTTTTTTGTCAGGGTAGCCCCTTATTATGAGGGCTAGCCTGAGGAGTCCTTTTGTGGCCTGGGCGTAAGAACCTTGGTCGGAGACTTTCGGTCTTTTCCCTGTCGCCTGATGGGAGGGGCTTGGGGTTTTTGGCCCTTGTCTGGGGCGTTTAGGAGCCCCAGGGGCCTCTGCAGTCCCGTCCTCCGGCTTAGACTTAGCACTGGAGGCTCGGGGGTTAGCAGTTAGCCCCTCTCTCATCAGTTTTTTGTAGCGACGCCTTGCGGCGCCGTTATATCTAATGCGGGTTTTGGGTGGGCTTTATGATGGGCCCGCCCCCGCGTTGGGTGCCTCCTGTGGTTCGCTTTGAGACAAAGCCACCCCCTGGAGTGCTTCAATTAAGTTTATTTTTGGTGGTGTACTGTTAATTTGATCCATTTTTGTTCCCACGAGTTCCGCGGTAGTGCGATATCACCCGGACAGAGCCGCGTATGACCGGGTCTTGGCTTATACTACCCGGAGGACGCCCGCTATCCGGGAGGCACCGTAAGAATAATAATTACCGTAGAGTAGAGTAACACCGTAAGAGTAATAATTACGAAACCGATATAAAGGCGATAAGCGCTGTCGTCAAGCAACTATATGAGCGGTAAACAATATATGAGCGGTGCAAATAATAAAAAGCGGCTGAATAAATCAGTTAAATTATTACTTTTTATAAATATATGTATATAAATATTTAATAATATATATAATATATTTTTATAAATTTACAATAAATTAATATGTGAGAACGAACTGCGAAATCAGTACAATTATTTATATGAAACGAAACCCCGTTTGAAACGATTTTGATATAAACTGAAACTTTACACAAATAATATGATAATATACTGAATTGGCTTTTATCCGGATCGTAGGGCCATCAAATGGTAGCGCGGGGATTTGGTTTTGGAATAAAAAAGGGCAGTGAACTGTATTTTGCGGTAATTTGGAATAGAAAAGTTTGGAAAAAATGGGATCTCGTTTACCTTATTAAATGTCCGTTTGCAGCTTCGTAAATCAGCTTCTCAAGTCACATCACATTGCGGCGTTAATTTAATTGTCAAATATAGGTATATATTATTTTACGAGCACTAATTGTTTCGTTTGCGGGTTTTAAAAGCGGGTTACAGCGGGTCAGCGGCGGCGGACGTCTCGCGGGCGGTATCGAAGCGAACACAATCGGTGATAGACTGACCGGCCGGCGATGTTCTTCCTCTTCTTTACTTCAGTTAACGAGAGGGGATAGGAAAAGGAGATAGCACTATCGGAATGAGAATTTAAAACCAATTCAGTAAATCGCGCAGGCATATTTAATATCGATACAGCAGCCGTTTTACTAAATGCGAAATTTATATATATTTAAATCCGGCGTATCCATATATGTACATATAAACATACATACACATAAATACATTTTATATAATAAAGTAATAAGTAGTGCGTATTTTATAAATATTTAAATTAATTATTGTTCCTGAGCTTTTCTTCGACTGCGCGAAGAAAAAGCTTCCTGTCCAGAGAAAAAATGTCAAGGTTATTAAACTTGTTATTAAAAGAGCTGAGTAACCGTATCATAGTAGATCTGTATGGATATATACGTAAGCCATTAATATTTAATTTTTAAAAAACGTATTTAAAATAATTATAAATACAAAAATGCACTTTCTGTAACGGCAGGCGTGTCTTTTATTCCTTTTAATGTATTTATTGTTAAATGGTTATTTTTGTCTAGGTATCCTATATTTCATTCTTAGTTTGTTTCTCGAGATGCTGCAGACTACTTTCTATTTCAGTCAACACTACTGCTAATCTACAACAAATTACAAGATCTTATCCACCCATCCACCGACTTTATTACACATTGCTACACTTCACAAATATTTGTATTCACGTCGAGGGCGTGGTGACACAGGGCACGATCGCCACTGCAGCAAATCCATCGCCGGCAATTGCGTCAATTGAAGCGTTGCGCCGCCACTGCGTCACATGGAACTGCCGCAAAAATAGAAGCGAAAGAGCGGAAGGGCGCACAATAAAACCGGATCCGGCTTTGCGATGTGAGCATCGCTCCGGCCGACTCGCTCTCTCGTCCGCTGACTGCGGGATAGCACCATTATTGCACTGAACCTGAGCCTAAGAATTGTATAGCAGTGTTTTCCTACGGTTTCGATACAGTACATAAATATTTTAAATAATATATTTTGTCGGTGACTTTTGGAGGGCTCGCATAATATATTTATTTCTCTTCCGATCAGCGTCCTTCTTTTGTTTGTCCGTAAATGGGTTCCAAACGTCAGCGGCCATGTCGCTGTCCTTTTCTCTCGTCATATACTTCCTAAGTTGTATGTCTATCGCAGCACCCTACTGCGCCGTTCAGTTTGTATGGCGCGCACGTCGATCTGATCTAGATCTTTGTAAGTTCTACTAATATCACCCCCAATTGAAGTACATTTGCTTTCACTGGGCCTTAACCCCTCCTATGGCGGGGTAAAACTTTAAACTACTATACGGATCGTAAAAAGAATAACTGCAAAATGATCACATTGAAATTTGAAATATTATAAGGTTACAACATTATCTCGTAAAACAATTAAGATAATAATGAATAAATATTACAGTTAGCACAGCGCAGAAAGCGTCTAACCAAAAATGGTTAGCTCACATAGGAAGGGTTAAGGATAATTAGAACTTTTTGTTCCTATTGGTTCCGTGTTGTTCGGGTGGTGTTTTAATAGTTCCGTGTAGCAAAAGTCTATGTCATCTAACCTGCCCAAATCAAGGCTCAGCTCTCATCTGGGGGTTAGTTACCCTGTCAGGGCCGCTAAGGGGCCCGGGCTTGCTGAGTTGGCCACGAAGACTCATTCTGTTCAGGGTTAGTCATACCTACTCACGGGTAAACACCCATGCGACGGCCTCCACGCATGAAGTGCGAGCCTGGGTAGGACTCTGGCCTTAGGGTTAGTTTCCCCTAGGAATCAACTTTCTGGCGCTCCTGGACGGTCTGCGCACCGTGCGGCATAAGCCAATCGATTGCGCATTCTGACTAACAGTCGAGGGACTCTGGAAGCAGTACTTTTTCCTATAGAGTAGGGGTGGTTGAGGACCTTACGGCGACTGCTCTTGAAACGACCATCGGCTACCTGATCCTGGGTGAACAGCCGGGCAAAGGATGCCGTTGTCCGCCATATATTCGGTATACACCGTTTCACCGCTTCGTAAGGGAGAGGACCGCGCGAGCGACCTCTAACTCGTAACCAATCGAGAGACTGGAGTAATCTGGTCGCAATTGGAAGTAAGGGCGTGATTGTAAGCCCGCGGGGTAACACACCTGTAACACTCCTGGCTATCTCGCGATAAGGGGCTGGCCTCTTACGGGTTTGTGGCGGAGCTTGACGGTGGACTGTTTTTTCCAAGTCTTCTGCGCTCACTCCAGGGAGATAGAATGACTAATCGTTAAAGCTTCCTGAGGTGACGGGCTCGCCCGTTGTAGTTGACAACTCTAGTTGTCAGGGCCGCTATGTGCTTCTGCCCTGGCTGTAATCCTGCAGTGGGAACGGTTGGGATCAGAAGATCGCGGATTTGGAAGAATACCTCGGGCGGAAATAGGCGTTTGAGGTATTATCTGCACTTGCAGAAAAGATGAAGAAAGCCGTATTTGGATAATAACAAGGGAAGTCGTGAGACGTATTATTCATGTGACAGCGGAGGGTAGTTAAAAAATTTAGTTAAAAATTTAAATAAAAGGTAAGTCACTATGTCTTAAATATTATCAACCCATAACAGGGTACACAATTTAGTAGGGTAATAAAATCCACACTAAGATCATCTTATCTGCTTCGCAAAAAAAAAAAACCTATTTGTACTTTTTTCTTTGCCAAAATCTATTTTTTGTATTGGATAGCCTAAAAAAATAAAATAAAACAGTACACCTCAATGAGCATTTACGCCAAGTTTTGAAATATAGCCAGTTAGTTTTCTTAAAACTACCTATCTGACTGTGCTAAGAAGGGAATATTCAAATTGGAAAGATGGAATTAATTTAGGACATTTCACGTAAACATGTCGGATTTGTTTGTCATCACCGAAATACCTAGTTCCGGTCATGGATGGATATATACAAAGTTATGATAACCTAAACAATCGAGCCTGTTTAATTATTTGTCCGGGCGCGGCGCGGCATCCCCCTACGAGCGGACGAACGCGCAGCGTTGCGGGGGGTCGTTTTACTTTTGCGTGTAATTACTTTTTCAGCGGGGCTGAAACTTTTTTAATTGGAACAGCTTACACTCTTCGCAATATATAAAGGCTTACGTAATATATTTCGAGCGCTGCCCGCTCGCACACAACTGCACGTAAGCCGTCTAACATTTTACGTTAAAAGCGCAAACTTGGTCAGCTAGTTTGCGCGGACCGTAAATTTACGCCTTTTTTAGAGCCGGTACTTTTGGCGTCCGCGTCGACACTCGCTTTAAGCTTACTTAGAGAGTACACTTCCATTATGAAACTTTCAGATGCGCTTGATTGCGACTTGCGGAAAATTAAGATAATTTTCGTCTTCGTCTTTTCCTGGTACCGTCTCATGGCTAAACTTTGGAAGATATAATCATTTAATTTTTGTGTCTGATTAACGCTGCTTTTCTCTTATAATAAGCTTTCATTACCTTGCATTGTTTGTCAGTTTATTTAGGTCAAATTTTACAAGGTGAATTATATCCTCCTATAATAGGAAGTTAACATTTTTCTTATTGGTTGATTTCCGACGACAATGCATTTTGATGATAAGCATGACCTGTTTATACAACTAGAGTTGTCGACTACAGCGGGCGAGCCCGTCACCTCAGAAAGTTTTAACGATTAGTCGTTCTATCTACCTGGAGTGAGCGCAGAAGACTTAGGACAAAACAGTCTACCGTCTAGCTCCGCCACAAACCCGTAAGAGGCTAACCCGTAAACCGCGAGATAGCCAAGAGTTTACCCAGCGGGCTTACACTAACGCCCTTACTTCCAATTGCGAACAGATTACTCCAGTCTCTCGATTGGTAACGAGTTCGAGGTAGCTTGCGCGGTCCTCTCCCTTACGAAGAGGTGGAACGGTGTATACCGAATCTATCGCGGACCACGGCATCCTCTACCCGGCTGTTCACCCAGGATCGGGTAGCCGATGGTCGTTTCAACAGCAGTCGTTGTAAGGTCCGCAACCACCCCCGCTCTATAGGAAACAGTACTGCTTCCAGACTCCCCCGACTGTTAATCAGAGTGCGCAATCGGTTGGCTTATGCCGCACGGTGCTCAGACCGTCCAGGACCGCCAGAAGGTTGATTCCCAGGGGAAACTAACCATAAGGCCAGAGTCCTACCCAGGCTCGCACTTCATGCGTGGAGGCCGTCAGATATGTGTTGACCCGTGAATGTGACTAACTCTGAACAGAATGGGTCTTCGTGGCCAACTCAGCAAGGGCCCATTAACTCCCGACCTGTTTCTACACCCAGGATCGGCTCCCGACGAGGCTACTCTTCCATGGTCAACAGCACAGATACGACATTTTGTATACGTATTCAATTGTTATAGCCCGTTTGAAATTTCACCATGACATGGCCGCTTCACCCAGGTTTGATTTCCAACGTGGGAACTCGAAACACGAAATTTTGTATATCATTCAATTATGATCGCCCGTTCTAAGCTTCACCATGACATGGCTACTTCACCCAGGGTTGGCTACTGACGGGGGACTCCTCAACCGTCAATAGCACATACGCAAAATTTTGTATAAGCATTTAATTAAAATAGCCCGTTCTTTCTTCATTTTAGTGCATTTTAATAAAATCTTGTTTTAAAAATCCTTTTTACTATTAATCGTATATCTGTATAATAATAACTAAAATATGCTGTATTTTTTCAAAAATTAAAAAAGATTATCTAGAATTTAAATAAATGCCTTCAAACAAATTATCTTCAAGCTTCTAAAACAAAAGTAACTGATTAAAAAAAACTTTTAAAAATAATGACATAATAAGTTACGTCCATACTTAATTACAGCACATAATACACTGATTTATAATTTATTTTATTACATATTTACATAAAATTATTTAAAAATATACTATGATTTACTAAAATAAAATATAATATAAAATTTTCTGTTGGGGTCTATCTCACCTTAACAATTCACCATGCATACGGATTAATTTCGCCACTGGCTTGTTTGACGTTTCAAACCAGGCGCGGTGCGCGCATACGTCAATACTTTTCGAAAATGGGAACCCTTACGAAAACAAAAGAAAATTGAGATAAATAATAAAATATATTATAAAGTAAATAATTAATTCTATAGTTAGCTAAATATTAAAAATCGCTCGATATAAATAATAGCCCATTTATAATAGTAGAATATCTTATGTTGTTTGTTTGTTTGTTTATACTCTTTATTGTGAAAATGTCACAATGGGCGGGTTTATTGTCATATCACAATCTCTTACAACCAACCCTACTATGACGTGTTATTTGTATCTGTGAGTGTAACATGTTTGTTAGTGTGTGTCTTGTTATTGCATTCGATCGACAGAATTTAAAATGCTATTCCGTTAATTTGATCCCAACGGGAAATGGTGACCCAGCCGGGAATCGGTTGTTGTGCAGTCGGGAATCGAATGTTGTTGCTGCGCACTATGCTATCACAGCGCAGAAGTATCTATGATAGCACATCTCGTCACCTTAGCCATACAACTTTTCTGCCACGATTATAATAATAACATATAAACACGAGCGCTAAAATACGCACGAACTTCCTCCATATTTACATATCCAGTGTTTGGTTTATCGGGCATTGTTGGTCCATCGGATTAGTCCAGCCGAAAGCAACGTTTGTCTTTAGCATTTGCTGTTTGAGCTCTCCCAAAATCAATAACAGACAGAGCGGTCCGACTTCCGCAATTCGCCCCACACAGAGAAAGGCCCCTTTTTGGGCCCAATCGAGTTGATTTCGCTAATTCAACAACGGTCTGTTGACTCAGATGAGCTCACCGACGAATCGACGAGGGGGGAGAGGGGGAGAGGTTGTTTTAATTCCGTTATTGTTCAGGCCGAAGTGGCCAATAAGTGGCACTTGAGTCCGCTCAATAATAATACCCAGATCTTGTTTGGTAGTCAGCCTGTCTGTGACCACAATAAGGCAGTTCTAGAAAATTTATAATATTAATTGTGAAAGTACTTATAATTGCGAATCAGGCTTCCCATAATTATATCCAAAAATCTTTACAAGGAGCCATTTCTAGATCAAAGTGTGTGTAGCTTATGCATAGGTAAAGACCACATAATAATATGCTCAGGCTTGTTGTTTATTATTATACTACAGAGCCATTTCTAGATCAAAGTGTGTGTAGCTTATGCATAGGTAAAGACCACATAATAATATGCTCAGGCTTGTTGTTTATTATTATACTACAATCTGTTACAAACATCCATACAATACTTATAATTTGTATGCGTGCCTGTAATATAGGTATGTGTGTAAGTGTGCGTCCTGTTATTGCATTCGTTCGACATAATTGAAATGCAATTCCGTTAATTTTATCCCAACCGAAAATGGTGACACAACAAGTAATCGAACCTGGAACCTTACAATGTAACATCAGGCGATCTAACCACTATGCCATCGGGCCGTAAAGTTAGGTAATAATGCCCGTTGGATATATACAAATAGGGAATATGGTGAAAGTGTGGCGCATGCTCGGCTAGTGTGGACATGTAAGGCTCGGTGTAAATAAGCCACCGATCACAATAACCGGAGGTTGTCGAGTGCGAGTGAGTATACGTCGAGTGGTGAGTGCTAGCAAGTAGCGCAGAAGGTAGCGAGTAGCGGCCACCGGCCACGCGTTTGCGGCGATTCCCTGCAAAATGTATGAAAAAGCGTGTCAGCTACATGTCGCTGACCACTTGTCGCTGTGGCCGGTGGTTCGTTTACGCCCAGCCTTATAGTTAGCCACTTTATATCCTCTTTGACTAGAGTGCAGAAATGGAAAGTATATGTGTGAACCAGGGCAGCTATGTGGAGTAGAAAAGCAACGCTGGCGACATCATCAACTAGTGATGTGAATGTATCTACCTATATTTACTCTGGTCAATCTGAAACAAGCTAATCCTGAATGTCTTGATCTCTGAAGCTTTACGTTCGTGTAATTTAAAACGAAATACTCTTTACTAATAAATTGCGTAGCTTTTACTTTTTAAACGTCATCAAAACAAATTTAATTTTTCGTATTCCTAAGAATTTTGCATAAATATGACATTATTGCATAATGATCTATTTATATAAATACTCCTAAAATAGTAGGGCCTCCCATAAATACAACATTTTAATTTATCTTCATTTGTTCTTAATCTAACGAGGTGCCAGTTTCTTGTAAATTAATTTAATTTATTTGTTAGTCCCGTCTAAATTGGTAACATCGTTTTTTTTCTATAGAAAATGAGTACGGATGACTCCCTGAACTCTTTCTGCAATTCTTTCTGTGATCGTATATTTTTGTGCTTTTGCAAATTACGCTACAGGTTGATTAGTTTCGTCTTAACCCTCTGTCGGGCGCACCTGATCTAACAGGCATAGGTCGGAAATTTTTATTTGATCTCCGCCAGAGCAGCGTCTGAAGCCGCATTTTCCTGTCTCGCGGCAACGCAGTAAATTCCACGTTTTAGTTTATTGCCCAACGCAGTGGAGAGTAGTAGCATCGCCCAAGGCCTGTCACGCTCATTGCGCTTGATCTCGGATGCGTATTTCCTATGTATTCCATTATAATTGCTTATTTAATTTAGTTTATCTATATAATATTATATATAAAACAATGTCGGGTTTGTTCGAACCGATTTTCATGGTTTTTGATTTGTTGTATTTGTCTCCGTCCTGAATAGCAGAATAACTATTAAAAACAAAAATTGAAAAATTGACAAAAAATTTATATAAAAGAAAAAACATTTTCCCATACAAAATGTAAATCCGTGTTTTTCTCATGGTCAGTTGTACGTGGCATGTTGACGTGTCGGCAAATCATCCGCTTTATTTGTTCTTGCACCTGATAAAAAAAACATAAAATGTCGTATATCACAAGGGGCTTCAATGAAGAGAATTAAACCGAGCTGCACAATATGTAAATAGTTTAATTCAATCATGTCTTGCTGACACGCGATTGATATACTTATGTTTTGTACTTTTATATTTCTTTTTGTGTTATTATCTTAATAAAGTAGTGAACTTAATATTTATTTTGTATGCATTGTATTACTTTCATAAAATCATAAATTAAGTTCAGCTAATCTGTAACACGACATTCATTGAATGTTAGGCGTTACGAAGTTCGCCGGGTCAGCTAGTGATATAATAAAGCTAACTTCATTTGTATTATTTGACTTAGAATATTTTTTTTACCTTATTTTAATGTTTAAAAATAAGTTTAAAAATATGTTTATATGTGTATTTTGACATGTTGATTACTTTTTAGTTCAAATAAACATAATAAGGTCAAATAAACATAATATTTTGGGACGGAGTGCAACTGAAGCCAATGTGCATTCCGACAGTCAAGTCGCCCGTTGCAAACATGGATATACCAACCCTAACCTCATCCTCCTCCCTACCTCATCCTCCTCCCTCCCCATTCGCCCTTCCCCCCACCAGCCTCTGCGTTGGGGCAGAGGCATAGATCCACGCCGTATGCATATTTTACTGCGACGGCGTCCGCTTAATGGCGCGGAAGAATTGTGCGTGAAGATGAATTCCCTCTTGTTTCCTGGTAATCGGACGGAAAACCTTCGCGGAATTATATCTGCTAGCGGGCGTCCCAAAAAGGAGCGGCGGAAACGGAAATTGTACCGCTTTATTGGTTCGCATGGAACGAACGCATCAATTTTAGGTTTCAAATTCTGTAGTGCAATTTGTTGGTTGTTTGACACCGACTGGAAAAATATGGATGCAATTATTTCACATATTTACTTTTAAAACGACAAACCATTATTAAATTAGCGATACTATCAATTTAATTTATTATTATTATGCATACTAATAAATGCATACTAATAAATAAGTATGCATAACCTACAATATTACTAATATTTACTATGTTTGTAAGTAGGTATATGTAATAAAGTTGTAAGTAGGTATATGTTTGTAAGTAGGTATATGTAATAAGTAGGTATATGTAATAAATTTATATAAAAGTGGGAATTTCTCTATACTTTCCCTCGTGAGAAGTTACGCGCCGAACGGGACAGACGTACTCCTGTTTATGAGTTTTCTTGTTCTCGTGCTGTGATCTCGTAATTAACGCGTTCGTGAGCTGACCAGCTAAAGAGTTTAAAGACATTCGGAGTGACTGAGAATACGGCAAGAAATCGCGCGGAAAATACATAAGGTGCGTTAACTTTGATACGATTATCTTCTCTTCCCCACAATGATTCATATTATTCCATAAAATCAACTTTCCTTACAGTCTACTCTTCATATACAAACCTAAAAATATAACATTTGGTTAGGTTTTTTTTCTCTCTCTCTCCCCCTCTCTCTCTCTTTCTCTCTATCTCTCTCTCTCTCTCTCTCATTCTTATTTTTTAAAAAATGAGCAATTTTATATTTTAACCCGTTTAATTCTGCGTACATTCGACTATATAAAAATACGATAATGTAAAACCGTATTTCTATTATTTTTATTGGGGCTCGGTCTGAATGCTGACGACAATGTTGCCAACTTTCGCAGTGTCCTGAACTTTGTTGGGGCGTATTCGCTCCAGACTAGAGCGCGAGGCGACAGACGAGGCATACGCTTTCCATGTATTTATTGCCAGCGTCTCTGATATATAGTCGCGATAAGGTGAATAGGGAAAACTTATTTTCACCAGCCACTTTGTTACGCCTGAACAATACACACGGATATATTGCGTCTTGCAGAGAGGTGAGTGGTTTGTATTCTACTACTTTGAGAACCGTCTCGCCAACAATTTGGATAATTAGTAATCGACGCGAACATATCAATAAACACAAACCTACGTGAGAGTGAGAAGCTTCGCCACTGCCCTAATATAATACCAATATCGATATCTAACTAATATCGATATCGGTAAAATATATTATTTAAACTGATTCAATTTAAATGAAATATTTTTATACACAAAAATAAATACAAACTACATTGTCCACATTAAAAAAAATAAGATCATGTAATCAAAAAGATAGGTTCATAAAAATACTATTTATGTAGATATATTCAAGGGATTAGCATGTCTAACTGCTCACTTTATTAAATACATTTTAATATGATTCAAATTTAAAATAAAATAAATAAACCTTTGGCTTTATTGACCCATGAAAACTCCAATAAAATTATAAATATGATAGAAAACGAATTTACCGAGTGAATTTTGTAGCACTTGACGTTTCGGTGACGTTGCAGCCGCCGTTGTCCAGGGTAGACTGAAACAGCTGTCAATCCATTGTTTTGCGGGTAGGCCGCATACCGCTGCCGCCACTGCGTAGGTGCATAGGAGCGCGCAAATTTCAAAAATCCGTGTTGCACACAACACTCACTGTATCCTGTCTTACGTCCTTGCGTTCGGCGTTCGGCGGCGGGGCGGGAACATTTTGAGAAGAGGGTTCCACGTAGAAGAGAGTTTGTATCCGTCATCTCTATTTAAGTTTAGGGTTCTTCTTATTTCAATGGCTTTCCGGATCATGCGAGGAAAGTAGAATTGTTCCTTGGATAGCACATTTGGATTTTGAAATTGCATCCAGTGGTTACTTCCACTATCCAATATATGTTCGCAGATCGCCGATTTTTCTCGCTGAACGCGATCACGATTTTATATCCGAGAAAATTATATTTAAAATTTTCCATATCTGACATTTTTTTAAAGTCAAATTTCAGTTCCATGTTATTTTTAACCCTTGCGGCGTGCATTAAACATCCTAATTTTAACAGTAGTTGTAGATAAAATATAATATTATTGAAGAGTTTTGAGCCTATAAATTTCATCACCTGGATTGTCATTAAACTGTCAGTAGTAATAAATATTTTCGACAATCGCCGTTAATACCTTTTCATGCTTAAACAAAAAATAACTTAAGAAGGAAATAATGTGTGATGCATTGTGTTTGAATTAAGTGTAGGTAGAGTATGGTTTCGTGCAGTAGCGAATGGTTTCATGCAGTTTGGGCCACACACAAGATCCATTTTGTTCTCGTATCGGCTCAACTCACGATTCAGCTCCTATTCAGAAGGCTACCCCGGGTAAGACTCTCGCGTCTTAGGCCTCGCAACTGGTGGACCGGTTTCTCCTGGCGTGATTGCATCATGGCGCTACCGGACGGTTTACGCACCGTTCGGCGACGCCAATCGATTGTGCACTCTGAGCCTGGAGACTATTGAAATATACTGTCTCCTAAGCACTGCCCTAATGTACCATCTAACCCCGCTCGGTTGGATGACCTGTTGCCATGTCACTCTTGAAATGACCTTGGGCCTCCCGATCCCGCGTGGCACTACGGACAAAGGACGTCCAGATCCGCGATAAATTCAAATTGAATTACCGCTGTAATACAACAACTAAGGTTGTCCACTACAGCGGGCGAGCCCGTCACCTCAGGAAGTTTTAACGACTAGTCGTTCTATCTCCCTGGAGTGAGCGCAGAAGACTTGAGGACAAAACAGTCCACCATCTAGCTACGCCACAAGCCCGCAAGAGGCCAACGCCTTAACCGCGAGATAGCCAGGAGTGTTACCCGGCGGGCCTACACTCACGCCCTTACCTCCAATTGTGACCAGATTACTCCAGTCTCTCGATTGGTTACGAGTTCGAGGTCGCTTGCGCGGTCCTCTCCCTTACGAAGCGGTGAAACGGTGTTTACCGAATTTATCGCGGACCACAGCGTCCTTTGCCCGGCTGTTCACCCAGGATCGGGTTGCCGATGGTCGTTTCAAGAGCAGTCGCCGTAAGGTCCACGACCACCCCCGCTCTATAGGAAACAGTACTGCTTCCAGACTCCCCCGACTGTTAGTCAGAGTGCACAGTCGATTGGCTTACGCCGCACGGTGCGCAGACCGTCCAGGAGCGCCAGAAGGTTGATTCCTAAGGACTAACCATAAGGCCACAGTCCTACCCAGGCTTGCACTTCATGCGTGGAGGCCGTCGGATAGGTGTTGACCCGTGAGTGTGACCAACCCTGAACAGAATGGGTTTTCGTGGCCAACTCAGCAAGGGCCCATTAACTACCAGAAAGGGCCCATTAGGGCTGTAATACAACAAGAAGCCGCGTAAGCGACTTCTGGTGCCTCGACTCTTTCCCGGTGCCTCGACGTAAGGCGTTGGCCTCTAATGGGCTTGCTGGCGGAGGTAGACAGTAGATTTTCTAGTCTCTAAGTCTACATTCATCCCAAGGCTGAAAGAACGATTACATATCGTTATACCAGCCTGGAGTGACGGTTGGTCACTCCTTTGTAGTCAACTTCGCCCGTTGTAGTCAACACCGCCCTGATGTACATAGGTGGAGCAGTGGTGGGTGTGTGTGTGTGTATTTTTTTTTAATTGTCTATCAGCACTTTCGATCAGGGAGTTCCAGTGGCAATCTGCCGGCTCCATCTTCAGACTCTCGTCATCATGTGTAATGAAAAGTACTCACTACAACAAAACATACTAGCTCAAATTCGACTGTCTTACCATTTGCCATCAGGGATTTCCAGTCTCTAAATCCCGTCTACATCTACAAATCAGCTCGATGGTACCATAATATTGCATTGTCACGAAATTTACATAATTATGCCGAATTTCAGCTCAATTGGACATCAGCAAGTGGTTGAAAAATGGTTTGCAAATTTTGAAACGGGCAACTTGCACACGAACATTGCAAGTTAATATAAGGGGCTCTCTAGACGATCAAGCATGCTTGTCAAGCATCGCGTCGCGGGCTGGGAGGGGATCGTAAACCGCAGGAAATATGCATTTTTTTTCAATATTTACCAAAAATGCCTAATTTTGTAGTTTTATCCCAGGGAGTCACGTCATTCATCAATCAACTACGTCTAATAAATGTGACTCCCTGATATAAACTACAAAATAGGCATTTTTGGTAAATATAAAAAAAAAACAATATTTGCATCTTTCCTGCGGTTTACGATCCCTTTCCAGCCCGCGACGCGATGCTGGACAAGCATGCTTGATCGTCTAGAGAGCCCCTAAACCTTGTAATAACATCGACATCTCAGATAATTTTGAAGAAGATTCTGCGACGAATAACATTTTACTTAACGTTTCTGCACTGACAGGGTTGCTACTATAACAACGACAGTAAAAGCCATAGCAAACATAAATAGAGCAGACATTGTTTATTGTTATCCCAGACATACTGGATGTTAAACGTAAAATAATATTCATTCTATTTCCTGTTAGAAGACCATCAATGAACATAAACTTCCTAGCAGTGTATGCGGCTGTAAAATTTATATAGCTGAAGTTTGCGTACTCATTGTTTCAATTCGCAAGTCGCCTGGCGTAATACAAAGTAAGCAGAAAAAAGATTCCAATCGGGAAGCACACCTAAGAAAGGGTCGGGCCTAATGTGATGTGAATACAGGTACAACTACAATAGGTGGTTATATTGATAGGGACACTGTTTATTTTGGTACTAATTCTCACATTTCAATTTAAAAAATTATTTAGTAAATCGTATTTTTTTGTGTGTTTAAGGTCATTAATTGAATTATATTGTTTATATACTATTACAACTAATGTTATGTTATGTTATATAATATTAGAACTAATTAGTTTAGCTACCGTAATTATAAGATGGATCCTAGTGCCTAAAATACTGAAATATCTTTCAGGGATTACATTTTCCATCATAATGGAGAGAATGATCATGCTATGATCTGTTCCTCATAATCACGATATTATTAAACTATGATAGATTTTAAACATTCATTAAATGCAATCTTTTATTTCAGTGATTTTATCGTTTGTATAATATTTTCATTAATATTAGGCGGGTTGTAAAAATATATCTCTTTTTAAATGATTTTAAATGAGTTTGTTTTATTGAAAAACCGCCCCTTTACTATTTATTTATTTATTTATTTATTTTAGTAACACATCCAGTAAACAATTAATGTCATATTTGTAAGTAAGATGTTAGCAAGAAATTGATGCGACATTATTTTTAATGTTTGACACAGTCGCCTAACTAGGCCTAGGCTTGTTCTAAGGCAGACTTTTAATGATTAGATATTAAGTGTGCACTGTCAACTTAAACTATACGTTAGTACTTATTTTTAAATCGACAAATATGAAACTATAAATATTTACGCATATACAAATATAGATACTCATATACATCAATAGATAAAATATATATCCATATATGCAAACATACACATACATATATGTATACAAAAATAATAATAAAACCAAAATAAATTAAAAAAAAACTAAAATAATATACATATATAAATCAATTACATATTGATATAACGTTTACATACCTATAATAGCCATTTAAAATTATCATGGTAAAAACTAAATACTATCATTCAAAATACAACAGTCAGCATATTCCCTAAACCGTCCCTACCCACCTCCAACAACCAATCGGTTAGTGATTTTTAAAAGTGGATGTGTTCTCACTACTTTTAATTGCTTCGGGAAGATTTATGTACATTCTAGGGCCAACGAACGTGAAATTAATTCATTCAATTCATTCATTTAAAAGTATATTTATGTAAGCAAGTAAATTAAATGTAAAATATTATTGCAGGTCTGACTATTACCAGTTTTGAATGTATATAACTTTCGTCATCAAATTACAGTGAGCACTATTTCAATATATAAAAATACATAACTACCTAAAATTACCGCTTATTTTCCAACGGCTTGTCGTACGCTGAAAGTCTGCAACGCTACGGTTTAGAGACATTAGAGGACCGGCGAGTAGTGTCAGATATGTCGTTTCTACATAAAATTGTTCATACTGGGTTGGACAGTTGATACCTCCTGAGTAGGGTGAGCATACGAGCGCCTTCCCGACTCGCACGTGCTCACTCAACTTTTTACGTACCAAGGTTCAACACTAACTATGGTTCCAATTCGTTATTGCCGCGCGTTATGCATGCATACAATGTATGCTTTAACGATATTGACATATTTAACCATCAGAATAGTCGATCCTTTGTTAAGGAGGTACGTGAAAAGCTGATTATCAGATCGGATTGAATTAGCATGCACAAGCACTCACAAGCACATTCGCACTACAGATACACACACCCACACACACATACATACACGCACACACACATACAAACACACACATACACACACTCACACATACACGCTCTCCATCACACAAACACACACTAACATCCATACACTCGCACCTAGCGATTTTAACTGTTACTTTTAAATTCTTTTTGGTATTATTTATTTTGTATTGTTTAGCATATTTTGTAATCCTTATATAGCAAATAATTTAAAACATCATTGGCTTTGTTACTGGAGTATATATTATGCTTATACGTATTTTTTTTATGCTGTATGTTTTTAAGAAAAATAAATAAATAAATAATAAATAAAATTAGCTTGGCCACACAGTTTAATGTAATAATCTTTGCCACAGGTCTGAATTTTAAATATCATATAACATTTTATATTGTATAATTGGCCACAGTTATATTGTAGAAAGTACAAAACGCCAAAAATAGGAATATATCATTCCCATACGGCTATAAAATACCAATGGGATTTCAACATTTTGTTTGTATATTGAATAAAATACAATGAAACAAACATATATTTCTGACATACATATTGTTCTCCTTCATACTCCTTAAGGTAACAGTAGGGCAGTGTCGACTACAACCGGCGAACCCGTCACCCCAGGCTGGTATTACGATATATGTAGATCGTTCTTACAGCCGTGGGATGAGTGTAGAAGGCTTGGGGACAAGACAATCCACTATCTAGTTCACCAGCAGTCCGTTACGGACCGACGCCTTACGTCGAGGCACCGGGAAAGGTAACCAGCGGGCAGCCTCACCCCTAACTACCAGTTTTGGCGGGATATCTTCGTGATACCTCCGACCAGGCGGGAAACCTTCAGGATACCTCCGACCTCCCGACTGGTTACCGGTCCGAAGTCGCTTACGCAACCTCTACCTGATGTATTACAGCAGTAATTCAGTTTGAATTTATCGCGGACCTGGACGTTTTTTGCCCGTAGTGCCACACGGGATCGAGTGGCCCAAGGTCATTTCAAGAGTGGCATAACAGCAGGTCAACATCCACCCCCGCTGCTTAGGAAACAGTATATTTCCATAGTCTCCAGACCCCTTCAGAAATTAGTCAGAGTGCACAGCCGATTGGATTCGCCGACCGGTGCTCAAACCGTCCAGTGGCGCCGGGATGCAAACCCGCTGAGAGAAACCGGTCCACCAGCTCTGAGGCCTGAGATACGAGAGTCTTACCCGGGGTAGCCTTTCACTCGAGGAGGCTTCTGAATAATAGCTGAATCGTGAGTTGAGCCGATCCGAGAACAAAATAGATCTTGTAGCCCAAGCTGCACGAAATCGTTCAATACCTCTTACGGTAACGAAAACGCCTAACGACAATTAATTTACATGCTATCTGGCTTTTTATAAAATCACGCGGTAGTACTAAGGCGGCCACCCATTCACATACTATTTTTTTTAATTTAATTTTATTTTATTCAGGAAACAGACGGTACAAAAAAATATTTACTTAATCAAAATATAACAAACATAAACCATTTATATGTTTCCACCAATTAAACGGTCACATAGTTTAAAAGTGATATTATTAGGGTTATTAGGGTATTTTAAAAATACCACACTGGAGTTATTAAAGTGATTATTCAAAGTTGCGTAATATGCCTCGCTTGATGACGTCACAAAGCAGAAGTGTGACTGCTATGAACCACCAAAGTGCCAAGGTGTAGTTTTAGTATTATTATCGCCTCTCTAGAAAATCTCAGTTAGACTTTACTTATACATAACTATCCTTGTTACTTAAAAAACTATCCTCAACGCTTTTACGAAAACGAAGCGATGCAAGGAGAGCGTGCAGGGATTCTTATCTATCATCTACTAGGAGCAGAGCCTAAATTCCGAAGAGGGCAAACGCTTAATCCGATTGAGCTGATATTTGGCATGCAGGGATCATTTGGTCATATGGCAAGAGTTGAGAAGATTGTGGTTGAAATCGATCGACCAGACTGTATAAATAAACTGAAAAGTAATTGCTAAGTAACTGATGACACCCGATGCTACTTAACATAGGTGATATGAAGAAAACCAGTGTTACAACGCGGCTACGGACGTTGCAATTACGTTATAACTAAAATATTATCGCTTAACTTTCTTAGGTATTTATTCAAACCGTACGTTATAATATGCCCCCATAATGTGTTCCAATATCCTGTTCGAAACTTTTTACAATCTCCGTTTAAATAAAGGCAATTTACGGGTAGAGCTCGAGGCGT
This sequence comes from Micropterix aruncella, assembly GCA_944548615.1. Classification (NCBI taxonomy): domain Eukaryota; kingdom Metazoa; phylum Arthropoda; class Insecta; order Lepidoptera; family Micropterigidae; genus Micropterix; species Micropterix aruncella. The sequence goes on along the minus strand of OX155968.1, from coordinate 16,841,589 downwards.
TCTGCTTTCAGGGTCGCTTCAGTGTTTTAATATTAATCATAATAATAAGGAGCGATATCCCCGGGTTCCGGCGGGCATGGCGGTCATAAATTCAACCCAAGCCGCAGGCTTTTTTCAGGGCTGAGGGTTGCTGTGGTTTGAGGTAGTAATTTCCTAAGCGGAATATGAATTAAATGCTAAATAACGCTTTATCTGATTGACCTTCATAGCATTTACTTATATCAGTAGGATAGCGAAAAAGGAGAATGCCTATTCTTAGTACTCTCAAAAGAAAGATTGTGTCTTAAGCCATATTTGACATATCTGTCACCTGATACTTGACAAAAAATATGTTTCGGTTGATGTCTGAAATAAATTAATAATATTATATTATTTAATTAGATTTTCAATTTTATATGTGCATAGTAAGAAACCTTTTTAGGCTACTGAATTTATTGGTCAACTTAGTTATTTATTTATCTATATATTTATTTATTTTACTTATCTATAAACTTAAATAATTTTATTTTCTTTATTTAATATTGGTTCTTTATTTATATACACATTTATATATTGTATTACCCTTATTTTTTTTAGATAGAATGAGCGATCGGAATGAATGAATGAAAAAAAATAAAAAGTGAAGTCACTATGTCCTAAATACTATCACCCCAGAACAGATATACAATCTAGTGGGGTAATAAAATCCACACAAATGTAAAATCTGCTTCGCAAAAAAAGAAAATATGTAAAATTTTATTATTTATTCTTTTTGTATTTTTTTTATGCCAAAATCAATTTTATTGTATTGGATATATTTATAAAATAAAAAAATAAAAAATCTTGAAAAAATATGACTACATTATATCTATAATGAAAACATAATTACGTTTTATATATGACGATATACCCTTTTAAGGATTTTGGTATCCATTAAAATTTCTATCAATCATACTTTAGTGTGTACATTGCAACGGGCGAACCCGCCATCTCGGGATGATGACTTTGTCGTCTTATCACCCTAAATTCAATCGCAAAGACCTTAGAGATAATCTACTGTTCCAGTTCTGCCACAGTCCAAAAGAAACTTTCCTTGAGCGAGTGTACTTGTAAGCCAATGGGGCCCATCGCCCCCTGTTTACCAAATTTGAACGGATTTCTCCGCCCTCTAGTCTGGCTCCAGATTCGAAGTCTCTGAGTACCTCTAAGTACATTAAACCCCAACCGCGGGCGAATTTCCTATTTTACATATAAAATTGCGGGGTAAATTTATTTGATATTTAAAATAGTTATAAGGATTGTATAATGAACAAGAAACAAAAACTGTCATTTTCAAGAGAAATTTTATTGACATTTAGCGTTTAATATGAGTGAAACGTGAATGTCGCCTTTAAGGGTAAAAACAATGAGGAACATGTATTGGTAAATGTGCACTGTATTCAGTCTCGGCGTCAGTCTCGTCACCAGAAGATATTTCTAGCCTTGACATATTGCGAATCTGTTGTCACGATATAAACGACTAAATTAACGGCACGCTCTATAACTAACTGTAAATTGTGCGGCGCCTGGTGTACCTATATTCTACAATACAGATCGTAACTTGTCCATTTCCGTCGGCCGTGCGACTTCAGAACATGAGAAATGTAACTCTCGATGTTCCAGAGCAACAGAAAAAGATTCGACGGTAAAATAGCGCCTCCCGGCGCTGTATTAGCTCAAAGATTATATGCGATAATATCATCTCCCGCGGTTGGAGGGTTATTCACAGTTAAGGCATGTTTTCGTATTCCGTTCCGACACTCTCATGGCTGATGTGGATAAAATAATAAAAATACATTTGTTATGTTGTATACTTTTCTACAAGGTTAATTCACCTAACATTAATTATTATTAAATTAATATACACATAAGGAATATAGGTTTAACCAAATGAGCAAGTGCTCAACTATATCGCAGTTTGCGTGCCGTTGGTTTCCAAAACTAATCATAGTTTATTTTTTAATAAATACAATTTCAAATACCGAACTAAGAAAATGTATGTGTACATTCATAATGTTAAACAACAATAAATCAAAAACAATTGATGTTTATAGTATATTCGAAAAAATAAATAATAAATTATTAGTTTTAATAACATAATTTCGGTCAGAATTTTTTTTCTTCGCGGTGTTTAAATTAGGCATATTGTGGTTTCAAAATGTACCACTATTTAAATAACAATGGCGCAGGTGACATTGCAAAACAGTAAAAAATATATACTAATTAGTAATTGCAAACTATTCATTGTGGCTTTTAAGTGCACTCTACTAGAATTGTATGTAAATTATATTAAAATACCGAAACGTTCAACGAATTCCGTAGGAAAATTGAGATAGTAATAGCGCGCGAGTAGTCAAGTTAAGCACCAATTAAGAATTAAAAGAATTTTATAATTATTCTAAATTCAAACGGCGTTAGTACATGAAATTTTATAATTTTTAACTCAATTTATATATTAATCAAGCAAAATATAAGACACTGTGACCTAACAGCTGTATAATCATACAGAAAATATATACTATAGAAGAATCAAAATGATATTAGTAAAAAATAGCTATAAAAATTATAAGGAGCACCTAACAGCTCAATTCCTCAGTCCGCAGTATATGTATGCGTAGAGCAGACCTTATTGAGTCCCTGCAATGACCTTTTTTACAAGTTTTTATTTAGATTGCAATGTTTGTTCGTTAGTTTGATTATGTCAAATCTTGCAAGCTGAATTAGAACCACTTATTTTTATTCTTTGAAGTTGAAATTTTACGTGTTGGTTCAGTTCCGATGACAATGCATTTTCATGCATGATCTGATTCTATAACCAGGATCGGCTCCCGACGAGGCTACTCTTCCACAGTTAACAGCACAGACAACAGCACACAATTTTGTAAACGCATTCCAGCACGTTCTAAATTTCATCATGACATGGCTGCTGTATCCAGGGTTGGCTTCCGACGAGGGGGTTCGTCAACGGTCAACAGCACAGAAACAAAATGTCGTTTACGCATTTAATTATGACATGGCTGCTGCACCCAGGGTTGGATCGGGAAAGAGCATTTTAATAAAAGCTTGTTTTTTTAAATGTGATTTTAATATTAACTTATATTTCTACTGTAAGGTCATTCCATATTCGAATATCGTTTACCCGAAAAGTTTGGTGCCATTTTATGTAGGGACTAGCTGTTGCCCGCGGCTTCGCTTCGCGTAAAGTTTCGAATCGAGTTGCTAATCTGAGTAGGGTGGTGTTTATTTACCTTTTTAGACGCTACCTTTAGATATCACAGCTGCCACAACCCCCCACCCCAGACCTAGCGAAACCCTTTAACCCTCGAAAATTGCAATCGAAATCGGAATCGAAATCGACTTCGACTTCGACTTTTTCGACTTTTCCGATGGTGAAACTTGGATGTTGCTATCATAATTGAATGCTTATACAAAATTTTGGGTCACTGCTGTTGATCGTTGAGGAGTTCCCTCTTCGGAAGCCAACCCAGGATACATCAGCCATGTCATGGTGAAACCTGAAAGCTGCTATCGTAATTGAATGCTTACACAAAATTTTGGGTCTCTGGTGTTGACCGTTGAGGAGTTCCCTCTTTGGAAACCAACCCAGGGTACATCAGCCATGTCATAGTGGAACTTCTAAGTTCCACTATGACATCGGAAACCGAACACGGAACCGTGCAATTTAATATCAAATGACGTAATCACTATGTCCTCGGGCCTGAAAATTAAAATGATGGAACTTTTAAATGAAACTGATGCGATACGAACATTATCTCCCAGGTAGACAGTAATCAGAACCAATACGTAAAACGAATGCACTTTGTAGTTGCAGCAGCTCTGCTTTGAATTTCCGCAGATAGCGGCAGTGTCTTAGCAAAATTCCCGAAACACCAGTAAGGATCACTCGAAGGCGTTTAATTGAAGGGAGGATGGGGGGGGGGGGCGTTTAGATGGTGGCCAGGTTCGTATGCGGTATTTAAAAGTCAATTTATTTATTTATTCGTTACATAAATATTCAAACTCAATAGCATAAAAGAAATATAATGTACAATCCAGAAAATACAGCTATATGCTTCTAAATTTAGGCATACATATGTCTGTGTCCAGGTCAAATTGTGCATAAATTATATGTTAAAGTGCATAAAATTATTCCTAATGTGCCAAGTAAAGTGAAACCGAGCCCGCCTTGCTAGGCACTCCTGTGATAAGGCGAGCTCACTTCCTGAGTCCTATTGGAGTGCCACGGTTGTGTCACTCCAATAGGACTCAGGAAATAAAAATAACAAAATAAATTTTATATAGAGGGATAGAGGGATAACTTAAGATTTTAATACAGCAGATACATTATAAACAATGATTCCGATTGCAATATATCTCCCATTATAAACGATATCTATCAGGTAATTAGAACCAACACAAATGCTCTCTGTAGTTGCAGCAGCTCCGCTTTGAATTTTCGCAGATGGCGGCAGCGACTCTGCGAAATTCCCCAAAACACTAGCTTGTGCTGCGTACAGACTTACGCAACGTAACATGGAATGTAACATGAAATGACAGAATTTGCCGTCCATATTAGTGTAATGTATAATACAATGTAACACACTTTGTAACAAATTCTCATAAGACATTGCGCGCGCAAGGCGTCCAGACGGACGGACCCGGACCAGTGTGTACGGGTTGTGTTGAGACGCGCGCAACCACGAAATGAACCAGGTATGGACACAGCGTGTTCTCAGCAGACTGACGACGTTCGCGCGTACGCCGGAAACATATATATATTTTTTTTTTATTTAGGTAAAAAACAGTCATAAACAAATGTTTTTACAACTACACTTAAACAAATAGACCTACATTACCATTAATTTTAACAAAACTTGTAAATGTAGCCACAACAATGTAAATGTCTAGTCGGATCGAACTGTTTTCATTTAGTACGAGTACCTAAATTATTGGCTGTAAACTAAAACTAATGCAACAACAAATCACTCAATTGTTTCCTAAAAGTAATTAATGACACTGAGAATATATCTATGTCGTTCAAAACTTCATTATAACACATGCAAGAGCGTCTGAAGAAGGTATTTTTTGCGTAGTTTGAATGAAAAGAGGGAATATAAAATCGAAGACTATCGCGGTTGTTTGACATTATAAATAGGATAGAAAACGAATTTACCGCGTGACATTTGTAGGATCCGGGAAGCCATTGAAATAAGAAGAACTCCGAACTTCAATAGAGATGACGGCTACAAACTCTCTTCTACGTGGAACCCTCTTCTTAAAATGTTCCCGCCGCCGAACGCCGAACGCAAAGACGTAAAACAGGATACAGTGAGTGTTGTGAGCAAGACGGATTTTAAAAATTCCCGCGCTCCGAGCCCGGCCCCCCACCACCGTTACAACCTACGCAGTGGCGGCAGCGGTTTGCGGCCTACCCGCAAAACAACGGACTGACAGCTCTTCAGTCTACCCTAGACAACGGCGGCTGCAACGTCACCGAAACGTCGGGTCCTACAAATTTCACGCAGTAAATTCGTTTTCTATCCTATTTATAATGAAAAGAGGGAATATAGAAAGTATCTTTTGAACGTGAGGAGGAAGACCGCGGGATTTTAAAAAGAATTTTTTCCAAAAGGGGTGCAGAGTTGATGTGGTTATGAATAATTTTATATAAGAAAATGCTGTCTAAGAATTTTCGTCTTGAATACAGAAAATGCATTTTGTGTGTTGTTACTCTCTCTGCGTAATCGGTGCAGAGGCTACCTGTCCGAAAGTCCAATGATTTTAAACATTTCTTTTGTACCCTCTCAATCCTATCTACGTGAACAGCATACTGGGGACTCCAAACTACACTTCCGAATTCTAGGACACTACGAACAAATGCATTGTAGAGTATTTTAATGGTGTTGCCTCTGGCAAAAGGTTTACTTATGCGCAGAATCAGTCCGAGTTGTTTAAAAGCCTTAGCTACGATCTTATCAATGTGAAGGTTAAAGTGCAGTTTGGAATCCAGGGTAATGCCTAGATCACGAATGTTGGTAACTCGGGTTAAGTTATTACTGGATATTTTGTAATCATTAATAATTGGATGATGCTTTCGGGTGAATGTTATGACGTTACATTTATCCGTATTTAAAATTAGTTGATTATCCTTACAATAGTTCTCAAAGCTTAATAAATCCTGTTGCAAATCTTCACAATCACCAAGACCTTTAACAATTTTGAATATTTTTGTATCGTCTGCATAAAGCAAGTGATGCGACTTATTAAAACACAGTCCAATATCGTTTAAATATAAAGTAAATAGAAAAGGGCCAAGGTGGGATCCCTGAGGAATTCCTGACGGAACATTAAGAAACGAAGAGCGGTAACCTTTAAGGGCGACGGCTTGACTACGATTGTTTATAAGTTTATGCGAGTAGGTACATGTTCGGTTCGTGCACGCGCTGCGTACACACTTATGAAATGCTCCCTTCACTTTACATTGCATGTTACCTTTTATCAGTCTGTGCGCAGCATTAAGGATCACTCGAAGGCGTTTAGTTGGGGGTGCCCTCAGTTTCAGGCGCGAAGTGATAAATCGTCGGCGGCGGCCCTTTTTTTGAAGCCCGGACGGCCGGTTGACTCCGTTTGGAGCCATTGTTTCCCCCAGAGCGAAGCGCGCCAGTTAAATGTCGAACATAAAAGTGAAGTGAGCGCAAATTACAACTGACTCGGTTCGCGCTGAGTGGGCTCCGCGTACGTGACTGCCACCGCTACTCTTACTCAGTTGCCGCCCCCGCCGCGCCCCCGGCGCAATTTATGACGCGTTGAGGTGCAATAACACGTACGGACACGTGTTAACTGCCACTGAATATTTTTTCACTGATGTGATACGGTGCGGCACGCAGAGAAACAAAAATATCAAGTAGGAGTTCCATTCGCTTACCGAGGGCTCCGTACCGTTTACAGAAAACGGCGGTAGCTGCTTAAAAGTTATTTAAAAAAAAAACCTTTTTGATCAATTAGTAACCGGAGGAAAACATTAAATTTCCATTATAAATAATATAAAAACGAATTTACTGCTTCAAGATTATAACACCTGACGTTTCGGCGATGTTGAAATCACTGTTGTCTAGGGTAGTCTACCCTAGACAACGGCCGTTGCTACATCGCCGAAATGTCGGGTATTATAATCTTCACGCGGTAAATAAGTTTTTAACCTGATTAAAATGTCAAACAATCGCGATAGCCGACGATTTCATATATCTGTTTTACTTTTGATTCCTGTAAATGTTACGAAAAAGCAAGTACTAAAATAGTATTAAATTTGATGTCGATAGGTTCAAAACTAGTCGAGTTAATCGCAAATATACAGACAGCAATACATAGGTACAAGATTTCTTACAATATATAGCTCCCATTTATCTAGACCCCGAATAAGAATGGCAAGAGTTACAGAAACGCTTCTTATACCTTAGCATTAATTCTCTAATCTACTCCTTATCACTCTTAAACAGCTGGAGGACGTAAATTAAAAAAAAATGCGTAGGAGATGTTATTGTCACCATTTTTATGATCTAACAGAATTCGATGGTCATGACTTTTCAAATATTGCACCCTAAATAAAGTTTCTTAATAATATAGATGATCCAGGGATCCCTACTGGGTTTTATTTTCTAATCAAACTGAATTTTGGACGTATGATGTCCAAAAATACAAAAGAAAAACCTTTTTTATGGTTATTTTATTTCATCTGATATTTGTTATTTATTTTTAAATGTACTTACTTTTATTTGTTTACTTAATGTTTTTATTACTTCTTTGGATATTACGATGATTAGCTTTTAGTAGGCATCTATTCGAGTTATTTGATATTTCAATTATTAGGCTCTTACTTTGATTATTCAACTTTTCACTGACTATTTTGTATGGATATTGACTGACTGACTAGATCTATGACTAGATCTTTTCACTGACTAAATCTATGAATAACTTTTAGCAGGTAGCCATGGAAGTGGTTGAATATTTTAATAATTGGGCCTTTATTTCGTTTTTTTATGATTTTACCATGAATAAATTTGAATTGGTTCCAAATAATTGACTATTTCAATTATTTATCTAACTTTCTTACGTACTAGTTTTTGATAGCATAGTAGTTAAATTCTTGACTCCCTATGTATGTCAAGAAGAGTAATGAGATTTACTACTTATCACATAAATGAGGACACCAGGGGAAGAACGATGAATGTACCATTTTTCTTCATTTTAAACTGAGTATGAGGAAATGTGCGTTGTACCCATAAGAAAATTATGGCAAAATCGAATACGAAATATTGATGATGGAAATAGGAAATATTATGGCAAAAATGGACATTTTTGAAATAGCATGTTAGGGAAAAACGATGAGAATCGAATCGATTGTGGGGAATACTGATGTATTATATACACATATTATAATGTTCATAAACAATAATATCAACCCTAACTAAATATGACGTCAAATAATACTAAAATAACATATGACTCCTGACCATGAACAACTTTGTATTTTTGCCTCAAATCTTTAAAGTCGTTTTGCTCAGTTCCACAAAAACATAACCCTCATCGTTCTTCCCTGATGACCTCAAATATTTATATCACAACTATATTTTTATCACACTACTTATCACAACATAATATATTATGTTGACACTCCCAGAGCGGTTTTTAGCCGTCAATTGGAAAAGATAAAATTGTAATGTACGCAGAGAGGTACTCCGCAGGCTCCTATCTACACCGTTGCCATATGGGATAACTTCCAGACGAGCGATTGTCAAACATCCCGCGGACGACCACGAACCGCGCGCACTCGCCTATTTTTCAGCGGCAAACGAATGTCCATCGGTTGACCAGAGGGGCCGAAATGTCGCCTGCGGCTCTCCGGCGGCCGGTCATCGCGGCCCAGCGGATATTGCTGCGAACTTGGTGTTTGCTCAAATCGCTCAGCCAACGCCAAACCCAACAAACTCCCACCGCGGCCCGGGTATGGAAATGCATACGTCACGTTTCGTGCAACGTGCACATTTTTCATATATCACCTAATATCGTAATCGTATTTCAAGTCACCGGGCATAGATAACTTGATCTCTATAACCCATATGTTAAGGTCGGCCTAACTCACAGGTCAGCACCCATTCGGTAGCCTCCACGCATAAATCCTTCGGGCGCTCCTGGACGGTTTGCGCACCGTGCGGCGTTAGTAATGACTAACGCGACTGTGCATTCTGAATGGAATCTTGTTTGTTTATACTCTTTATTGTAAAAATGTCACAATGGGTGGGTTTATTCTCATATTACAGTCTCTTACAACCAACTCTACTATGACGTGTTAAATGTACATATGTGTGCGTGTAACATGTCTGTAAGTGTGTCTTGTGATTGCATTCGATCGACAGAATTGAAAATGCAATTCCGCTAATTTGATCCCGACGGAAAATGGTGACCCAGCCGGGAATCGAACCCGGGACCTTACAATGTAAGATCAGGCGACCTAATCACTACGCCACTGGGCCGTGAAAGCCCTGTTAGAGTTGGCCACGAAGACCCATTGGTTCAGGGTCGGTCACACTCACGGGTCAAAACTCATCCAGCGGCCTCCACGCATGAATTGCGAGCCCGGGTAAGACTCTGGCCTTAGGGCTAGTTTCCACCGTGAGTCAACCTTCTGGTGCTCCTGGACGGTCTGCGCACCGTGCGGCGTAAGTCAATCGATTGTGCATTCTGACTAACAGTAGGGGGAGACAGTACAGAACAGTCTGGATACAGTACTGTCTCCTATAGAGCGGGGGTAGTAGTTGATCCTACGGTGACTGCTCTTGAAACGACCATCGGCTACCTGATTCCGGGTGAAAGCCGCACAAAGGATGCCATGGTCCGCGATAGATTCGGTTGACACCGTTTTACCGCTACGTAAGGGAGAGGACCGCGCAAGGCGACCTCGAACTCGGAACCAGTCGGGAGACCGGAGTAATCTGATCGCAACTGGAAGTAAAGGCGTGAGTGTCAGCCCGCTGGGTAACAACTGGCTATCTCGCGGATTAGGCGTTGGCCTCTTACGGGCATGTGCAGCTAGACGGTGGACTGTTTTGTCATCTGCGCTCACCTCATGGGAGACAGAACGATGATATTTCGTTAATACTTCCTGAGGTGACGGGTTCGCCCGTTGTAGTTGACAGCTCTAGTTGGCCCAAATTCGACTCTGCCACCAGAAGGGGTTCCAGTCTCTAAATCCCGGCTCCATTATCAAATCAGCTCGATGTGACCATACATACTATTACATTGTCATCGAACTCACATAAGTTTGTCGAATTTCAGACTGACATGGAAGAGTGAATTTGAAGGTAAATCTAAATCATAAGAAACATCATAGGTCGACGACTTTCCGTTCTTTCTAGCAAATTTTACGTATCGAATATGGCCGCTATAGGCTATAAACCCGGATAATTCTGTTATTAAAATGACGCGTGTATTTTCAGCGAGTATAATAATATATAATAATATGCATTGATGGAAAGGTCTAGTATGATAATAAGCCTGATGCTTTTTCTATAAATATTACCATCAAGCAGGCGACGCAGCAAGTATTATTATTGAGGATTCTTGTTATTCTACGGTTAGTTATGAAAGCAAATCTTAAAAGCGAGTCATAGTGTGAAGGATTTTAACCTTTTATGGTGAGCTGCACGTATACTAGACGTCGCGCGTATTGTGGTCTATTTTTATTACTGTCTGATAGCCTACTCCCATAGGTGTGATATATTGGTCAATATAACGGTTCATGCTCACCACGTGATCAGAATGTCCCATGAGAGTGCTGTGACGTCTCACAGTAAACTAACACATCTCGTAAACACTACCCCGTTGATCATAGTATTTTATTATTGCTTAGGGACTGCGCCACAATTAGAAAAAAATATTTATTAAGGCAGTGTACAGAGTCTATAATCTGCCCGAATTTGAGGGCCACGACTTTCCAAATATTCTACTAATTTTAATGATGATATATTTTTACTTTTAGTTTTAAATGTAAGATTTAGCTTTAGTTTGATTATTTAAAGTAAAGTGCTTACAAATTCGTTTTTTACCAGTTTTTAGTACGTATATATATTCGAATTATTGACTATTTCAATTGTTAGGCTTCTGTTTTGATTATTCAACTTTTTACTGACTATTTTCATTAAGTTGTGTGGCTTTTAGTAGTTTGCCATTAGATTTATTAACTATTTTAATAAATAAGCCTTTAATTTGTTTTGTAATAAAATTTTACGACGAATTACTTTTAGTAGGTTCCAAAGTTTCTTAGATACTACATATATTTTTTTCAATTTAATAGCTAAATTCTTGACAACATATGTATCTATGTTAGGTAAAGATTAAAGTAGTAATGAGACTTACTATCTAACACAATAAATATGTTGACACTTCCAAGAGCAGATTTTAGGCGCCAATTGGATACGACGTAAATGTAATGTAAATATTCAATATAAGCAACATCAGCGTAGGTAATATCTACATTTTAATGAGGAATAAAATTTGAAAATAAAATAGTAAACCCACAGCAAATTATGTTAAGCTTATATGTGATGATTGGTCCCATGTCGCCCAACTAAGTGATAACTTATTTTAGAGCAATCATTTTAAAACTAGTAACTAGTAGGCTAATATAATACATGTTTAAAAGAAGGGAAAAATATTACAAAAAGGTAATAAAATAAACAAAAAACAATAGTTTAAATATACTAAATAATAAAACTATTAATGAAAATTATAACTAAAACGAAAACTAAAATATGAATAAATCACAGAAAACACAACTAATATAATACTGGAATTATTTGAATTTAAAATACGTTTAACTTATCCTTAATAATAATTACGGTGTAGTAGAGCGTCTAGTGGTAGCACCTTTCAGGTTACTTCAGCCGGCTCTCGTTACGGAGGATGGAGAACCACACTGGTCCACAGGCGTTCTACAAATCTCTCACCAGTGGCTCCAAGTAGCTGTTGTACGCAGCGGCCACACCGCGGTAAACCACGTCGGCTCGTGGGCTAAACCTGGTCGAGGGGGGCCTGCACGCTTCGGTGGACGGGTCTGATTGCGGATACCTCCTGCATAGTGTACGAAGACTGGCCCGGCGAAGAAGGCGACTCGACAGCTTATAAGCGACGGATGTTGGCGGAAGCAGCGGGATAGCACGGCATCGTGGAAGGCCTAGGGCGTCCGGTTGAGGGCTAAAAACCGGCGGCCAGAAACTGCATCCCTCTTTCCTCCAATCGTGGCGGATCTCCGCTCCATTGGCGCACGGATTGCAGGGACGAGAGAGTGAGTCTGCACCAGCGCAACCGCTTACTCACTGTAAACTATTCACGCGCAGATGACCTCTAGTTTTTGAACATCGGACCGGACTTGTAAGAAGTCCTGTCAACCAAGAGGTCGCCGTCGTCGGATCACGATGAGGAGGACATCAATAATAATTCATATAATCATAACATCACATGTAAATTAAAGTTCTAATGTTTATAAAAATTCAAAATTTTAAAACAGGAAAGAAATTGTCACAAATAGGTAGTCAAATAAAGCTAAATAGTGGATAGTTTTTGGTAGATTCGGGGCGTTCTGATATTAGGCTAATCTAAAATCATTTTTTCTATCAGAAAGCTAATTGTTAAAGCATTTTGTTGCCAGCGCGCATGTCATGTGAATATGGAGTCCGGCATCAGATTTTCCATACAGTCTGAAATAAATGATTCAACTCAAATCATCTATGGTTTCTTTCCCCGATATTCCATTCCGAGCAGCCATTACGCAATATTGGCTTGTGAATTTATCCATTGACATATTAGATTGATAAACTCAATAGAACGATTTGAACACTATTCAAAAACGGCGAAATGCAGGTGGATGATAGCATTGGCGGTCAAACTAATGACAATTTATTAGACCGTCTATAATAACATCAAAAATTTATGTTTTTTACGAGCTTTTATTTAACGCAATGTATGTTAGTTAGTATGCATGTATGTTGGTTTAGGTCAAATCTTGGAAGCTGAATTAAAACCACTTCCTCTTACCTTATGAAGTTAACATTTTACACGTTGGTTCAGTTCCGATAATAATGCATTTTTATGGTAAGCATGACCTGATTCTACACTTACGATCGGCTTCCGGCGAGGCTACTCTTCCACAGTCACAGACACACAATTTTGTATACGCATTCAATTATGATAGCCCGTTCTAAATATCAACATGCTGCTGCACCCAAGGTTGGCTCCCAACGAGCGGATTCCACAACGATCAAAAGTACATAAACGAAATTTTGTATACGCATTCAATTGTGATAGCCTGTTCTAAGTTTTATCACGATAGGACTGCTGCAACTAGGGTTGGCTTCCAACGAGGGCACTCCTCAACGGTCAACAGCACAGAAACAAAATTTTGTATTTGCATTCAATTATGATAGCCCGTTCTAATTTCCACTGTGAGATGGCTGCTGCACCCAGGGTTGGCTTTCAACAAGGGGACTCCTCAACGGTCAACAGCACAAATACGAAATTCTGTATATTAATCAATTCGGATAGCCCTTTCTAAGTACCAATTAGACAAGGCTGCTGCATCCAAGGTTGGCTCGGGACAGAGCATTTTAAAAAAAGCTTGTTGTTAAAAATGTGTTTTTACTATTAACTTATTTATAGAGGACTGATTGATAATATAAACTCAATAATTTAATCAATGATAACAATAAGAACATTCAATTATTAGTGCCATCTATCGCATTTTTTATAGGCTGATGACATCACAGAAATAACACGGAGGGATAGAATGCCATCTAATAATAATATAACTGAACATTAAAGTAGGTACGTAATTATTACGTATTCAAACCTGTATACATTATAATTGACATCTTTTTGAAAAAAGGATGTCAATTATAAATAATACGATTTAACAATTCGTTTGTTATATTATTAAAATTTTATACCTTAAAGGCGTACTCAGGGCGCTATATATAATGCGCCGCCACACCGCGAAACTAGCGATATTGAACATTATAACAGAAGTCGAAGACTATCGCGGTTGTTTGACATTATAAATAGGATAGAAAACGAATTTACCGCGTGAAATTTGTAGGACCCGACGTTTCGGTGACGTTGCAGCCGCCGTTGTCTAGGGTAGACTAAAGAGCTGTCAGTCCGTCAGACGAAACGGCCCATAGCCACGCGACTGACAGAACACATCAAAGCTGTTAAAAACGTTCAGCGAGAAAAATCGGCGATCTGCGAACATATATTGGATAGCGGAAGTAACCACTGGATGCAGTTTCAAAATCCCATTGTTCTATCCAAGGAACAATTCTACTTTCCTCGCATGATCCGGGAAGCCATTGAAATAAGAAGAACTCCGAACTTCAATAGAGATGACGGCTACAAACTCTCTTCTACGTGGAACCCTCTTCTTAAAATGTTCCCGCCGCCGAACGCCGAACGCAAAGACGTAAAACAGGATACAGTGAGTGTTGTGTGCAAGACGGATTTTAAAAATTCCCGCGCTCCGAGCCCGGCCCCCCACCACCGTTATAACCTACGCAGTGGCGGCAGCGGTTTGCGGCCTACCCGTAAAACAACGGACTGACAGCTCTTTAGTCTACCCTAGACAACGGCGGCTGCAACGTCACCGAAACGTCGGGTCCTACAAATTTCACGCGGTAAATTCGTTTTCTATCCTATTTATAATATTATAACAGAAGATTTAACAATTTTTATTTCCTGGCCCAAAAACCGACGACGAGAGAAAGTATTGTGAACGCGTAAAAATGTTGCCTCCCTGGGACGATTAAATTCATTTTCAGATGGAAGTATATATATCTGTGTATTTCTTCACGATAGTCCCCAAGGGCTTAATCCGATTTAGCTGAAATTTGGCATTGTCATTTTTGGCCATGACAAGAGTTGAAATTCATTTGCGAGAGGGCGCGCTGGTCATACTTCAATCTCGAAATATTGCAGCTAGAGACTTGAAATTACTTATACAGATTACCTTGTTAGATCAAAATTACGTTGTGATGTTACATTTAGATGGAATAATATTTAAATTCCTCTATTCATTTTAAACAAATATTAACGCCATCTTTGCCGCTTGGCCCAGCCCTGATATTAACTGAGAAAGGAACCGCGTCACTAAGGGCGGTTGCAACGTATCCAAATACGGTTCGTCCGCCGGCCGCGAGAAGGGGCTCATCGATTTTATTTATAAAATTTGTATTCATATGAAATCAGTCCTTGGCTACTTGTCGGGAAAGTCTTGGCTCGACATAACTGATTATTTGGAAATTTAAGTGCCATCTACACGTTGCTTTTCGTAGTAAAATCCTTGTTGCTGATTTGTAGAACGACGTTGATTACTCTAATATGTTTTATTTGTTTTCGTTTTGTTTTCTACTCTTTATTGTGAAATTTCACAATGAAATGAAATGAAATGAAAAATACCTTTATTGTACTAAAAGGAAAATAATTACATTGGTAAAGAGAACTTAAATTCTATTTTAACTTAGTACAAACGGCGGGCTTATCGTTTTGCGATTTCCTACATCCAACCGTTATAATATTAAATAAAAGTAACAATACAGCTCACACACATAAACATATACACATAAATATACATATACATACATCCTTCCATATTGGACGGGTTTATTGTCATATGTCAATCTCTTACAACCAACCTTAATATGAAATGTTTATATGTATGTGTGCATGTAACATGTGTGGAAGTGTGTGTCTTGTTATTGCATTTCATCGACACAGTTGAAAATGCAATTCCGTTAATTTGATCCCAACGGAAAATGGTGACCCAGCCGGGAATCGAACCCGGGACCTTACAATAAAAGATCAGGCGACCTAACCACTACGCCACTGGGCGTGGAATATGGTATATAATCGTGTAATATATAAAAATGTAATGCGTCTCTCTGGGTAATGCTAAGACAAACCAGAATATCGAAAGTTATATTCCCTATTTCCAATTCTCTTAAATTCGCTGTCACCTTTTACTCGTTTGTAATGTGACTTATTGGCATCGTCCTATCAGCTCTGAACTTCTCACAGCAACCATCGCATCTCAACGATCACATCATTTTGTTGTCATCCCGCGGCCTTCATCTTACATCTATAGAAAATATTACGTTGGTGATCCCTGCAACTAATCCAATGTCTTCAATGTGTCATTTACGATAACAGCTGCGAGATTCTCGGACGACATGTACCGCCGAGCGTTAGTCAATTTGCTACGAGTACCAAGTCCAACGCCAAATTAATGTTGTCTTTTCCATCCTAAATCAATTCCTGCTCTTCCCATTTTGTTTTTTCCTCCACTCCCCTATCTTAGCATCAGCACAGTATATCAGACAGTAGATTCTCTCAGAACAAAATTGAAATCGAAGCGAATATGTCACGAGTCTTAAGGGCTCGGATATAGCCGCCAGATATCGGCTACTCGGCCCCAAACGTTCGAAAATCTCGCCAGCCTTTACCTGCGCGTAACGTTAACTAAAGGCGTTCGTAGAGACGTACCCCTTTGCCCACGTTCCTCTGGGAGCTAAGGGGCCCTTGCTGAGTTGGCCACGAAGACCCATTCTGTTCAGGGTCGGTCACACCCATCCGACGGCCTCCAAGCATGAAGTGCGAGCCTGGGTGGGACTCTGGCCCTAGGGCTAGTTTCCCCTAGGAATCAACTTTCTGGCGCTCCTGGACAGTCTGCGCACCGTGCGGCGTAAGCCAATCGATTGTGCACTCTGACTAACAGTCGGTGGAGTCTGGAAGCAGTACTGTTTCCTATAGAGCGGGGGTGGTTGCGGACCTTACGGCGACTGCTCTTGAAACGTCCATCGGCTACCCGATCCTGGATGAACAGCCGGGCAAGGGATGCCGTGGTTTGCGATAGATTCGGTATACACCGTTTCACCGCTTCGTAAGGGAGAGGACCGCGCAAGCGACCTCGAACTCGTAACCAAACGAGAGACTAGAGTAATCTGGTCGCAATTGGAAGTAAGGGCGTGAGTGTAAGCCCGCTGGGTAGCATTCCTGGCTATCTCGCGTTTAAGGCGTTGGCCTCTTACGGGATTGTGGCGGAGCTTGATGGTGGACTGTTTTTGTCCAAGTCTTCTGCGCTCACTTCAGGAAGACAGAACGACTAATCGTTAAAACTTCCTGAGGTGACGGGCTCGCCCGCTGTAGTTGGCAACTCTAGTTGCCCACATTCCTCTCACCTTCTTCCTGCAATGCCCCATAGCTCGAGAGTAAACCTACTGTTTGGTATACTGTGGCATTAATAATGATTTCTGTTTTTAATCTGTATTTTAAATATTTAAATGTATTTTTTTTATTATTTATGGTTCTTAATTTGATGCTGAAGGATGTGCCTTTCTAATAGTACCAATTTCCTTTAATTTGATACATTGCGTAAATGTAAAAAAAGTAAAATAAAAAATATTTTATATCCGACAAAAATTTTAAGTACTTGATTTTAAATTGTCACTCACAGAAAAAAAATACTAACGAAAGGTAGACAAATATCCGAAAAAATATGCCTACTTACGTAGATTCTAACGAGGTATAATTAATATTTATGCGGTGACGAGCGAGAGGAGAAATCTCGCCCACCACCCGGGCAGTTCTAACGTCATGGATCGTTTTATCTGCCCGGGATGTCGTGCAACGACAACCTCACACATACTGGAAGAGGAGCGTGTGAGGGGTAGAAGAACGGAAACATGGAGAAGGATTCTCTGGGTTTCTACTCCCTCCGGCATCTTGAAAACCGTTTATTTTAAAACCAAAAATATTTAACAATTTCACTTAAACTACTTAATAACTAAGGTAAATATCTACATTGACATAATAGCAATATTAATAATAATAATAATATAAAAATGTTTTAGTAAGGTTATCCCAACAAGGCACCTATGTAACGAATTCAAATCTCGTGACTGAAGTGTGACTAGAGCGCCCTCTGGTGGACAGATTTCGACTTCAATATTTTCAACTCTTGCCATGACCAAATGATGCCTGTATGCCCAATTTATGCTCAAGCGGATGAAGCGTTTGGGATCTATCGTATAAGAATAATAGACAGAAAGACACACACACACACATAGAATTTAGTCTGGAAATTGTATTAATCGTCTAGGAGGGGGGGGAGGGGAGTCAACACGTATATATTATCCGTCTTCATCTTGAAAAATAATTTTACAGCATTTATAAACATTTTACATTCGTAAATTCGTTTTCTATCCTATTTATAATTTTACTTAGAATTTTAAACTCTCCCATGAACAAACAATAAAAATGATATATATGCTGCTTAAGCCAGGTGTAACTTAGCGATTATCACACGACAAACGGCAGTGCAAAATTAAACTCGTTATGCGGTAGCTGCCGTAGGTACATTTATTTCTGAGCGGCAAAGGTAGAGGCGGATCCACATTACCACCCTTATTAGATATATTCGAGCAATATTACATTACCCCCGTGCCATATAATTAAGTTACGTTCTCACGTGGCGCTTAGACGCGAATCGGCAACGAGGAGAGGCGGAGGCAGAGAGGACGTGGACGGAGAGAACGAGAGAGTGGAGAGAGCATTTGGCGAATTAGAAGAAACGTGCAGACAGATAATTTCATGACGCAGTTGCGGATTTAATCCACTTCCTTTTCTACCTTTTCGGGAATTCGTATTTCGTTTGTATGTCGTATACGGTAAGTAACAACAGAGTGCCGTTTTTGTGGCCATAACCGTCACCTAGGATGGAAATGAAGTATAAAACATACTATTGATCGAGTGAATAAAAACAATAGACAAATTCCTAACAAAAAAGGACATTTTTTTTAGAAGTGCATCAGCCATGTCAAGGAGAAATTTAGTACTGGCTATCGTAATTGAATACGTCTACAAAATTTCTTATCTGTGCTGTTGACCGTTGAAGAGTTTCATCATTGGGTGCATCAACCCTGGGTGCCGCAGTCCTGTCTTGGTGAATCTTAAAACGGGCTGTCGTAATTGAATGCATATACAAAATTTCGTGTCTGTATTGTTGACCGTGGATGAGTCCCCTCGTCGGAAGCCAACCCTAGGTGTAGCAGCCACGTCATGGTGAAACTTAGAACGGGCTATTACAACCGAATGCGTATAAAAAATTTCGTGTCTGTACTGTTGACCGATTAGAAGTAATCTCGTCGGGACCCAATCAGGTCATGCTTACCATAAATATTAGGAAAACCGACTCCAATTTTTTTTATAAGTGCAGCAGCCAAGTGATACATAGAACGGGCTATCATAATTGAATGCATATACACAATTGTATGTATGTGCTGTTGACCGTTGAGGAGTTCCCTCGTTGGCAGCCAACCCTGGGTGCAGCAGTCCATGGTGAAACTTAGAACGGGCTGTCGTAATTGAATACATATACAAAATTTTGTGTCTGTGCTGTTGATCGTTGAGGAGTTCCCTCGTCGGGAGCCAACCCTGCGTGCAGCAGCCATGTCATGATAAAACTTATAACGGGCTATCATAACTTAACCCTTGGAGTAAATGGGTATTTTCACGGATGCATCTGTCTCTTTTGCAGGATTTTCGGCGACATCGACTTAAAGTACTATAACTACGAAACTACTACACCAATCATAAAAAGAACAACTGCACAATGATTGCATTGAAATTTCGAATATAGAATATTGAAATATCATTTTGTAAAACAATTAGATAATTATGAATAAATATGAGAACGTCAAAGAAGTGAAAAAAAGGCGCGACCAGATTTGGTCGACTCGTACTCAACGGATAATTGTTTCGCGACCAGTTTTGGTTGACTCATACTCAACGGGTTAATGAGTATACAAAATTTGGGGGCTGTGCTGTTGACCAATGAGAGGTATTCTCGTCGGGACACATTTAGGTCATGCTTACCATAAAAAATGCATCGTCATCGGAACTGAAGAAACATGTAAATTATCAACTTCAAATTAATATATTTGAGGATTTCCCTCAATTCGTTATAGATCCCATCATTCAAATTTGATAAAAATGGGAACAATCTGGAAGTATATCTTTTCAAATAGGTTAAAAACGAATTTTCCAAATCGGTTCATAAATGATGGAATTCTGAGGTAACAACATTTAAAAAAAAGATACAATCGAATTGATAACCTCCTCCTTTTTTGACGTAAAAAATCATAGATATATGTATGTGTTATCGGATAGTTTTTATCCGTGTTTTTATCCATCAAATTTTATTTTATGGGTGATGGGCTAAAATATATTTAATCTATATCTATCGTATCTAATCTATCGTAATCTAATCTAATCTATCGTATGCTTATTGAAATTATAGCTAAATTAAATGAGATACAAATCTAAGTAAAATATTAGAAACGTTTCCTATGATATTTAATTACTTTCCTCTTGTTAATTTACACAGAGATACGTTGTAATCCCATGTTCAGAAATTAATATATAGTACAAAATTATAACTCTAAGTGGCTGGTGGGTAGAATGTTCAAATTAATAAACATTTTGCAGCCGAATATTAAAATCTTTAGCGCTTTTATGTGGCATTTGAAGTCGAAGTTGGTGCTTAGGGTATAACGAATTTCGTTAAATTTATATCTTTGTTTTAAATTTCCTTTCTATGGCACCTTTTTTGTTTTATAAAATGTTTATCAAGGTTTGTTTCTTGGCTGAAACAAATGCCTATTAATTCCGCTAGATGTCCATAGTGGGTGAAATATTCGATTTAATTGTTGACAGACAGCTGGGGGTACTTTTGGAGAGAGTACAAGAGCGCTTAATCGAATTGTACGAGCGGGCTGCGGCATTTTAATTGTAAAAATCAGTTTTGGCATAAAATCGGTGTTTAAACCTTGTTTAAACTTTAACTGCGAAGTTAGTGCCAGTTCTCCAGTTGTTCGTCAAAAAGTCCAGGAATATCTGTGAGTTGTTTATCCGTTTTTTTCCATATTTTTGAGTAGTGCGAAATTTCGTGCGGTCACTCATGTAATTTTGGGTGATTTCGCAGGGCATTTATCTTGGGCTGGAGAACAGCTCTATGATCCTTGAGCTCTGCCTTCGACCAGCCATTTGACTCCCAGGCCGGCTTTTTCGCAGTAGGTTTTGGGCCGAGGGAACTGAATTTCCGCGACGAAGTCCGGTATTACGCTGTCGGAAGTAGAACCCGTATTTTGTTGTATATTTTTTCGTATTGCTGCCAACCATTCCGGAAGTTGCCATTTTTTTGTCATTTGTAATTTGTAATTTAATTGTAATTTTTATTGTGTGGTGAAACGGTTATGTAAACTTTAGGTCTTTTAGTATGTGCACTAGGCCTCGCATAACTAATGTTTTTTAATAAATACCAGAAAGAAACACTGATTGATTTTAATTTACCTTTCTCACGACCCGTGTATTTGATTGTCTTTTTGCTCAAGCTAGCTTATAGTCTTTCCGGCGCCCAATTCTAAATTTATATTGTTTTTTGATATTGTAACCCTTGCAGTTATCCTGCAAGAAGGCTACATAAATGGCGCCCAACGTGGGGCCCGATATAACGAATTTCGTTAAATTTATATCTTTGTTTTAAATTTCCTTTCTATGGCACCTTTTTTGTTTTATAAAATGTTTATCAAGGTTTGTTTCAGCCAAGAAACAAACCTTGATAAACATTTTATAAAACAAAAAAGGTGCCATAGAAAGGAAATTTAAAACAAAGATATAAATTTAACGAAATTCGTTATAAGGGTTAAAATAGAGTGGGTAATATGTTCAGTATTTTAATTTAATTGCTTCTTCAGTTATAATTATATGAAGAGTATTTATATTGCTATGTCGTGTGTAAAAGTTTAAGACCAGTAGCCGACTTTCGGTATTTTTAATACTTTACAACATTCGCGCAGATTCTTATTTATCTGCTTTGTTTATTGCGTCAGGCGCATTTGATTGCTGTAAATATATTTCCCCGACGGTTTTTTTTTTCAGTTATTTCGGCGATTCAGCCGTAGAGAGTTGTGCTGTGTAATTATTGTATTAGGTAAAAAAACATCACTTTTGCAAAAAGGGCATAAGTAGTGACTCTGCATAAAGTTGGTAAGAGGGTACATTTGGTAAGGCCACTGTTCATCAAGCTGTCAGTAAATTTACCATCCTGACCTGAAGAGAAGCGGTAGCTTAAGAAAAACGAGTCTAGATGGTGTTCATATAATCCGAACGATGATTATACGTACTATAACAACCTCCTGCAAAATTATTAAACATACTCTGGCTGCAAAGGGCACCGATGTCAGTTTGAGTACTATTTCAAGTATAATAATATTGAGTACTTTTTCAAATATATAATACTATTCAATCTGCAAGGAAACCTCGAAATACCCTGAGAATTAAAAAGAAACGACTGGTTTTCGCCTGAAAATATAGGAATTTGATAGTACAATAGTGGACTACGGTCTTATTTTCTGATAACTCTAGTATCGAGCATTTTTCTGTATGTGGTAAAAGTGTTCGCCACTCAATAGTTTAAGGAAATATATTCGACTCCAACTGTGAAACATTCTTCAAGACAAGCCATATTAGTGCATGTATTGTCTTTGTCTGTTACTGCCAGTCTGTATTTTCTTTGCCACAGTGGCAATTTTCTTTGCCATAGTGGTTTTAAGTAAAACCACTACGTATAGAAGTCAGTACATTAATTTGTTACGTGGTAAGTTCAAACTTCACATGGATAACGATAGATTCATTTACGTTTCATTTTCATGGATAATTGGGCTTCGTGTCATAGATCAAGAATTGCTAGAAACTATCTGATGGCGATGAAAATCCAAATGCTTAATTGTTTACGTAACAGCCTAGATTTTAATCCAATTGGTTGTTCAACTTGTAAATAGTTGAACAACGGCGGTATCATAACCGTGAATAAATTATACTAAAATAAATAAAATAAATAAATAGAGACGAAATCGATGCGCGCAAATCCCTCAAACATCAACACGTAATCAGATATATGTCTGTAAAACACCGACCGACCTGTGATGATGATTCTGGCCTATCTGGAAGTCCCAGCACTGCTATGGACCCTCGAGGTGCCTGCTGGTGGATTTCTCATGCGAGCATCTTCGAAAGCATCTCACACATGACCCACTCGACGCGGATTAGTTTTTCGAGGAGTTTTATTCTGCTTTTGCGGCGCGGTTTGAAAGCGATAAATAAAAGCGGTACAGAGTGGCGAGAGTATGCAAAAACCTCTGAAAAATATATATGCTGTCGTTGTGACAGCGCGGCGGATGATTATAAAAACTAGCGGGGGGTAAGCATTTTCGAGCAAACGCAGTACCGGCAGCGTTCAAGTCGTTCTTCTTTTTCTTCGGAATCAACATCTGTCAGTGAAGGCGAACATCCACATACACTAATCAAATGCTGATGCAAAAGATACTTTGCGCGCAACCACCAATCAAGAAACTGTTTTGTATTCTCCAACAAAATCAAGGTAAAGCAACCACCCATTGGTTATACCAACCTTTCAGTATTTATTAGATACAATATGTTTTGCGAGATTTTATAAGATAACTGCCATTCTCTGATTTATAACATGCCTAACAGATCTGGCCGACTATGAGAGCCATAACTTTTCAAATGTTGTGCCCATTCAAATGACTTTAAAAAGTAGAGCCTTATTGTCTGGTTATTTTATTTCGTCTTATATTTGTACTTTTAGTTATTACAGCGTGGCGTAGCTTTAATTTGATTATTTAACATTTTATTGACAATTTGAATATTACGATGAAAAACTTTACTGCGAATCTTTTCGAATTATTGACCATTTCAAGTATTAGTATTCTATTTTGTTTTTATGGGAGATTATTCCAGGGTATTGCACCATGGAGACCTAAAGAGTAGGCCAATTTAGGACACGTTTCTCCAAAAATATGCGGCCTGGATGGACTTATCGTTTTCCTCTTGTAGATCCTGATGTGTGATAGAGGTTGACAGTTGTGGCCCGGATCAGAGGTGGTCTTCATCCTGCAGCGTTCCACATATGCATATCGGGTTTTCTGTGTAGCCCCAGCGAGCGAGATTAGCTCGGCATCTTGTCACACCCACCCTCAGTCTGTTGAGACTGGGCCAGGCGGTTTAGGAGAGATGGGACCCCGGTGATAGCTGTTCCTTAACATACTCGCCAAGTGAAGCCATTTAAACTTCTTCAAAGCAACATTGAGCAGCCAAGGCGGTGTCGTCTGCGTATATGAAATGGCGCAGATCTGGGTCAGAAGAGTGCTGGTTGTTGAAAGTAAAGAAACTAGCACTCCGCCTTGGGGTAGTTTTTCCACCGAGATGAATAGAGAAGCTTCTGTTACGTAGGAATGTTGCGATGGTCCACGTTAATTCGTAGTCCTTGGTGATGTTCTACAGCTTACATATATACAAGGAGATTGTGATTTACTGTGTCATATACCGCTGATAGGTCTATGAAGGCGAACTCAGTGATTTCCCGATTATACATATGTCTTTGTTTATTTGTTTTTAGAATATTTTCAACCTGTTTTATTTTCTAGATGATTTGTTGCGGTGGCTATACAGAAAACCAAACGTGACAAACGTACCCCGGTGTAAGCGTGCGCGGCGTCGCAACACAGCTACGTTTATGTGTCGCGACGGGTGGTCGCTCGAGCGGCGAAATATATATCAGCTTATTCTGGCGACTCTTTGCATTGTTCGCACAGTTATTGCATTTTTCATTGTAAGGAAATTGTGGAGGCGACGACGTCGACGAGACGTAGACCTGAGCATTCTCAGAATCGCGCCCGCGGGACCGCAGCCTCTGTGTACCTATGTACTGTACAGCTTTACTATGTGTGCCCTCAATACTGCGGGAACTACTGTTTTGTGAATACACCGGCGTTTCAAAGTAAAGTGATGCAACCGGTTACAAGTGTCGATAGACTCAAAACCACAATGAATTTACTTACTATTCACCTATTAATGTGAATAGCCAAAAATTTTTATTTGAGATGAAGACGGAAATATATATTTTGAGCCCCACTGTTGTGATAATTTACAAATTTAAGGTCTGTGTGTCTGTGTGTTAGTGTGTATCCTCTAGGATGTCAGCATCATTTGTTAATGGTAAGATTTAGAGTTTTAGTTGAAATAGGTCCATCAGGGGGCGCACTTAGTGGTTAGTGGGCGTAGAAGTCTCTGGGACCATAGAAAACTACCGCCCAGCAAAGCCATGAACCCGCCAGAGTACAACGCCTTAAGGTGAGGCACTAGGAAGGAAACCCAGTAGGCCACCTCATTCTCTGTCTACCAGTTTTGCATGATTTCTCCGTCTGGAATTACACTTTAGGATACGTCCGTTCTCCTCACCGGTGATGGGACCGAAGTCGCTTGCGCGGCCTCTACTTCTTGTATTACAGCGGCAATTCAATATGAATTTTTTGCAGACCTGGGCGTCCCTTGCTATCGGGTGGCCGATAGGTCGTTTCAAGACAAGGCATGACAATATGTCGACATCCACCGCCGCTGCTTAGGAAACAATATATTGCTATAGCCTCCCGACTCCTTCAGTAATTAGTCAGAGTGCACAACCGATTGGCTGATGCCGCACGGTGTGCAAACCGTATAGTAGCGCCGGGAGGCAATGCCTCAGAAGGAACCGATCCACCGGCCGTGAGACCAGGGACTCGAGAGTCCTACCCGGGGTAGTCTTCCAAACGAGGAGGCTACTGAATAGAAGCTGAATCGTGAGTTGGACCGACCCGAAAACACAGTGGATCTTATGGCTCAAGCTGCACGAAACCGCTGGCAACCACAGGGCACACGAGAGTTGTCAACTACAACGGGCGAACCCGTCACCTCAGGAAGTTTTAACGATTAGTCGTTCTATCTCCCGTGAAGTGAACGCAGAAAACTTGGACAAAACAGTCCACCGTCAAGCTCCGTCACATGCCCGTAAGAGGCCAATGCCTTAACCGCGAGAAAACCAGGTGTGTTACCCAGCGGGCTTACACTTACGCCCTTACTTCCAATTGCGACCAGATTACTCCGGTCTCTCGATTGGTTACGAGTTCGAGGTCGCTTGCGCGGTCTTCTCCTTTACGAAGCGGTGAAACGGTGTATACCGAATCTATCGCGGACCACGGCATCCTTTGCCCGGCTGTTCACCCAGGATCGGGTAGCCGATGGTCGTTTCAAGAGCAGTCGCCGTAAGGTCCGCAATCACCCCCCGCTCTATAGGAAACAGTACTGCTTCCAGACTCCCCCGACTGTTAGTCGGAGTGCACACTGCACAGACGATTAGCTTACGCCGCACGGTGTGCAGACCGTCCAGGAGCGCCAGAAGGTTGATTCCTAGGTGAAACTAGCTTTAACCCTTCAGGCCCCGATTGGCCGATATCGGCCACAACACGATTCAGCGTGACGGCCCCGTTTTAATTTTATTTTAATTTAATTTGTTTTATTTTATTATATTTCATTATGTTAATATGTTTCATTTTAATTATGGGTACAGTGGTTTGGCAGTAATTAATGTGTTGGTGAGACAGTGTCGTAATTCAATTTTTTTACAAATTTTTACAAAAATTTTTTGGGACAGCAACTTGTCAATCGGCTGAGGGGCCGAGGCCTGAAGGGTTAAGGCCAGAGTCCTGCCCGGGCTCGCGCTTCATGCGTGGAGGTCGCCTGATGGGTGTTGACCCGTGAGTGTAACCAACCCTGAACAGAATGGGTCTTCGTGGACAACTCAGCAAGGGCCCATTAGCTCCCCACAGTGCGCACTATGCATATTTTAATCTCGAAGTATTGGACGTGTAGACTTGAAATTTGGTAAGCTGATTGTTGGGCCGAAATCATATTGAATTTTCTCCGGTCAGCATATTTGCGTAAATGTATCACTATATTCACAATCAACATTTACTATCCATGTTCCTTAAAACCTTAGCTACTTGCCGGGAAAGTTTTTTAATGCTCGTAAGTTTGGAATGGTTTTTAGGTGAGGTAACATAAGAAACCTTTAATTTTCATTGAATTTTATATCTAGCTAAAGATATTGATAATAAGATTTATTAGTACCTACCATGATAATTATCATTCAAGTAGCCTTTTATCATACAGCATGTTTTTTTTAAAGTAGGCCTATAAGAAAAGATAAAGATAATGATAAAATTAAGTATTTATTTCCGATACAACCATAACAATTGTGTAGGAATGACATTAATTAATCTTAAACTAGTTACTCAATTTAGCCAAGAGATGATATACAATATTCTTACCAATGATAATATATAACTTACCAATTTTTAAAAACAAAGACATAAAAGTTTACAACAAAACAATTGACAAAAAATAGTATGTATTAGATTAAATAGGTAGATACGACGCTATGTATTTTCACAAAATTTTAAACAGTCGTTATGAGCATACATGTTAATTTTAAGCATATAAACTCGGTTGGATCTTTTGAAAACATCGATGTTTTTAATCTGTTTTAAGCTTTTAGGCAATTTATTAAAAAGTTTGAGGCCTATGTATCGACTATTCGACTGGAACTTGGCAGTACGTGCTACGAGCGGTTGGAGATACTGGGTTTTATTCCTGGTGTCATGCCGATGTAGGTACTTCCTCGTGGGATATGGCCGAGCTCTTATTGCAATAGAATTCGCAAAGAGATTCTTGAGCAAAAATATACGGTCAAGATCCCTAGTTTTTGGAAGTGTTCACGACACGACATGATTCACGTGTTAGACTGGCAACTCAAAAAAATCCTGAAATTTTGTGTTGTAGAATTTTATACATTGTTCATAAAATAAATTTCGACATCTTTTGATCGGAGCTTGGGGACTGAAAGTTTAATTCTATTTTTTGTAATTAAGTTATGGTGGTTACTGCCTTTATTAAAAAAAAACAGCTTTATATTATTACGAATATATGTTTTATATTATTCTTTGCGATTGGCGATTCTTGGCGATTCGCTTATACCTGCGACTTCAGAAAACCCCACAAGAAAAGTCTAACGGGGGCAAAACGCACGATCTTGTTGGCCAATTAATGTCACCTACGCAAAAGATAACCATGCACTAACGAACTCTCATTTCGATAATAAAGTTTTAACGTACTACTCAATCGTGTATAGATACATGCCATAGTTATACCAAGATGCATGCCATAGTGATTTGGTAACAGTGACTGAATAATAAACAACAGATTTGTCGGACGACGCCTAAACCCCATGGCCACCACAGACTGTAAACATCGACCCGCCCTTGAATTGGAAAACCGTATCAAAGTTGTATTATATGTAAGTATTTTAACGCAGCTCACATGTTTTTATAAAACTTTGAAAAGATATATTTTTTTAAATCCTTTATTTTAAAATTGTTATTCTTAGTTAACCCCTCGAGTAGCGGCATAATTTCATGGCAGACCGCGCCAATTTATTGAAATTTCTTGCAATATCGCCGCGCTCGACAAAAAGTACCATAACTATGGAAGTACTATAGCAATCATATAACGAATAGCAGTGCAATTATTGCATTGAAATTTCGTATATAGAATATTAAAATCTCAGTTTGTAAAACAATTATATAATTATGAATAAATATGAGAAAGTCGAAAAAGTGAAAAAACTCGGCATTTCTAACTTGTCCTGTCTTACTGAAAAATACGGTACCCTATTTAGAAATTGTAAATGCTATCATGATCTGTATTAGATTCTCTATCAAAGGTTATTTCGTTTTGCTTATTAACATACAAAAATATTTAAATATTAGCTCATAAAAACAAATACTTTTTTTATGATTTGTCGAAAAAAAATCTCGAAAAAAATAACCTCATTAATTTACAAATACGCCTAAAACTTTATATATTTCAGAGAAAAACAAAGTAATTTGTATTTTGTCTGAACTATGTATTTTGTCCAATCTAACTCAAAAATACAGGTAAAATTGGAATAAAATGTACATAACATCACGCACAACGGCCCAATCAAGAGGCCAAGTGCGGGAAAAAGCCCAGACTAACTAACTAACTAACTAACATCACTGAATTCGGTTAATAAAGTGTTTTAGAATCTTAGAATTTACTTATATATCTATTCATATTCAATTGAAAAACTAAAAAAACACAAAAAAAACTTCACAACCCGATGTCAGTCGACGGCGGCAGACCAGCGATGTTTGACAATTGATTTTTACCATAAATGTCAATTAAAACACGCCCCACGTTATTCTAACGGCCCTCTATGTATCTATGGTAATAATGAGACATGTTCTTATGGATTTTAGGACCGTTCGAATAAGAAAATAATATTACTGTGCGCTCCGGGAGCAAGCCGCCAATATTGGTCGTTACGTAGCCAATGGTGTTCTGATGTGCAACTAAATTTGGTCGCTACATAGCCGAAGGGTTAAACATATATCTGAAGTTAATGCCTGAAAAAGAAACTAATAAATAAAAATTACTCACTGAAATTATGCCTGCGTTTACACGTGGAACGTGTACGCACAAAACAGTAAAGGACGGATCCGATTATATATTTTTTTGAAAGTCGTAAAAGGGGTAAACGGAAGTAGAGGGCACGTGGGCGGCGCTAGTTTCGCAATGCCTAAGGGTATCGTTACGAAAATATACCCGTATCCGATACTGTAGGCACATAGTTTACGAATATTTCGTCGCTTCACTTCGCTGGAGCTCAGTTATTTTTCATAACACTTCCCTATCTATTTGCGTTCTTAGATAAGCACGTGAGTAAAATAGTCGGACATAGATGCAGTCTTTCTGCACAAGTCTTAAATGTGACAACACATAACTTTACATACGATAATTATTATCACTTTCAGTCTGATAATATACCATCGTAACAATATTGAAAACTAGGTCACAGAAAGCCCCATACTTTTTGGCTCACAAATATTTTACAGAATATTCAAAAAGACAATAGGTAATTTCGTACCCACTTGCAAAGTTTGTTGTAACACTTTGTCACGTATACCAAAAGAAAACTTTATACAAGTGTAACATTACATTGAGTGCTGAAATTCCAAAATATTTATTTATGGTTTCGGATGTGGTATTATCCTTCTAAATAGTATGAGAAGGCGCAATTGAGTAATACTACACACGAGCGCCGAGCGTGAAGCGAATAACACAAATATAGCTGTTTGCGGGAGCTGATCTTGCGTGTGCGCGCGGTCGCGATCGGAGACACGAGAAGCGTGCGCTTCGCGCGA
Organism: Micropterix aruncella; assembly: GCA_944548615.1. Lineage (NCBI taxonomy): Eukaryota > Metazoa > Arthropoda > Insecta > Lepidoptera > Micropterigidae > Micropterix > Micropterix aruncella. The sequence continues at coordinate 16,811,293 of OX155968.1, read as the reverse complement.
GTGATTGCAAACGACTGGCGTTGCCGCCGCTCGCGCACGCCTGCGCGCGCCGCGGCGGAGATCAGTGATGACATGCTGATCGATAATCGCGGCGCCATTTATCGATCAAATGGTTGTCGACCAAACCTGTATGGCATCTATATGCGAGTGTTATGTGTTTATAATATAAGTGTGTAGGGAGGTTGCCTACATATTTAATAATTACACTTTTTTTGGTAAATTAACTTATTGACTTCATTTTATTGACAATAAAGTTGTTTTTATTATTTATAAACAAGTATATAGATATAATATTAAAATACCACAAACCATAAACTTATATCCATATTACAGTACAGTACAATAGTATTGTAAATATTGGTATTGTAACAAAAAAAATAAAGGCACTTTCGGTACTTTTCATCTAGGAACGTAGTTTTCTTCCGCTGATTTGCGATAAATATTTGAAATAGTAGGCTTTGCAAGAAGTATGGCTTCCAAAAACATTTTGTGCCGCATTTAGTAAGTCTCGTATGAGTTCAATTACTTTTTCAAAGAGGGTTTTATTTTCTTGATATCCGATATATTTGACGGTACCTTTCACTACTAGTCGTGGGTACAATATGTTTTTCCAACAATTTTACGGTAATTTATAATGTAACTGGATTTCTTAAAAGTTCGTCTAGTTCTGTGCAATAGTTTCGTAATATATTATGATTTATACATGGTTGTTTCCTTTTACTGGTTTTCGTATGGTTTACAGTCGCAATACTTTTGTGTGTATTTGAATCTCTTTCAGAATTCAATTTGCCAGCTGCAATTTGCCAGTGCCTGGCTGCAAGGCGTTGGATTCTTTTGGGCTGTTGGTGTAGTTTGACTATGGATAGTGTTTGTTCGTTTCTGTGTCTTATCCCGTGGAAGATAAGTTTGCAAAATTCGTTATAACTCCCTGGAGGGTTCGCCGTTGCTATTGATAGTTACATTGTCTTAATTGTTTCTAGATCATATCAATCACGATATCATAGAGTATTCAAATCTTATTAAAAACATGGTTTTACTCACCGAACATACTATTTCATGACAGGCTCAAACCACTGATATCAGTAATCGCATTTATTTAGACTTTGGTTGTTTCTACTCTTTATTGCGATATTTCAAAATAGGCGGGTTTATTGTCATATGACAATCTCTTGCAATCAACCCTACTATGACGGGTTTATATGTATCTGTGCGTGTGTGTATGTCTTGTTCTCGTATGTAACATGTGTGTTTGTGTGGTGTGTTGTAATTGCATTCGATCGACAGGATTGAAAATGCAATTCCGCTAATTAGATCCCAACGGAAAATGGTAACCCAGCCGGGAATCGAACCCAGGACCTTACAATGTAAGATCAGGCGACCTAACCACTATGCCACCGGACCGTGCATGCCACCGGGGCCGTGTGACTGACAGTCTGCGACGTGCGGTTGCAAAATAAAATCACCGACTAATTTAAAGCAGATCTTAGTGCAACCTTTATTACTGTCTATTTTCGATTTTTGTGACGTTTCATACCTGAATGCTAACGAAGCGATTCTCGGTCAATTTGAGTATTTTTAGAATATCTGTGTGAGATTTAATCAAAGAAAATACGATCATGTTTCAGCCTCGCGGAATATTGCGCATGCGATTATTGCAAACTCGAAACCGCAGAAATCTACACATCCTAGCCTTGTTGCATAATGCTCTCAGCAATCCTACCTAACCGTATTGTCTGAAGGACAAAGAAACACTGTTAGAAATTCATAGTCTTCTGCTCCGTTCGTCAGAATAACACTCGCAAAACTCTGTTTCACTCTTACTCTTTTTTTTGCATATGCAGCTCGGTCATGAAACTAGCTCTCCCAAAAATAGATGCTCTCTATTTTTAAGCTTTCTATTTTTATGCTTTCTATTTTTAGGCATTTGTTGAAAAAGCATTTCTTCTACCAAACGTAGATACTGTGAATACTACAAAATGTAAATACTCGCGCTTTTCATCCTTTTTCAGTTGTCTGTAACAGTGTTATGTTGTTTCTCTTTTGTTTAATTTGTGTTTATCATTAGCACTTTCATATTTAATTCAAAAGGTATAGTTTTAGGTATATTATTATTCATAAAAATTGTCTTTGTATTAACCAATAACATTAACAACGATACTATGGATGACTGTGAGACATAGCCGTAGCATGATAAGTCCGCCATTGTGCAATTGTTTTTTTTTAATATTTATATATACTTTTTATGTTACAACTTTTTATTTCAGTTTCAAATTAAGTTATTCATTTTGAATTTTCACAGTCAAGCCTAACTTGGCTGCCGTCTATTCTAAGGTAGACAATTTAATTTAATCATAATCACCTTAAGGCTCCCTTCCGAGTTGACGCGACTAAAAATTTAGGTATTTATGCAATGCCACACGCCCGCGCGCTTTCGATATATACATAAAGATCTATAGGTATACCGCGGCGACAAGAGAATACGTCCCACCGTTGGCAGTGGCCAATTACGAATGACGATTTCGGCTTCGCGCGTCGTCTAATATAGTCGTTTTGGTTTTCCAATTATAATATAATAAATTATCATATGAATAGTTTTTTATACAGTAAAAAATAGATTACATAACAAAATAACTTAAGATCACTGTGTTATTTTTATATCACTCAAAAGTATCTTTAATACATAGAAAAAAAATATTGTTTCGCCATAACATCTTTGGAAATTACGTAATTTCAAACATTTTTTTCTTATATTTTTTGTATGGAAGTTCCAAAAACTGTCTTTGTACTATGCAAATAGCCTATACGCTGGTGTAAACAGTATTTTTTTAATATTGAGAATCATCTCTAGGTTTTTCAAAAACTGAAGACAAATCTCGCTCGTTTTTATTTTTTTGGAAAACAGTATCAGAATAAAGATAATTTACAATTAATATGGAAATAATTTACCAATTTCGTTTTGGCGAAATTATAGCTTAAGGATCGGGTTTTAAAAATCCGACTTAATTGTATTTTGTTTTCGTGTTCTCACAACCACAATTCTTAACCAATCTATATAACCTACTAGATGACCCGGTGAACTTCATACCACCTAAAATTGATTTGATTGTAACTCTTCATAAGCGTTTATTGATCCTAATCAACCTTCCAAATCCAATTCTTTGAAATCTATAACATGGCCGAATCATGTACGGTTTGATTTTTCTGACTTTTTCGACTTTTTAGACTTTTCCAACTTTTTCGACTTTTCCGACTTTTTCGACTTTTTCGAATTTCTCGACTTTTCGAATTTTTCGACGTTTTCGACTGGTTCGACTTTTTCGTTTTTTTTTTTACTTTTTTGACTTGACTTTTTCGACTTTTCGACTTTTTGAAATTTTACACAATTGCACGGAATTAATAACAGTAATGGATGGCGCAGCTATCTAACAATAGGATCGCCGCGATCTCCATCTATTAAAAGTGGCCCATTTCCCAAAATGACCAATTTCGATTTTTTCGATTTTCAGTTGTTTATTTTAATTTTTCCTAAATATTTTTTTTTGTAAACCACCCCTGAATCGAGGCAAAGAAATCAAAAAAATAATAATTCAAATCGGTCGAGTCATGTTCCAGATCTTGCGAGACTAACGCACGGCGATTCATTTTTATATATAAAAAGAAAATATAATTAAAAAAAAACCATAATTAATAAACGTAACAAATTGCCACCACCCTTTTTATACCCTTCTTATGGTATCGGCCTACCTTTATTGTATTACGACAATTATCTTACAGGTGGCCGGCTTTTTATTACATCATGTGGCAGTATTCAGGCGGTCACCCATCATAGTACTTAATGACCACGCCCGACGCTTCTTAGTTTTGGTTATCTAAATAGAAGCAATGTTTCATGGCGGATACGGACGTTACTCTTTTCCCGACTCCACCCTTTTACGACATCTGATCCCTCCACAGCGCCCTGTTGAAATTAGTTTGGTAATTCTGTCCCATCCTGTAGATTATAGTTGCAAAGAAGGAAGTTTCCAAATCAACCTACTGGTACACTGGATGTCGGAACAATAACAGTGTATAGAAGCTGGACATCCTGCTCCGGAACGGAGTGAATAAAAGATTTTCAGGTCAATTTCGCAGAGGCAGAGAGCCAAGTTGCTGGACGTGTAAACAGGTTAAGTCAGTGAAATAGACGGAATTGAATTTGGAGAAGCGTGGAGGGTGGGGAGGCGGACAGCGTGCGCAGCAGGCGTTTGTTTTGTTGGCAATTTCCCCTTTGAAATTTTCCCACCTTTCAGAAGATTTATTTTTCAGTTTTTCAACGGCGGCGATGAAATACATTCTTGACAAAATATCGTACCATACACTTTTCAATATATTTTTGATGTAGTCAATTTGGGCTTTGGACTTTTGGGGCCTAATGGTTCCATGCAGCTTTGACCGCAAGGTCAGATTTTTTTGTGGTCGGACCAACTCATAGATCTGCTCCAAACCAGGAGCCTCCCTGAAGAGGTGAATTGAATGAACTAATTTTCTCGAGCGAGCTCTGGGCAGTGCACTATGTAAAACTAATGTGTATATGGCGACTTACCGGGGGAATCTGGAAGCATAGTTTTGTAAGACAGTTATAATTTGTCTATTGCTGTGGGCGTGGCCTCCATCGTCGTCAGAATGTTTGACAGCCGAAAGAGGCACAGAAAAGTGCAAAGGGGGCCCCCAAGATTTCGACGGCCTAAGGGTCCCTACATAAGTTAATCCGGCAAAGTGCCCACTATTTATATTTATTTATTTATTTATAACGTACAAGAAAACAATATAAGGATATGCATACTGGTGTACATGAGGAATAATTTTCAAACAAACATTATTATAGCGAGAAACATAGCTCTATGCATATAAATATGCTAGCATATCCGAATGAGACGAGATCGCACAACCAAATAGACCTAGAAGGTCTATCTCTAGCTGTGCTGTATTATACCAACTGTATGTTTGTAACTCGCGAACTGACGAAGGTGATCAATTTTAAAATATTTCTAAATCTAACAAATGTGTTGTTTACACAAATTAAAGTAAAATTTAAAGTAGAAAAAAAATATGTATGCAATTAAGAACTAAAATAAAGTAAACTATACATTATATTCAATAAATTCAAGTGGAAAATAAGTAATAATATAAACAAATATATGAATAAACACTACATTCTAATATATATGTATAAGAAAATGGATCCCACCCCAGGATGTTATAATGAGTTGTCGATGTGTTCTAATGGGTGCTAATGGGCTCTTGCTGATTTGGCCACGAAGACACATTCTGTTCAGGGTTGGTAACACTCAGGTTCAACACCCATCCGGCGGCCTCCACGCATGGCAGGGCATGACTCTGGCCTTAGGGCTAGTTTCCCTTAGGAATCAACCTTCTGGCGCTCCTGGACGGTCTGCGCACCGTGCGGCGTAAGCCAATCGATTGTGCACTCTTACTAATAGTCGTGGGAGTCAGGAAGCAGTACTGTTTCCTATAGAGCGGGAGCTAACGGGCCCATGATGAGGTGGCCACGATGACCCATGTGTTCAGGGTCGGTCACACTCACGGGTCAACACACATCCGATGGCCTCCACGCATGGGGTGCGAGCCTGGGTAGGACACTGGGTCAACCAGACTCCCCTGGGAATCAAACCTCTGGCGCCCCTGGACGGTCTGCGCACCGTGCGGCGCAAGCCAATCGATTGTGCTCTCCGACTAACAGTCGGGGGAGTCTGGGAACGTAAGTAACTCTGGCTATCTCGCGGTAAGGCGTTGGCTTCTTGCGGGTTGTGACGTAGCTGGACGTTGGATTTGTTCTGTCCAAAGTCTTCTACGTTCACTGCAGGGCGATAGAACGAGAAAATCGTTAAAACGTCCTGTGGTGACGGGCTCGCCCGTTGTAGTTGACACCGCAAGTTGTTTCCTATAGAGCGGGGGTGGTTGCGAACCTTACTGCGACTGCTCTTAAAACGACCATCGGCTACCCGATCCTGGCTGAACAGCCCGGCAAAGAATGCAGTGGTCCGCGATAGATTCGGTTTACGCCGTTTTTACCGCTTCGTAAGGGAGAGGACCGCGCAGGCGACCTCGAATCTGGTCGCAATTGGGAGTAAGGGCCTCATTGTAAGCCAGCTGGGTAACATACCTGGATATCTCGCGGATGAGGCGTTGGCCTCTTACGGGCGTGTGGCGGAGCTTGAAGGACTATTTTGTCCAAGTCTTCTGCGCTCACTTCACGGAAGATAGAACGACCAAACGTTAAAACTTTCTGATGTGACGGGTTCGCCCCTTGTAGTTTACAACTCTATTGTAGAACGTAGTTTAGAGAGCCCTTTACAAATCAACATTACAGTTTATAGACCAATTCGTTGAGATGTAATATACATCAATATAACAATGCATTAAATATACAATATGAAGCATTAAAAATAGTAACATTAACAGAATATAATAAAAATAAAAACAATCGATCTTATTCTAGCATAAACAGGTAGAGCAATGCCCATACCTTGAAGAGATTTGGGCTCAAGGTTCAAATGTCCAGGTCTGACGATGCCGAACATAGCGCATTGATGTGTCGCAAGGCATGCGTAAGAAGACACCATCGACTTAAGTTGGTTCGCCAGGACGGCTCCGCAAATAGAGTATGTGACCGAGCTCGATTATAGTGATCCGGAACAAAGAGACAAACATTCGCTAGCATGCTAAGATTATCAACTTTGCCCCGGACCAGCTTAAAAACGTAGGCCATGGTGAGCATTTCTCTACGCAATTCAAGGGAATTATAGCCTAGCATGCCTAGTAAAAAAATAGTAGGGATAGTAACCGTATTGCTTAAAATATACAAAGCGTTAAAAACAAGTATGTCTTTTTCCAGCATGGTGATATAAAGATCCTCATGTGGATTCGTATAACATGGTAACATATACACAATAATAAAATTAACGTTTTATTATTAAAATAACTCAGTTAAACTCTTAATAAAATTAAGAGTTTAACTGAACTGTAAACGATAATACACATTTTCCTTCACTGACTTCGACTTTGCGCACCAAGCCAAGGGCATAAAATTAATTCCACCCAAGGGTCGAGCACTCCATTGTGAATATTCGGCAGAAGGGTCGGCTGAGTCGTTAGGCTTCAAGCATTGCCCGGGAGTCAGCGGTTTATTCGTAATGTGCAAAGGGTTGAAAGGCAAGCAGAAAAACTCAACGCTCGGCCACTCTTCACGAATCCGAAATTACCCGAATTTATACGCGGTAGACGCACGCTTAAGCATATAAGAGCGGTTATTTAATGACCCTATATAAAGCAGGCTTTTAAGTGTTTGTTAAAAAGAGTTTATCTAACAGGGTTTAGTTATGTTTAGCACTGGGCTGGGATTCCGAGCCTCGGACACGATTATACGATTTTCATCACTCGAACGGGAGCGAAAATACTTTTAACGTATGTTGACAGACATAACGTATATGTCGCTTGTATAAGAGTTATTGCAATCTACATGTGGTGTCGACCCCACGACGTATCTGTGTACCGAATCTGAAATGAAATGAAATGAAATGAAATGAAATGAAAAATACCTTTATTGTACTAACAAAAAAAAAATACATGGGTAAAGAAAACTTAAATTCTATTTTAACTTAGTACAAACGGCGGGCTTATCGTTTCACGATTTCTTACAGCCAACCGTGTAATATTAAATAAAAGTATCAATACAGCTCACATACATAAACATATACACATAAATATACATATACATACATCCAAATATACATACATACATAAAAAAAAAATATATAATTTATAATATAATATATGTATATTGTAATAATAAATACATAGAAGCTACAGATAAATAATAATAAAAATAACTGCTTATATAAAATGATAGATATTACAAAGTTCTTATGCTTCTATCCAGTCAACAACCCAACGAAAGGGGGAAGGGGGGGAGGGGATAGGGGGAGGGTTGGTTCTTAGTTAATATTTTGAGGGAGAAAATGTTTTTTTCAGTAACGCCTTGAAACAGGGCAAGGATGTTGCATGACGAATAGCATGCGGAAGCTGGTTCCAAAGTCGAGCAGAATGGACGCTAAATGAGTTAGTGAAAAAAGAAGACTGATGTAGTGGAATTGCTATGGTGTTGTCCTGGCTTGACCTGAGTGGAACACCATGACTTCCTAACGGGAGAAAGAGGTCTTTAAGGTAAGGAGGTGCTATGGGACTATTTAGCACTTTATAAAGGAGTGAGAGGGCGTGCAGATTTCTGCGCTCACGAATTCGAAGCCAATGGAGTCCATCGCGATATTCGCTTACGTGATCAAATTTACGCAAGTCGAATATATATCGTATGCAGATATTTTGTAGCCGTTCGAATTTATCCAGTATCTTCTCTTTCATATCTATAGTACCGACATCAGCATAGTCTAGAATTGGAAGTAGCAGTGTTCTTACTAAAGTTTGCTTAGTTGCTGCTGGAAGGAATCTCTGTAACCTTCGGAGGCTATGAAGGCCATTGAAAATACGACGACTAATTTGGTTGGCGTGTGCCTGCCACGAAAGAAATTCGTCCATGACTATTCCAAGATTCTTGACAGATTTGGTATACTCAATAATATTACCGTTTATTTTGAGGGGTGACATTGACGTTTTGTTAGTATTAGACTTGAGTTTCTGGCCACCAATCACAATCGCTTGTGATTTGGCTGGATTTATGATTATGCCATGTTTTTCGGCCCAACTTGATATGTGTTCTAAATTAGAGTTCATAGTCGACACGGCAGAAGGCAGGTCATCAGGTCTGGCATGGAGGTAAATTTGAAGGTCATCAGCATATAAATGATAGGATGTAGTTAAGCCCTTGGCAATCGGGTTAATGAAGATAGAGAAGAGCAGTGGGGATAGGACACACCCTTGCGGGACACCAGCTGTGAGCTCGAGCAAGTCTGATTGGCCCTCAGACGATTTAACACACTGGTAGCGTCCGCGCAAGTAGGAGTCAAACCAACTCACCACTCCTCTAGAGATATTGAGCGATCGGAGTCGCTCAAGGAGAAGTTCAAAGTCGACAGAATTAAATGCGCTACTGAAATCAAGCAGCGTGAGAATAGTTAGTTTTCTATCATTCATAGCGCGTCTAATGTCGTCGGTAACTTTGACTAGTACAGTAGTGGTACTGTGACCAGGGCGGAAACCAGACTGAAGGGGATCTAACAATTTGTTGTTATCTAAGAAATTATTATTATCTACGAATCTCAAGTCTCTAAGTCAAATATTTCAAGATTGACGTATGACTAGCGCACTTCCTAGTGGACCGATATCAACCACAATCTTTCCAACTCTTGCCATTACCAAATGATGCCTGTATGCTAAATTTTAGCTTAATCGTATGAAGCGTTTGGTCGCTATCGTAGCGAAATACATACAGACACACAGAAGTGCTTTCACAATACTTTTATTTTTATTTTTATTTACATATACATATACATTCAAATTCATGAGCACAACAGAAAATGAAATGACAATTTAGACAATGCCGTCGTATGCTTTTAAAGTTATATACACATGATACATCTGTCTGAGCCCAGGTTACATAGCGCATACATTAAACGCAAATGATAATCTTTCTATTATGCTAAGCAAAGAGCAGCCGAGCCCGCCTTGCTAGGCACCCCTGTGTTAAGGCGAGCCCACTTCGGGAGTCACACTAGAGTGCCACGGTTGTGTCAAGGAAAGATCTAAAATATTATTTTTTAATTATTATAATTTTAATTTATAATCATTCTTTTTTTTTAACCGCTTTCCTCTTTGTACAGTCATTTTGGTAGTCACCTGGAAAGTTTTCCGGGAGTTTTTAAAAAGTGGGTAATGTTATAGATTCGATAAATTCTGGAATACGGAATTGCATCTGGATTATGCCTACCACGATAAAAAAATCGCGCCGCTTACTCTTTTTTTGGCAAAGACGCTTGTTGAACTACACTGTGCGGCGCTCGTACGCCGAAACCATTGATTTTACGAGGAAAAAGGTAATTACATAAATTATTGGACTTTGTCTCTAGTTTCATTTTGTATCTAAATGTCTTTATCGTGAAATAAGTCTGAAAGAAGATATTGTAAAAAAACGGCTTATAGGCGCCATGTTTCCAATATGGCGGCGCGAGGGGCAAAGATACGAGGTGGGAAAGTAGAAATCTGGAAAGAGCACATCGTAATATATACAATTACCTATTTTCAATACTCCCGGGAAACTTTCCAGATATCTTTTTATTTGGCACCAAATGACTACTACTTGCCAGGAAAATAAAAAGAGTTATCGCGGAGGAAATTGATGTGAATGAAATTGTAGTGGACGAAAATGGAGGAATTAATTTATGAAACGTTCATGGATGTCCTTTCGTAAGGACATTCACGAACTTATGTAACTGTTATCTGGCAGCATAATATAATACTACGAGTGGATAGCAATACCAAGCGCAGAAAAATTTCACCTGTTTTCTCACTGGATAATGATATTAGCAATGTTGACGTTGTATCTACTTGGGCTTAGGATATGTTAGAATGTCCATGTATCCGAAAATTAAAATGGTTAGTCAACCCCCCCCCCCCCCACCCCCACGACCACTTTAGTGTTAAAAATTCGTTCAGGCGATGTCGTATGTGGTACTCATGCGACTATGCCTGAATATTATTATTGTCATTCGCTCAGTAAATATTCCTCAGCCACGTAGCCGCCTGGAATTGCTCAAATGAATTGAACCAATTACGGCAGCAGGCTGAGCGGGCATGAAAACAAATCAGTTCGGCTACGGTAAATATTGATAAAATTTCATATATTGCCGAATAGGAATTATAAAATTTGAAATCGTCGCAATCGCAGTACGCATATCTAGATTGAATTATTTTTCGCTTCATTGTGTTGTGTACTTTAACAGTTTCGAATGAAATTTTCTTGCCGAGAGTGAAACAGTGTCCAACGCGCGGTCTCTTAAAAATGATTCTATCATCGAAAAGAAAAGGGAAAAAGGTATCAAATATAATCAAATTCAGAGCTATTTGATACTTTTTTCCCCTTTTTTAGTTATACTACTTTACAACTAACATAGTAGATTCTACCTTGGTACGGGCTTCGGCCTAGTTAGGAAGACTTTGTATGTCACTTATATCACTCAGTTTCTAATTCTATGCTCTTCAAATATGTGCCGTATCTGACTGCATCTCGTGGGCCAATTTCTCTGTCACAAATCCTGGATCTTACCCCTCCTTCTCTTAACGAAAACGAGATTTGGTATTGATACCCGGGAGATCACTTCGTCCTAGTCCTGAACCTTTCGCCTTACTTTCGATACATTATTAATTTTTTTATTGAATGTGTTTTATTTTTATTACTAGAATTTTATTGTCAACATCTTGTATGCTTCTTATAAACGGATCCTATAACTTCTTATAAATATCATCCTATAAACGGATATCTTTACAAAACTTATCAAATATAAAAATATTATACTGTTTTCTACAATGTTTCTTTACATATTTTTTAATATTATACAATTTTATACTGGTTTACCGTATTTTGATAATATTATACAGCCTTTATTATAAACTTCTCTGCCAGGAATTAAGATTGAAGTTTCTTCTTTCATTTCATTGACCATATGGAGTTTTTTTATTTTTATTTCGATTTAATGGCTCGTTGATAACAAACTCAGCCAATTGTATCATATTTTAAATGTTGGTAGCATTCGAAATTTGAATTATTTCGTAATGTCACTTTCATTTAGAAAACGGCTTTGCCGTTTATTTTTTTTATTTTTTCGCTTAATTCGTCTCAATTGAAGGCATTTTGTGTTGCATAAGGATAAGCCCTATTTATGAGATATTTGGATGAATAGTGATCGTTAGTCGACTGCAAAAGGACCTTTAAACTTACATTGCACCGTCGAAAGTCGTGCACATCCGTAAGTATATCTCATTTAAACATAAGCATTTCCCAATACAAGCTGGGATTTCCTTCGCTACTTTTTAAGTAGCTTTTATTTTAAATAAAAACATCATCCTATAAACGGATTTCTTTACAAACCTTATCAAATATAACTATATATATATATATATATATATATATATATATATATATATATATATATATATATATATATATATATATATATATATATATATATATATATATATATATATATATATATATATATATATATATATATATATATATATATATATATATATATATATGTATATATATATATATATATATATATATATATATATATATATATATATATATATATATATATATATATATATATATATATATATATATATATATACAGGTTCTACCTTCTTCGATTAGGCTACCGGATATGGATTGAACCTTGAGTTAAGCCGACCCAAGTTAACAAGCGGTTGTTAGTGGCCTAACTAAACAGGAACCAATAGCTGTCCCAAGAGAGGAACAACTGGAGCTGTCAACTACAACGGGCCAACGTGTCACCTCAGGAAGTTTTAACAAAATTTGATCGTTCTGTCCCCCGTGAGGTGAGCGCAGAAGATTTAAGACCAAACAGTCCACTGTGAAGTTCCGCCACATGCCCGTAAGAGGCCAACGCCTTATCCGAGAGATGTTACCAGCGGGCCAACACTCGCGTCCATACTTCCAGTTGCGACCAGATTAGTCCGGTCCCCGATTGGTTATGATTTCGATGTCGCTTTTGCGGACCTCTCCCTTACGTAGCGGTGAAACAGTGTCAACCAAGTCTATCGCGGACCACGGCATCCTTTGCCCGGCTGTTTACCCGGAATCGGGTAGCCGATGGTCGTTTCAAGAGCAGTCGCCGTAAGGTCCGCAACCACTCCCGCTCTATAGAAAACAGTACTGCTTCCAGACTCTCCCGACTGTTAGTCTGAGTGCACAATCGATTGGCTTACGTCGCACGGTGCGCAGACCGTCCAGGAGCGCCAGAAGGTTGACTCCTAGGGGAACCTACCCGGGCTTGCGCTTCATGCGTGCAGGCCGCCAGATGGGTGTTGACTCGTGAGTGTGACCGACCCTGAACAAATGGGTCGTCGTGGCGAACTCAGCAAGGGCCCATTAGCACCCTCAGAGAGCTCTGTGAGCCCATCAGTTCCCTTTCTCCCCATTAGCTTCCACAAGAGAGGAACAGTTCGATTCATTCGGTGGCCACATGGGTGGCCTTATATAGCCCTGAAACCACGGACGACTGCAGAAATCAGGAAGCTCGAGTCAGCTGTGGGAGCATAACACCTGATCACAACCTGATCTGACTTGATACATTAGTCCCTCTTTTTCAAAATTCGGGATCATTTTAGAACGGCCGTTTCTCGGATCCATTATACAACTTGAAACGGATGCATATATTTTATCACGTCACTCAAATCAAACGAAATGCAACAACGTTCATTTTCTTTAAAACCTTTTAGTACACAATACTTTGGCTGTTTAGACATTAGTACACAATACTTTGGCTGTTTAGACATTAGTACACAATACTTTGTTTACACATTAGTACACAATACTTTGGCTGTTTAGACATTAGTACACAATACTTTGGCTGTTTAGACATTAGTACACAATACTTTGGTTGTTTAGATATTAGTACACAATGCTTTGGATATTACATTTTAAAAATAGGAAATTGCGTCATTCCCTTAGGGATATGACGTTGACGGTTAGTACAAGAACAATTGCGATAGCCCCCGGTATTGTCGTTTCTCTCCGATTTTTATCTGAAGGCAAATGCTCTCAAAATGTGTGGAGTAAACTGATGTTTATTGATCAATAAACGAAGTGAGTTGTAAACGCGATTCAATTGAACGAATCACTTTTGAGTTTCAGCTAGTTTTAGTTTTTACTATCCCAAGTGTTTCGTGGGTAAGTCGATTTAGTGATATTTTTAGTGGCTCCGGGTGCTTTGATGCTTTAGCTATATTTTGGGGCAAAAATGCGCAAGTATATTGCACGTCTGACTCGTTGAAATAATAATTTAATAATGATTGCTTGTCTGACTGACTGACTCATAGTCATAGTCATATTTTAATAATTCCAAACATACTGTGGAATACCTCATTTTGCATTGTAGGAAAATTATAAATATCATCATAACATGTCCATATACTTTTTATTTAAAAGCTCTTATGGTTCAATAATCGAAAAAAAACATACCCACATATTAAAAAAAAAACAATAATAGTCAATATTGTTTTTAAAATTAAACAATAAGTTTTTCAAAAATAATCAGCACTTGAATACACTAAGATACCAAAATTTTAAAATTGAAATTACTCTAAAAAAACACCGTAAAGAATATAGAAATAATCCATATCATCTTCGACCTGATTTTCTTTGCGTTTCTTCGTTTCTTCTGCGTTTCTTCGTAAACTAAAATATGAACTTAGTTCAACCGAACAGACAGAGCAATACGTTAGAATTGAATATGAAATGAACTATCGTCCATTTCCCTCGCCAAAACTATCTGTCGAACTTATAGACGACTGAATAAGTTTTAACACATTTCGTGCGGTGTTAGATTTAGCTGCTGTATCTTCGGCGAAGAGTTTTAATGCGGACAAGTGACAACCGTTTGTTTCACATTCCGGTCTGACGTACTGCTCTGTCTCGTTCACATAAACTAATTTCCGATTTTAGTTAAAGAGAAACGCAATCGAGCAAATTATACATATTATACATATACATAATTATTCGAGAAATGTTTATTAAACAACAAACAAATATATTTTATGAATGCTATAATTACATTTTGAAGCCTACGGCAGCCTTGTCAAATTCATCTAAATTATAGAGAGCAGGGATAGCTTGGTATCTTTTTATGCAGCTCTTGAGTGCCACCTCCTTGAGTTTTTTAATTTCTTTTGTCAGCAGTTTGAGAATTTTAAAGCCAAAATATATAAATGATTTCTGGTTTTTTTTAACACAGCCGTGCTTTAGGAATCACGATTTTATTCTTATTGCGTGTGTTATGTTCGTAAAACTTGAGTGCTATTCGTGGCCATCCAAATTTGTTCTGTCATAAACTAAACACTGGTAAATAAATTCACATTTAACAGTCAACGGGCTCGATTGCGTTTCTTCGTGAAATATAATCGGAAATTAGTTCGCGTGAACGAGACAGAGCAAATAGAGTTGTTAACTACAACGGGCGAACCCGCCACCTCAGGAAGTTTTAACGATTAGTCGTCCTATCTCCCATGAATAGAGCGCAGAAGACTTGGACAAAACAGTCCACCGTAAAGCTCCGCCACCTGCCCGTAACAGTACAACGCCTTAACAGCGAGATAACCTGGTGTGTTACCCAGCGGGCTTACACTCACGCCCTTACTTCCAATTGCGACCAGATTACTGGGGTCTCTCGTTTTGTTACGAGTTCGAGGTCCCTTGCGCGGTCCTCTACCTTACGAAGCGGTAAAACGGTGTATACCGAATCTATCGCGGACCACGGCATCATTTGCCCGGCTGTTCACCTAGGATCGGGTAGCTGATGGTCGTTTCAAGAGCGGTCGCCGTAAGGTCAACAACCACCCCTGCTCTATAGGAAACAGGGTTCCATACTTCCCCGACTATTAGTCAGAATCCACAATCGATTGGCTTACGCTGCACGGTACGCAGACCGTCCAGGAACGCCAGAAGATTGAATCCGGGGGGAAACTGGCCCTCAGGCCAGAGTCCTACCCGAGCTCGCGCTTGATGCGTGGAGGCCGCCGGATGGGTGTTGACCCGTGAGTGTGACCGATCCTGAACAAATGGGTCTTCATGGCGAACTCCGCAAGGGCCCATCAGCTCCCTCAGAGAGCTCGGAGAGCCTATCAGCTCACTTCCTCCCCATTAACTCCCGCAAGAGAGGCACAGTTCGATGCGGTCGGTGGCCACATGGGTGGCCTTATATAGAGGTGAAACGGTGTCAACCAAGTGTATCGCGGACCACGGCATCCTTTGCCCGGC
The DNA here is from genome assembly GCA_944548615.1 of Micropterix aruncella. Classification (NCBI taxonomy): domain Eukaryota; kingdom Metazoa; phylum Arthropoda; class Insecta; order Lepidoptera; family Micropterigidae; genus Micropterix; species Micropterix aruncella. The sequence continues at coordinate 16,795,284 of OX155968.1, read as the reverse complement.
TGTTTACCCGGAATCGGGCAGCCGATGGTCGTTTCAAGGGCAGTCGCCGTAAGGTCCGCAACCACCCCCGCTCTATAGGAAACAGTACTGCTTCCAGACTACCCCGACTGTTAGTCAGAGTTGGGGGGCTAACGGGCCCATGATGAGTTGGCCACGATGACCCATGTGTCCAGGGTCGGTCACACTCACGGGTCAACACCCATCCGACGGCCTCCTCGCATGGGGTGCGAGTCCTGGGTAGGACACTGGGTCAACCGGTCTCCCCTGGGAATCAAACCTCTGGCGCCCCTGGACGGTCTGCGCACCGTGCGGGGTTTGCTCCAATCGGTTGTGCTCTCCGACTAACAGTCGGGGGAGTCTGGGAACTGTACTGTTTCCTATAGAGCGGGGGTGGTTGCGTACCTTATGGCGACTGCTCTGGAATTGACCATTGGCCATCCGATCCCGGGTAAGAGGCGGGCAAAGGACGCCTTGGTCCGCGAAGATTGTACGGTCTGCGCACCGTGCGGGGTTTGCTCCAATCGGTTGTGCTCTCCGTTTCACCGCTTCATAAGGGAGAGGACCGCGCAAGCGACCTCGAACTCGGTACCAATCGAGAGACCGGAGAAATCTGGTCACAATTGGAAGTGAGGGCGCGAGTATCTCGAGCCCGCCGGGTTTACTCCTGGCTAACTCGCGGTAAGGCGTTGGACTCTCACGGGTTGTTGACGTAGCTGGACGTAGAATGTACTGTCCAAAGTCTCTACGTTCACTGCAGGGCGATAGAACGACTAATCGTTAAAACGTCCTGTGGTGACGGGCTCGCCCGTTGTAGTTGACACCGCAAGATGTTAGTCAGAGTGCACAATTGATTAGCACAGTCGCTAGAGCGGAATGTGAAATGAACGGTTGTCACTTTTTCGCATTAAAACTACCCACCAAAGTTAAAGCATCTGAATCTAACGCCGCCCGAAATGTGTTCAAATTTATTCGGACGAGTATAAGTTCGACAGGTAGTTTTTGTCGAGGATCGTTCGTTTCATATTCCGCTTTAACGTATTGCTCTATCACTTTCGCTTGAACTAATTTCAGTTTTAGTTCAGAAAGAAACGCAATCAGGCTCTATATGTTTTTACTGCTGTCGTTCACTCGCATTATTATTCAATCCACATTTTCCGTCTATCAAAAAAACGGTTCGAGAACTTCCGATACAGACTTTAAATACCTTAGTTCTATTTCTTGATGTTTTATATTTGAAACGTGACGATCGGCAAAAGCGCTGACCGAGCGCGACCGGAAATACGGCCATTGCAAGTGTTCATCCCGCGCGGGAGGATTCTCAGATTCTTGGCAGGCGGTACACGTGTTATTCCCATCTTTTAAACTATTCCCGCCGCCCTCGGCGACGACATAAATCAATCGACAGCTTGCCGTAATGTCTTCATCGTAGCGAGGCGCGGGGCATATATGAGCGCGGAGCCAGACATTAGGGCACCTGACCGAAACGCGGTTACCGCCGCTGAGATACCCGCCCGGGCACATTATGTTAACTACCTGCGAAGCGTTTCTCTGCAACCCATCTCGGCCCAATTTGCAATTCTAATAGCCAAACAGCCTTCCTTTTACATCTTTCTCTGGCCTGTTATTAATAATACAAGAAAATGCCCTAGTTTAGATTCTACTTGTAGTTTTAATTTTACGATATGAAAGAGACTTGCAGAATTTATATATATAGGATATATAGGACACTAGCTGCGCCCCGCGGTTTCACCCGCGTGGTGATGGAAAATTGTGATAATACTACTAATAGAAACATATATAATTATACATTATATACGTGTAACTCCAACGGTTTTTGCGGCGCACGCCAGAATAGCTCGCAGATGGCAGATTTTTTTTTACTTACTTGACACTTATCGTTATATTTTAGATAATTCGCACTATATCTTTATATATTATAGCCTATGTGTTATTCTGATGTGTAAGTTATATTATTGTAAAGTTTCATCAAAATCCATTCAGTAGTTTTTGCGTGAAAGAGTAACAAACATCCATACATACATTCTTACAAACTTTCGCGTTTATAAAAGTAGCAGGATATCTGACACATTCTTTTCTTATAAGAATAAGTGTAATTTTTTTTCAAAAATCGATCTTCTTTAAAAGGCTTTTTTTTTCAAAAGCACATAGAACTTAGATTTAATTTTTTTAATAATATTTATTGCAAGTTACTTCTTAAGAATCTATTTAATTTAAGGCCTCCGGTACGACAATTTGATGGGTAGTAAAATCTAGCGGTAACAAAATGCGTCAGTAAAGTACGAAAATTGAAACGAAGTCCGCCCTATGTGAATTGAAAATTGCACAGCGAGAACTGCGCGCGTCTCTTTCGCACGCAAGCGAGAATGCGATAGAGAGCTGTGTTTTCAAATCCGCCGATACCGGAGTCTAGAACGGCGAATGTAGAAATGACGTACAAATGGAAATATCAAATGTGATGTGGGGCAAGTGGCTCTTTTACCGACAAATTTCGAGGGCTGATCGATAGATGGAGACAGCATGATCGATTCGAATCGAATAATAAAGCATGCAAATAAAATGTTATAATAACATATGCTTTCAGTATTGTACGAGATGTTTTTATTTACCCCCTTTACCTATGGTATATTTATTCATTTAATGACAATCGCACTTAAAGAGTGAACTCCAGTCGCGCATCGGAGCTGTCAAGCACGTTATTTTTATTAGCTATAACGTATTATCATAATTTATTTTTTACCATTGTAGAATAACACTAGTATAGCCATTTATACATTGAAAATACCATATAATTTAAAGCATATAATTATTCAAAAAATATTTATTAAAAAAGAAATAAAATAAATAAAAAAGGAGCATTTTCAAATATATTAGTGTAAGTACCATAGGAGGAAAAGATAATAAGCATTAAATATGGTTAAAATCATTATTGAAAATTTAGATAAAAAGACAGTTATTATTTATAATACTCTATGTGATATATAAACTCATCTACACACACACGCATACACACATGCACACATACGCCTACACACATTTGTAGCGAGTATGTGGCGCACATACCTATGAAGCGCAAAGCCAGACATTAGGACACCTGACCGACACGCGGTTACCGCTGCGGAGATATCCGCCTGGGCACATTATGTTAACTACTTGCGAAGCATTCGCTCTGTAACCCATCTCGGCCCAATTTGTAATTTTAATAGCCAAACAGCCTCCCTTTACATCTTTGTCTGGCTCGTTATTAATAATACAAGAAAATACCCTATTTTACAGTCTCCTTGTAGTTTTAATTATATGCTGTGAAAGAGACTTGCAGAATAGATATATGTATAGGCTGGAAAGAGCATACCGACACATTTTCAAGCTCTGTAAAGGAAATGTCATTTTTATAAAATATGGATTTTATAAAGCAGTTGGGTATGTCAATATTCAAGAATCAGAAATAAATAACCAATTCTAAATAAAAATATTTTTTTTGAAAGAAACTATTTAAATAACAAGATATGTATATAAAAAAAGAAAGATTATAGCTCCGTACCAGCTAAATAACGAATCAGATATAATAAAGAGTAAGAGTTAATATGAACATAATTTAGGTAGCAGTCATATAGAAACTTGTAAAAAATATGAAATCATGAAATCAAAAATATGAAGGTACTGATAAACGTTTGAAACTAAACCAATTGAATAAAAAATAAATAAGAAAAGGACTAGGAGGTAAAAAAATATATGTAAAATGGCAAATGAAAAGTAAAATATCAAATAAATAACTTAAATGATATCGTTGAAAAAGAAAAACACAATTTTAATAATCAAAAATCAATAGTCGAAAAAATAATTAAATGTATAATCTAAGTAATGGTGTTATAATGCATACAGTTTATTCTAAATAAAAAAAAAAAACAAAAAAATATTCTAAATAGAAATCAAAAATTCAATATTCTAAATAGAAATCAGAAACAAAAAAACAAAAAATGATTTTCGGAAAGAAATGATCAATACATGATAAGGTATAGTTAAAATTAGTGCTAAAACTCTCTAAAATTATACAATTATATGGCGTGATATGCACGCGACTTCGCGATGTGAACACGGAACACCGTGTGCCTTTATGATTTGAATAAAACTCTTTCATCTGGTGTATAAGTGAAAACAAATACATTCAGATGGTAGAGCGTATTAATAGAAAATTTTTAAGATATATTTATTACAGAATCTATATACAATATTTATCTATATTTTCGTTTGATTTTGTGCTAGGAACGATAGAAAACAACACTCTTAAAACGCGTCGATATATTTCCGTAATTATATTTACGTATACATTAATTCATGAAACTATTTTTTTACCAGATATACTATGAAAATGTACGTACCGGTAAATTACATAGCTAGGAGATCTATGTTTTATGTGTCCTACCATCCTACAAATATATTTTTAGACAGGTCAGTGAGGAGGGTTATAGCTCTCAATAATTCCTTACCCACTGAGATAGACATCTTTTATACATCCCATTGATTGATAAAACGCAACTCCCTGAAATCTCCTTTTTATCACAATCTTTATTTTACTCAGTTTAATTTCTTTATGTTTTTTTTTTTATTTCAGCATTAGTTGACCTATTTAGGTCAGTTATTATAGACCAGTACACCGTGGATTTAATATTGAATGTCGAATTGAATTCGTCTCTAATGCTCCTAAAAATAATTGGAATATAATAAATAAATAAATGAGGCGAACAAAACGACCTAAATCGGTTTTGGACCCAAACATGTTTTTTTTCATTGGTACGTCTTGGGCCGTTCTATCGATTAATAAACTATTTACTACCAAAGCGAACAAGAAACCGTAAAAAAATGAGGCAGAATTCACCAATTTTGTTCAAAACGATCTATCGCTTTTTCAAAATTATTTTTAAATTAAATGAATTTCTTTTAAAATAATCTCATACTAAATCATAACTTGAAATTTTTTTTCTTTCAAAACGGTATAAATATATATTTTATCGCCTATTCTTGTTTCTGATGTGACATCCCTAATTTATATATATGGCAACATACACATTTAAGCATAGCTTCGGTAAAGTGAGTTAAAGTGAGGTTTGGTGTAAATGGGGGGGGGGGGGGGGGATGTCATCTGTGCTGCACTCAACGCAGTTTCTAAGAAGATATATTCATTATGAAGAAAATTTGACATATTCATTAATTAAGGATTTATCAGATAAAGATTAAATATAAAAATGAAAAAAGCATAAATGATTTATTTTTAATTTCCTGTTTTAATAAGAAAACGGTATATTTATGAATACAGTTGCGATCAAAACGATCTAAATATTCCGGTTTCAATAAAAACGGTCGAAACGAATAGTAGTTTTTTTTAATGTCCCATTCTTGCAATGAAAAGGTACTTGCGAATGCTAGATCTTATACAAATCAGCCAAGGTATCAACTAAAAAAACTAAATATATAAATAAACAAATGGAAGTAGTATTTAGTTTTTTGCCTCTCCTATAAAATTGAGTTTAATGCTTTTAGATCGTTTTGTTCGCGGACTCTGATAAAAATGATAATCTGATAAATAGGCGTTCATTATACCGTAATCGATTATACCAAGAACAACAATCCTACCGCTTTCTCCTACCTAACCAAAAAAATCTATCACTAAGGAAATCATGGTCTTCCACTTCGTTTCAGACAGTATAGTAAAATTGCAATTCCTACTCATAATTTTTCTTTTTATACATATTCCCTCACTGTGTATGCAGCTAGACTATGGAACCAGCTCCCATCAGAAACGCACCGACAGTTTCTACTTTTCAAATGTCTATGAAAAATCAATTTATATCCCTAAATTCCAAGGAATCCTACCTCTCATCCCATTCTCTTCTATATTCTCTCCTTGCAAATAACCCTAATATATATTTTTAAATAATGACATTGTTGTTATTTGGTTATTTTTTGTTGTAATAATGTAATTGTAATCATGTACAAGTTTATTTTCTTTATTTCACTCTACTGCCACCTTAATGCTTACCTCCACGAAGGTTGTCTGTAAGAGATTGTACTTTAGGAAATAAGTCCGCTGTTCTATGTTTGTTTAATTAATATGCAATAAAGAATTTCTGCGGTGTAGTAGAGCGTCTAGTGGTAGCACCTTTCAGGTTACTTCAGCCGGCTCTCCTTACGGAGGGTGGAGAACTACACTGGTCCACAGGCGTTCTACAAAACTCTCACCAGTGGCTCCAAGTAGCTGTTGTACGCAGCGGCCACACCGCGGTAAACCACGTCGGCTCGTGGGCTAAACCTGGTCGAGGGGGGCCTGCACGCTTCGGTGGACAGGTCTGATTGCGGATTCCTCCTGCATAGTGTACGAAGACTGACCCGGCGAAGAAGGAAACTCGACAGCTTATAAGCGACGGATGTTGGCGGAAGCGGCGGGACAGCCGTGAAGGCCTAGGGCGTCCGGTTGAGGGCTAAAAACCGGCGGCCAGAAACTGCATCCCTCTTTCCTCCAATCGTGACGGATCTCCGCTCCATTAGCGCACGAACTTTAGGGACGAGAGAGTGAGTCTGCACCAGCGTAACCGCTTACTCACTGTAAACTATTCACGCGCAGATGACCTCTACTTTTTGAACATCGGACCGGACTTGTCTTCGAAGAAGTCCTGTCAGCCAGGAGGTCGCCGTCGTCGGATCACGATGAGGAGGACATATATAAAGAATTTCTATCTATCTTACACTACTTTCAAGGAAAACAAATAAAATAAATTCAAATTCAAAATTCAAATTATTTATTGAGTTAAAATTATGGGTACATTCAATATACAAAAGTCTTAACCTAACTAGGCTGCCGCCTGTTCCAAGGTAGACAATTTATTTTAGTTATCCTAAGAAATCTATAATATTATATTTATATAAATAATCAAAATCATACTTAATGTAACAGAAATATCTTAATTACCTAATAAAAATTCGTAAGAAAATGTCATGAAAATTGTCAATATTATTTTATTTTAAAACATGATAAAAATTAATATATATTTATATATGTATTAAATAATATGTATTAATAATATACAAAATAAATTCACAAAAATTAAAATAAAATTACGTTTAGAAATCATCAATTTATATTACTACATATACTATTATGTTTTTATTATAAAGATTATAGAGATTCAATTATTTAATAATGTTTTCAATATCTGCATATGTACAATTTAAGAGGTAGGCACTCAAACTATTTTTAAATTTATATGATATTTTAATGTCTTTAATGTTAGGTGGTAGGCAATTATAAAATTTGGGGGCAAGATAAGAGAAACTGGATTGGCCAAAAGCGGATCTCCTGAGTGGTATTGCAAAATTTGTTTGTGTCGATCTTCTTGTTACACGAGATTGCTGGCTTTTTTTCTGTTCTCCTTAATAGTTGAAGTTGGTTGGTCAGTGTTTGTCTTGCTAAAGGTCATAAAATTCGTTTTATGATAAATGATAATCTGGTTAATAGGCGTTCATTATAACGTAATCGAATATAAATATAGATGCAATCAACTCGTCTGATTCGAAATTCCGTTTGGCGCAACACGAGCACAAAGCATCGAATTGTAATTTCAGGCGCGAAATTCATTTTCTGCCGGCTCAGCTTAATTTTTTATAAATTTATTACATTGATAGAAGCGTGAGGGGCATCCGCGCTGCCACGGAATATTACAATTACATTTTTTTGTTTACGAGTGATTGAATCCGCCGTTTTTCGATTAATGTTAATCCGATTGCTATTTTATTTAATTTGCATTAATAATGGGTCGTTCATTACGGGATGATGCAAAACGTGACGCGAATTAATGTCAGTGAACCACGCGATAATCCAAGATTTATTTGCGAAAATATTATTGTAATGCATATAGTCAAATATATTTCCATATTAACAGCATTGATGCGGATTGCGTTTCTTTGTGAACTAAAACCGAAATTAGTTCAAACGAAGGAGACCAATAGGTTAGAGCGGAATATGAAACGAACAATCGTCCACAAAAACTACCTGTCGAACTTATACTCGTCCGAATAAATTTTAACACATTTCGTGCGGTGTTAGATTCAGATGATTTATCTTTTGTGGGTATTGTGGTTGCAACTGGCAGTAGGGGCGGGAGTGTCGGCCCGCTTTGACTTACCTGGCTATCTCGCGGTAAGGCTTTGTCTTCTTACGGGCATGTGGCGGAACTTGACGGTGGACTGTTTTTGTCCTAAGTCTTCTGCGCTCACCTGATGGGAAACAGACCGATCAATATCGTTAAAACTTCCTGAAGTGACGGGTTCGCCCGTTGCAGTCGAAAGTCCTAGTTGTTTAACTACAACGACAAGCCCTTAAGTGTCTTACACCTAACCACGAGGGAATAGAAAGTAGATCCAGCAGTCCAACCCGCTCTATTACTACCAAATTTAGACGGATGTCTCCATCCTCCAGTCTGGTCCTAGATTCGAAGTCACTTGCGCAGCCTCTACCAGATATTAGCGGTAATTCAGTTTGAATTAATCGCGGACCGTGGCGCGCATTGATCGTCAATATTACGCTGGATCGGGTGACCCACGGATGGTTTCAAAGGTGGCTCACATCAGATAAATAACATCACCCCGCTGCTTAGAAAACGTACTTTTCCAGATTCCGCTCTGTTATTCGCCGGAGTGCACAGTCGATTGACTTACCCCGTACAAAATGCAAGCCGCCCAGTAACGTCCGAGGTGTTCCACCAGATTGGAACCTCCGATCCGACCTGTCCACGACTGGGCTTACAACCGCAGGCAGAATTAACAGGGTCCTTTCCAGGTTAGTCCTTCTTCTTTCCTTCGAGGAGGTTCCGTATGGGAGCTGAACCGTGAGTTAAGCCGACCTAAGATAACAAACAGATCATTAGGCCCAAGGTTGACGTAACAACTAAAGCTGTCTAAAACCTCAGAAAGTTTTAACGACATCAGATCGTTCTATCTCCCGATTGGTCGTTTCAAGAGCAGTCGCCGTAAGGTTAACAACTGCCCGCGCTCTATACATAGGAAACATTTAATATTTACGCGGTGATAGGCGAGGGTTGAAAACCCAGCCCACCACCCGGGCAGTTCTAACGACGTGGGTCGTTTTATCTGCCCAGGATGTCATGCAACGACAACCTCACGCGTGTCGGAAGAGTAGCGCGTGAGGGGTGAGCGAACGGAGACCTTGAGAAGAATTCTCCGAGCTTCAGCCTCCGCCGGCACCGCGTAAACCGTTTATTTGTACTTCAAAATGTTTACAATGATTACTTAATTACTAAACTAAACTAGGCGACTAAGCGGTAACATATTTCAATTATTTATATAGTTCTCATTACATAATATATTATTTTCATTACAATGATGAGGCGGTGGAAGTCATGCTCCATGCGGGGTGTCGAGGAAACAGTATTATTTCCAGGCTCCCCCGGCTGTCGGTCGAAATGCACAACCGATTGGCTTACGTCGCACGGTGCGCAGACCGTCCAGGAGCGCCAGAAGGTTGACACTTGGGCTAAACTGACCTACCCTACCAGAGTAGGTAGGTTATGTCAGAGTCCTACCCGGGCTGCACGTAACAAGTCCTACCCGGGCTGCTCGTATCCGATTATAGCTTCTATATTTATGAACGGTCTCCAGTTTACTCCGATTACACCGACGACTCCCAATATTGTGGCCGATTATACATACTGCAATAATTTGCTTGTCAATATTATTTTTACCAAAGAATGGATCTGTACACAACCAGCTGCCAACTATCGTACATTTATGTATGGTATCGGCGCATTCGTTAACAAATGGACACAATAAACACAACTCTTGTACGGATAAACGATAACCGGCAGCCAAAACCGTTTCTGTGACATTAATGAGAGATGACAATCATTTTTGCGCCGGCATTGTTTCGTGGATAATAACCATTCAGCTGATATATTTCACCAAGCGCGGTGGAATATTTTCACCATTCGCAATTACTCACTCAAGAGTAATTTGGAATTATGCTTATTTTAACGACTGCCAAAATCGATGTTGCCAATGTTGAGAAAATGAAATTATTGGGTTTTAACCTATTTTATTTATTTATTTTGTTTTTATTTATAACGTACAAAAAATATATACTAGGATATTCATATTGTTATTTATAAAGAATCATTAAAATCATTAAAAACTCATTAATCATTATAAAGAATCGCGAAAAACATATGCAATATGTTCTTTTCTTCTTAGCAATATTACCATCTATCTAGTTATATTTGTTTGTTTATTCACTTCTTGTATCTTTTTATTATATGGTAATATCGGGAGAGATGGACCAGCGGGAGAGACGGACCACCTAAATTTCTCCCAAAGTATTTTTTTTAAAACTGGCAACACTGAAATGGTCCTATCGAAGCGGCTGCAAATTGTACAAAATAAGACGGCCGTATTTTGTTTTGTTTTCTAGAAAAACGGTGAAAAATGCTTACACAGTGTCAGTTTTTATGCTTGCAGTCATAAAAAGGTTATGTAGCGAATATTGAATTTGTATGATTAAAGTTAGCATCACTGTACTTGCATGTTCTCAAAGCTGCAATATAGCCTACAAATTTTCAAAAACATTTATGCCTTTAGTATGAGGGGTTGAACCGTCTGTCCTCACGATATAGAAGATATGGCCCAAATATAGAAACTTTCGTTTTGCTATATATATTTTATAAATAGTATAGTATTAATAGTATATTGACATAATACCAAAAGCGTGTGTTTTACTCATTCACAAAAAAAAATGGCCCCAAAAAAAAGTGGTCCATCTCTCCTCAACTTTTCCTCAAAAATTTTAATTGGCCTTCGGCACTTATTTCTCAATGTGTACCTATATATCTTTAACTAGCTGTAAGTTTTCCTAAGAAATGAAAATAAAATAAAATAAAACATAGCTCTATGCATATAAATATGCTAGCATATCCGAAATGAGGGTAAATCGCACAACCAACTAGACCTAGAAGGTCTGCCTCTGGCGGTGTTATACCAACTAAATGTATGTTTGTTGACTCGCAAACTGACCCATTTGATTTCAATTTACATATTTGATAAACATATTTGTTAGATTTTTAAATCTAACAAATATGTTTTTTACACAAATTCAAAGTAATTGTAACTATGTAACTGCTGTTTTTTCACACTGGCAAATTTGAATTTGGATAACTTAAGTTTGAGTTGGAATTTCAAATTCATATAAATTTTAAATCAAGGCCATGTTCTTTTTTAACACGCTTTTATTAGGTCGACCTGTATGTAACTAATTATGTAATGTAATCTAAGGTAACTAATTTAACCATTTTCCAGGGATCGTAGCGTCATGAAAATTAGCAGCTGTGTGTAGTTCTGATGACAATACAATTGTCGCGAGGGTTTCCGTCGTAGAATGAAAACTCGCGATCGATATTCAAATTATTGCAGAGTAGTTGTTTATTTCCAAAAGTCGTGTAAAAAGTGAATAATTAATGCTTAAACATTATCGCCTATATATACTAGTTGCCGGGCGGCGATCGCCTCGTCTCCCTCTTGTCTCGCGCTGTCTCCTTCACTCCGGCCGACCGCCCGATATACACACCTGCGCGGGGCGCCGCACTTCAGTCGCCCGTCGTTGGCCCCCGCGAGCTGACGTCCCGCGGGCGGCGCTTGAGCTGCAATTGTGTCGTGTTTCGCACATTAGATTTCGCACGTTTATCGCTTCTGGACGCCTTCGCCTTTCATCTTGTGCCACGGCAGTCTTCGGACTGCCGTGGCACAAGATGAAAAGCTCTCTGCTGAGAAGTCGCTGCGATGTGGTTTTCATTGTTTGTTTTCTTCGTGACGTTTTGCGTGCGAAACACGGCGGTTAGATTCGCGACGGTTTGTACTTTTCTCTCTCATTTATTTCGATGTTTGCTTTAGCTTCTCGTTGACGGCTTGTTTGTGATGATTAAAATAAACGCCTCGTTGGAGGCACTTAAGACGTGTTTTGATTATTGGGCGTTCGGGGTAGGTAATCCTAGTGATGGCATTGCACATCGCCATCTCCTTAATTCCGGTGTCGCCATTGCACCTCGGCGACACCACCTTCCTGCCGCCTTCGGGTGGAGTCTTCTTCCGGTCCTTTCCTTTTATAACATTTTGAGTAGGTGGGTTCTGTGTGTATTGTTGCTCCGCGACACAATAATATGGTACTGTCGAACTGATCTGATGATGGAGTCGGAAGATATGAACTAGAGCTTCACGATGGAACATCGTATCATAGCTGTGTTTGGACTTGTTAGAAAAGTCTTGGAATGAACTTTGACGACAATTAGGTTTCAAGGTCTGATGATGAAGCCGGAAGATAGGCACTGGCATTCCATGATGGAATATCGTATCATAGCCGTGTGTAGGTGAATATCGTATCATAGCCCAAAAGCGTGTTTTTAGTGTTTTTTTTAAACTATTAATTTATTTATGAATCAACTGTTTATTTGTCTTTCCGTCGTTTGTTTTTGCCCCCTCGCATGTGAGACGTCCAATAATGGATGCCTATGGAAAAATGTATACAAAATGTATATAAATTTATATAAATGTAAATATAAATATAAATGTGAGCCGCTCTATAGTAATCCGCTCTATAGTGATGCTATAGCTCTAAGTAAACCCCGTTCTATGTAAATGTAAATGTAAATATAAATATAAATTTATATACATTTTTCCGTAGACAAACCCGAGCTAATCGCCATTCATTTGAGGGGTTAAATATTATCGTTTTTACAACCATGGTAAAGTTGAAAATTTGCATTCTTTTAAATATGAGATCCTGTGCCGGTGTTTCCTAGTACAGCTTCTTGGAGTCTGGCTACACGATTACCGTAAATGTGTAGTATTTTAAGAACTGAAAACAATGACGGAGAAACTCGTGATTAAATAACTGAGCCTGGTCAATCGCTCATCGCCACTGCTTCTGCATGGCAACGTATAACCACATATTTCACTGCAAACAGTCGCAAAGTTGTAGGAGTCGCGGCTGGAGACTGTTTGTCACCCATCGTACCTACTTGCCAGAACTTGCTCAAATAAAGTTTTTTTTCTGAATTTAGATAGCTTTTTACAAGGGAAAAAATCAACTTTAAAGAGTCGGTGAAAAACGCCTTCAAAGTTTCATTGGATTCTGTCCAGGAGAGTTGTACAGCAGAGGAATTAAGCAACTACCATTAAAATGACAAATCTGTATAGATAATAAGGGTCAATATTTTAAATATATATTTTTCATACAATGTTTTTGGCCTTAAATTTCCTTTATAGAACAGCAACTTCATAAGTAAGAACCCAATATTTCAATCCATTCAAATTTAATGAAAGTACATAATAACTTGCACGCGGCGTTTGACTAAGGCCTAAAGCCGATTGCCTATTTAGCTTCTGAGAATTAGCGAGAGTGTGGCATTGCTTTAATGTTATCCTTTATTTAATGGAGCGGAAGATAATTACTTCCTCAAGGGGAGAATGGATGCTCTGAGGAATTACATGAGGCGGAGAGTGAATCTGTCTTCTAAGCTAAATCCTATGAATATATTCAGTGTTAGTAACGATGTTCAGTTATCTTAATTTATCATTAACAAGATGTACCCGCGGATCTACCAGCGTCAAAGTCACATGAAATTTTATCTAATTCATTTATTTGTTCTCTTGTTTTTTGTTGTGGAGCCAGCGCCATAAAAGTGCAGGAGTATTTGTAAAAGCTGATACTAACAGATGGGACAGAATTATGACCATATAATGCCGAAGTAGAGTCAGTAGGCCAGATTCCGTTTTGGAAAAGTAGAACATTCATTAGTAGACAGTGGATGCAATACAGAACTCGAAACAACTGGTCAGACTGGTTAACAATATAATAGGTGGTGTCAACATTACTCCATACATATCATAATAATGAAGTCCATTATAGTGCATGGCACATTAGACAGTTGCGTACTAGTTACCGATAAATACTTACCGGCGTATTTGCAGAGACTTAATTTTTGTTACATGTATGGAGTAGTGCTGACTTCACGCATTCTGACCATTTGTTTCGAGTTCTGTATTGCATCCACTGCCTACTGATAATTTTTCAGCTTTTCCAAAACACTACCCCTAGAATGTGTAACGTCCCTTTCGGGATGCAAAAGGTACGGCCGAGTTTTTACTTCACAAGTTTAGGGGTTAAGGCTACTAATTAAAATTACACCTTCCTTAGTACGCCAGCACTGGGTGTCCAGGAGTTAGCCAAAATACTGTCTGATCTGAAAGCATCAGCTTTACCAAAACTCTTACACTTTTTTGTCGCTGCCTTTTGTGCTACGTATATCATAACCATTTTACGAAAACTTATACATAAGTTATTGGAATATTAGAGCCCTGTCCACCCTAGAACGGGCTAGTCTCAGTTGGATAACAGAAACAAATAAACATATGGTTAAGGTTTTACCTTTCGGCTCCTGTTATTTTTGTAAGCAAAATCAATCTTTTATAGTAATAATTTTTTAAATAACTATATAGAGTTTTGCACAAAGAAGATGTTAGGTGAGGCAGAGGATATGTCTATATATATATAAAATCGAGGACTGTCGCGGTTGTTATAAATAGCAAAAAAAATAATTAACCATATGAGGTTTGTAGTGCCTACCCGACGTTTCGGCGATGTTGCGACCGCCGTTGGCTTGGGTAGACTGAAGTAAATTAAATCATTATCCTATAAGTACTTATCCATTCCACATTGTGGATTCATAGATAGAAAATTTAAAAATGTATGTAAATTTCTCTTTGCTGTCTTAAATTCTTCCTCCGCAGCACTGTTTCCTATCTCTTAATGCTTCAGTGATAAATATTTGGTGTATTCACATTGATACAAATACACATGCATACAATGTTAGAAAAACAATGAAAGGATAGTGGGCAAGAATGTGCGGGAGCTGGTCTAAGCGTCGCCGAGGATGAATCATACAGCAAATGAAATGATGCAATGTCATATTCAAACATTCAGAAGGGCATCAAAATATGTCCCGGTGTTTTCGAGAAGTGATTAGTTTATTTTTGCCTTGGACGTTACGAGTATAATATAAAATCATTATTATGATTTAATAATCTGAAGATATTAAGAGAAAAAGTGATTTAGATATTTTTGTCGAGATATTTATAATTCGCCAAGAGAGAGAAGAGAGAAAGAAACTGAAGAGGGAAAAATAAAATCGGGATACGCAAGAACAGGCACATAATATTTCTATTAAGTAGTGAATATCAATATAGCAGTACTGGAATTTCATAATTATTATCATTATTCGCAAAGCCGTAAAGCACATGTTACCCGTAGGTTGCCGTGTGTTAGATTATATACTTTTTTCCTAATACATTTTAAAAATATATTTCTTTTTATCACTTGTTTATTTTTGTTAAGGCAAAGCTGTTCCAAAACATTATAGATGATTGATTAATAATGATGATGTATCAATTTTAAGTATATACCTACACGAAGAAAAAACTATAATAATATACGACAATGAAGGAAAATAAAAATTAAAACTATAATAACTTATAATGGCAAATATAAAGTAATCATTTATTTATTTATTTTACATATACATTTAAATGCATGAGCACAACAGAAAATTAAATAACAATTTAGACAATGCCGTTGTATGGTTTTAAAGTTATATACACATCTGTCTGAGCCCAGGTTACATAGCGCATACATTTAACGCAAATGATTATCTTTCAATTGTGCTAAGCAAAGAGCAACCGAGCCCGCCTTGCTAGGCACCCCTGTCTTAAGGCGAGCTCACTTCAGGAGTCCCACTAGAGTGCCACGGTTGTGTCAAGGAAAGATCTAAGATAACTAAGTGCCATAAGGTCAAATGTTACAAATTATAGAATATATGATTGAATGAGTAAATTCAAATTGTTCATCCGATCGGCTGCGTAAACAATTAAAGTATGAAAGCTCACGGTTCAACCATCAAACCCATACAAAGAACATTGTGTGATTTGACTAATTTCGAATACATATCTGGGATTTGCTACAAAGCCCCATTAAATAAAAGTTGCCGCATAACGGCCTTGGCATTACGAAACCAATTTAAGGTAGACCATTGCCTACAGTAGGGCGGTGTCGACTACAACGGGCGAAGCCGTCACCCCAGGCTGATATAACGATATGTGATCGTTGTTTCAGTCGTGGGATGAGCGTGGAAAACAGAGATAAGACAATCTACTGTCTAGCTTGCCGTTCGAGACCAGCACCTTACCGGGAAAGGTACCCAACGAGCAGCCACGCCCCCTAACTAGCAGTTTTGGTAGGATATCTCCGCCTGGAGTTGACCTTCACGATACCTCTATCCTCCCGACTGGTTACGGGTTCGCACTCTATCTGGTGTATTACAGCTGTAATTCAATTTGAATTTATCGCGGACCTGGGCGTTCTTTGCATCGAGTGACCCAAGGCCATTTCAAGAGTGGCATGACAATAGGTCCACCCCCGCTGCTTAGGAGACAGTATATTTCCATAGTCTCCAGACTCCTTCAGCGATTATTAGTCAGAATGCACAAGCGATTGGCGTCGCCCAACTGTGCGCAAACCGTACAGTAGCGCCGGGATGCAATCCCGCCAGGAGAAACCGGTCCACCAGCTTTGACGCCTGAGACGAGAGTCTCACACGGGCTAGTTGGCTTGGCTAGATGGTAGACTGTCTTCATCCGCAAGTCTCTACGTCCATCCCAGGTTGAAAGAACGATCAATATTGTTATATCTTCCTGGGGTGGTGGGTTCCCCCGCTGTTGTTGACACCACGCGACTGTTTCTCGGTAGCAGCTGCAATTTGTTTAAAACTGCTAGTGAAATACCACGATTGCCCACAATGCCATAAAATTGATCGCTTCTGCTCCTGGAGGCATAATCAAAGCGCTACAGCAGCTAAAGAGGTAAATTATCCAAGAATGATTTAAAATAAAATGAATTTAAAATAATTCATTTATGATAATTACTGTTTTATCTGACATTTCGTCTTAATTATCGCTTAATGCACGCGATATCGCGTGATATAGCGTGAATATCCCAATAAGTAGCATACATATACACGCGATGTCGCGTGAGTATACAGGCGATGTCGTGTGATTGTACACGCCATGTTTCGTACATACGCTTTCATTCATATAAAACGAGACGAAAATCGTTCCAAACTTTCACGTCTAGATAAACTTCTCAACGCCTTGTAGCTCGAGACAGAGATCGTAACCATTCGAGCGTCTTCCCACTAAATTGAACGTGGTCCCATCTTAGTTTAGCGTGGGAGAGAGAAAGGAATAAGTAGAGCCATTCCGTTCTCCCCAGACGGGAGTGTTAAATTCGCGTTTAAATTAGCCGGAGGCTTACAGAGGCGATCTCCGCTGCACTCAGCCAATTAATGCCCTAACCAACCGGAAGAGCTTTCACCTAATAAGTAAGTGAGATATACGTAGTATGCTCGGAAGGATACCTTGTACTGCACCTATGCCTAGTAATCAAAATCTCATATGCCATCTAATACAAATTGCGTTTAATAATTCGTATAAGTATCATTGTGTGTTCTAGCTGACTGACGATTTTTCAGCCCAGATATAGAACACGCATTTCTAAACTATCTCCAGTAGTATCCGGCTGGTATGATAAATAAAGAGATAATTAGGACTGTATTGGATTTCTGGGATAAATAGACGTTTCATAACGATGGAACAAATGCCAACAAATCACCAACCTTTTCGACGGTCGATCAGTGCGCCTGACGGAATGACGAGCTGCTTGGCTCCCACTCGATTCCACAAACTTTGACCGCTAAGATGCTGGACCGCACGCGCAATTCTCAAAACAGCACACACCAATTTGCACGAGACTTTTTCGACGATTTTGCGACAATGATGCGACGGCGGGTAGGATTCAACTCGAACGAACAAAGCGAGCGCGCGGTGTTCACGACTCGCTCATGTGTGTGTGTGTGTGTGTCCTTTATGACGACGCGATACACACGTAATAATACCGTATCGTTATCTTTCAATTGTGCTAAGCAAAGAGCAACCGAGCCCGCCTTGCTAGGCACCCCTGTCTTAAGGCGAGCTCACTTCAGGAGTCCCACTAGAGTGCCACGGTTGTGTCAAGGAAAGATCTAAGATAACTAAGTGCCATAAGGTCAAATGTTACAAATTATAGAATATATGATTGAATGAGTAAATTCAAATTGTTCATCCGATCGGCTGCGTAAACAATTAAAGTATGAAAGCTCACGGTTCAACCATCAAACCCATACAAAGAACATTGTGTGATTTGACTAATTTCGAATACATATCTGGGATTTGCTACAAAGCCCCATTAAATAAAAGTTGCCGCATAACGGCCTTGGCATTACGAAACCAATTTAAGGTAGACCATTGCCTACAGTAGGGCGGTGTCGACTACAACGGGCGAAGCCGTCACCCCAGGCTGATATAACGATATGTGATCGTTGTTTCAGTCGTGGGATGAGCGTGGAAAACAGAGATAAGACAATCTACTGTCTAGCTTGCCGTTCGAGACCAGCACCTTACCGGGAAAGGTACCCAACGAGCAGCCACGCCCCCTAACTAGCAGTTTTGGTAGGATATCTCCGCCTGGAGTTGACCTTCACGATACCTCTATCCTCCCGACTGGTTACGGGTTCGCACTCTATCTGGTGTATTACAGCTGTAATTCAATTTGAATTTATCGCGGACCTGGGCGTTCTTTGCATCGAGTGACCCAAGGCCATTTCAAGAGTGGCATGACAATAGGTCCACCCCCGCTGCTTAGGAGACAGTATATTTCCATAGTCTCCAGACTCCTTCAGCGATTATTAGTCAGAATGCACAAGCGATTGGCGTCGCCCAACTGTGCGCAAACCGTACAGTAGCGCCGGGATGCAATCCCGCCAGGAGAAACCGGTCCACCAGCTTTGACGCCTGAGACGAGAGTCTCACACGGGCTAGTTGGCTTGGCTAGATGGTAGACTGTCTTCATCCGCAAGTCTCTACGTCCATCCCAGGTTGAAAGAACGATCAATATTGTTATATCTTCCTGGGGTGGTGGGTTCCCCCGCTGTTGTTGACACCACGCGACTGTTTCTCGGTAGCAGCTGCAATTTGTTTAAAACTGCTAGTGAAATACCACGATTGCCCACAATGCCATAAAATTGATCGCTTCTGCTCCTGGAGGCATAATCAAAGCGCTACAGCAGCTAAAGAGGTAAATTATCCAAGAATGATTTAAAATAAAATGAATTTAAAATAATTCATTTATGATAATTACTGTTTTATCTGACATTTCGTCTTAATTATCGCTTAATGCACGCGATATCGCGTGATATAGCGTGAATATCCCAATAAGTAGCATACATATACACGCGATGTCGCGTGAGTATACAGGCGATGTCGTGTGATTGTACACGCCATGTTTCGTACATACGCTTTCATTCATATAAAACGACACGAAAATCGTTCCAAACTTTCACGTCTAGATAAACTTCTCAACGCCTTGTAGCTCGAGACAGAGATCGTAACCATTCGAGCGTCTTCCCACTAAATTGAACGTGGTCCCATCTTAGTTTAGCGTGGGAGAGAGAAAGGAATAAGTAGAGCCATTCCGTTCTCCCCAGACGGGAGTGTTAAATTCGCGTTTAAATTAGCCGGAGGCTTACAGAGGCGATCTCCGCTGCACTCAGCCAATTAATGCCCTAACCAACCGGAAGAGCTTTCACCTAATAAGTAAGTGAGATATACGTAGTATGCTCGGAAGGATACCTTGTACTGCACCTATGCCTAGTAATCAAAATCTCATATGCCATCTAATACAAATTGCGTTTAATAATTCGTATAAGTATCATTGTGTGTTCTAGCTGACTGACGATTTTTCAGCCCAGATATAGAACACGCATTTCTAAACTATCTCCAGTAGTATCCGGCTGGTATGATAAATAAAGAGATAATTAGGACTGTATTGGATTTCTGGGATAAATAGACGTTTCATAACGATGGAACAAATGCCAACAAATCACCAACCTTTTCGACGGTCGATCAGTGCGCCTGACGGAATGACGAGCTGCTTGGCTCCCACTCGATTCCACAAACTTTGACCGCTAAGATGCTGGACCGCACGCGCAATTCTCAAAACAGCACACACCAATTTGCACGAGACTTTTTCGACGATTTTGCGACAATGATGCGACGGCGGGTAGGATTCAACTCGAACGAACAAAGCGAGCGCGCGGTGTTCACGACTCGCTCATGTGTGTGTGTGTGTGTGTCCTTTATGACGACGCGATACACACGTAATAATTTGTCGGAACTGTGGGATTTGGAATTAGGAGTTTGGTACAGGATTATACAATCATGGTTATTGATTTAGCACTGGAGAGTTGTCACCTACAACAGGCGAACCCGTCTTCCCAAGAAGCTTCAACGGTATTGATCGTTCTATCAACCTGGAGTGAAAGTAGAAACTTTGGGGACGAAACAGTCCACGCCTAGCTGCGCAAACACGTCCGTCAGAGAACAACACCGTACCGCGAGGCACTGGGAAGAGAGACCAGCGGGCCGGCCTCGCGGCCTACCAGATTTGGCCGGATATTTACGTCCATTAATCTGATTACGGGCCCAAAGTCGCTTGCGCCGCCTCTACCTCCTCGACGATGGGCTTACCCTGTCAGGGCCGCATTGAGCTTCTGCCACGGCTGTACTCCCCTGTAGTCGGGGGTGGTTGGAATCAGAAGATAACGAATTCGGGAAAATGGTAAATAACGGCTCCGTAGGTAATGGTAAATTACGTCTCCAAAAGGGTAATTACGTGGTTTGACTCCTACTTACGTGGACGCCGCCAGTGTGTAAAAAACCGCTGACATTTAATCGAACCTGGCGCTCCGAAGGGTAGTGTTTTATATCCCATAAACTTTTTAATTTTTATCAACCCTATTGCTAAGGATCTAATATGATCATACCGTCTATACGCAGACGACCTTCAAATCTATTACCATGCCAGGCCTGGCATGATCTTCTCACAGCCGTCGCAATTATGAACTCCGATTTAGGTCAAATATCTGGCTGGGCTATAAAACATGGTATCATTATAAATCTAAATAAATCGCAAGCTATTGTAATAGGTGGCAAAAAACTCATTGTCAAAAACAGATCTTCATCATTATTGCCAATTTATGTAAATTAACGTATTGTCAAACATACCAAAAAAAAATCAAGAACTATGGAATTATAATAGATTAACATCTTTCTTAGCATGATCAAGTAAACCTTGTTAACCATGCTTTTCATAGTCTCCGGCCGCGGCGGCTTCGGTGATTTCTCCGCATAGCGATTGAAGAAATGTTTGTGTGTGTCCACACTGTTAAGGCCAATACTTGACTACGGTGTTCTTTATTATATTGATACCAAAGGCTTTATTTTGAATACGCAAGACTGTCTGCAAAAATATCTTCTTCACGTACGTTTTTAACATGCGAATGTTTCTGAGCAAATTCATTTGCTTCCTATTCGCGATCGAATAAATTTGCATATGTTGTTGCACCAAATTGTACCCTTTGGGAGGCAACGGTCTTCCAATTTCATCAAACCAGGATAACACACTTGCTATTCCGTTATATATGTAACTCTTCTGTTTACTCGTATTCTTTTACGGTCCATTCTGCCTGTTTGTAGAGTAAGATTCCACACTCTGTCATGCTAATTAGACTGTCAGGCTAATTAGGTTAATAAGACAAATTAAACGTCAGTTTCCACAATTTCGTTGCTCACTTTCAAAAAGTTATTGAAGAAACATTTGCTTTCACACAGCATTTAAATAATTACCCCATGTTATCCTCTACTTTATCCTTCCCTTGGAAAATTACAAAAAAATGTATATTGTAACCTTAGCGTAAGTTACCTATTAATAAATATTTTTATTATTTTATTTAAAATTTAACTTTATTACTTCTATGTTTAGTCTACGATGACCATTAAAATTTAGGTTGTCAAATATCGCTATAGTGACAAGTCCGCCCTTTGTGCATAAGTAGATTTTTAAACCAGTGTGTAATGTTATACTCTACACTATGTAATGTTATATTTTTTAGCACAATAATGTTATTGATATGGGTATACTCACTTTCATAGCCTAATGCTTCAATTAGTAAATAGGAATGAAGATGCCAATGTTAATAACATATTCTGTCGTACTAAATGCTGCTTTTCAACCTTTGCTGAAGCAGCGCGGCAGCGTTACAGAGTTAGGTACTCGTAGAAGCAGAACGCTTCTTTATTAAATAGAGAACGATTTTAAATGGATGAATATTGAAGGTAAAACAATATTAGCGTTTAATTATTAATAAATATAAAATTTAGGTCTATTACAAAAAATATTTTATATGTAGTCGTATTTCCATTTTTTTTGCGAAATTTCTGTTTTTTTTTGCGAAAATTCCGTATCCTCTACTTATTATACGTACCAGTTTGTGAAAGATATTTTTGCGGTCGTTATTAAGTGAAATTTCCAAAATTCAATTAACCCAAACTAATACACATGAGTCGATATTATTTTAATATTTTCCAAACTTTTTTTTAATTAGGATAATTTAGTTTCAAAAATGAAATTCCATTAATAAATGTGATGTACAAAGTCTGCCTAACTAGGCCGAAGCTCATACAAAAGTAGACTCGACTATGCTAGTTGTAAATTATGAATTGTGAATTATGCGTACACTTATCAAAGTTATATCGCTACGTAAAGAAAATAAATATTTATCAAATAGCTTAAATAAATAATCAGTATGTAGGTATCTTAATAGTGTTTTTAATCTAGGAAACTGAATAATATGTAATAATACCTAATACTCTATAACCAAAAGCATAAACATAAAATTGATTAGGTATATTATAAATTGATTGATAGTAGAGAGGTTATGTTCATGTATATTTTATAAATTTTAATAAAATCTTTTAAAATAAATATTATCATATATTATATTAATATTATATGATAATTATTAAAAAGTTTAAAATAAAAGGTTATTTCACCTTAAAAAAGTGAGGTAACAAAAAATAGCGAAAAAACTTATTGAAACACAAGTTTAATTTACAGAAAGTGACAAATATTTAAAACCATCACGAGATATTATGCCTTTTCAAATAATCGACAAAAACTCTAAGAGGGTTTGAAAAAAGTAATTATCAAATAAAAAAATCAATTAAACTAATAAAATAATTAAATGAGGATAAATAAAATTGATTAGGTATATTATAAATTGATTGATAGTAAAAAGATTATAATTAATATATATTTTATAAATTTAGATAAATTGTTTTAAAGTAAATATGATAAGTAATGATATATGATAATTAATAAACATGTCAAATAAAAGGTTATTTCACATTGAAATAGTGAGGTAACGAAAAATAGCGAAAAAACAAATAATAAATTATTCAAAGACAAGTTACATTTACAGAAAGTGACAAATATTGTGAGAATTATAATAAAATAAAATAATATAAAAATTATATTAAGATATTTAATATTAAATTAAAAACGTCCTTAATGCTATAATGTAAAGAAAAAAAATATTTAATAATCAGGTTGATGGTCAATAAATAATATAGAATAAGATAATAATAATCCTAAAAGCATAAAAATAGAAAGATAAATTAGTGCCCGAGAAATAATAACAACGTCCACGTCAGTCAAGAAATACGGATACCACTATAATTAGTAAAACCGATCTCGTCTGATATTGGATAACCAGGATACATAACTATACTATTATTAAGGGAAGACCCCGTGTTGGCCGCAGATAAGGTTACCGCTAGTTTAATTATGTGGCATCGCCTTAGGACATAATTCATATCATACCGCCTGGCGTACAAGCAGAAATAATTGGCAAAGGCAGAAGTAAGATGTTAATATTGTTTCGAGCAACGAGAGGCTATGTCAAAAATATTTATATTTAACGCAAATTCACCAAACAGCAATAAGATTGGTAAACGGAAGAAACGTAAGCATTATGCATAAATGATACAAAAACAAGAACACATATACGATTATAAAGCTGAGTACAGACTTACGCAACGTAACATGAAACGTAACATAAAATGAAAGAATTTGCAGCCCACTAGTGCTATGTATCATGCAATGTAACACACTTTGTAACCAATTCTCATAATCTGGACGCCTTGCACGCGCGAACTGTGCATTTCATGCGCACGATCCGTGATTTGTCGGTTTTTTGGACGAACACAAAGGGGCGAGAACTGTGCTCAGAACGCCAGTGTGGACGGGTTGTGTTAAGATGCACGCGAACACGAACTGAACCAGGTATGGACACAGCTACGGACGAATCGTGCAGTGTAGAAAAAGCATAAGACCTGATGTAATATGTATTATTAATATTGGAGCACTGACAATCATCAGTGTCAGCAATTGGTCGTCACACTCCATTCTCTTCGCGTGCTCTCAGCAGAATGACGCTACTTTCGCGCGCACGCCGGAAACAGATGCGAGTAGGTACATGTTCGGTTCATGCACGCGCTGCGTCCACACAAATGCTCCTTTCACGTTACATTGCATGTTATCTTTCATTAGTCTGTACGCAGCATAACAGTGGTCGAGGGAGTGAGGTCTCTGTCGCAACCTATATTTGTATTCCAGTTCACACCACCATACCTACCATCTACGCTCAATGAAAACCTCGCTTGCGCGCGCGCGACCTATGCGACGTTAAGCATTTTCCGCAGCAGATGGAACACGTCAATAGGAAAATGGGTATGGAAATATTGCGGAAACCCATAAACCTATCAGATCTGGAATATTCTTGCCATGCGTCTGGGGCATGACGGATTGAATTATTAACCCAAATTATAGACCGGTCTCTGAGACTTGTAAATGATGTAAAAGCACTGCGAATCGAGGGTGTGTAATGGATCGAGTGCAGCTACGTACATTGCACAAACAAATCGACCCAGTCGACCCAAATCGAGTCGACTGATAGAATACATCAACTCTGTTGAGAACGTTCAAAGATAAAAATATTTATCTGCAAATACATCTTGGACAGCGGAACGAACCACTGGGTGCAGTTTCAAAATCCCGTCGTGATATCTGAAGGACAATTCTATTTCCCCCTCATGATCAGGGAGGTTAAAGAAATAAGAAGCTGACACACAAAGGAGAGAGAGAGTTTAAACTCTTTACTACTTGGAATCCTGACCGTAGAATGTTTTCAACGCCCGTCATTAAGCGCAGAGAGTTCCCCATCACGTCGGAAATTCGAAACTCACGCGCGCCACCATGGCTTTTTCCCCAACACTATAATCTGCGCAGTAACAGAAGCAATAAGTCGCCTGCCTGCAAAGGGCACAGCTTAGGCCCTCGGCTCATGATACTACGCGACGTGCTACGAGACGCGTTGGATACAAAAAATATACATCCCTACCGGTAGGTACATACTATACGCCTATTCGGACATTTCCGTGATAATTTGCTAAAACAGAAAAAATCGGACCTATTCGATACCTATAAAGGCTCCAATACACGGAAGGACTTCGGCGCACGCACTGAGTGCTATTTCTACGAGGCTTTAACTCTTGATTCGAGGGTGTCCAAAGACGTTTTATTAGATACCTGGACTATCGTGGGCACTTGGGACTTGGAACCTACGAGAGCAGGCTGAACTATTTCAGTATGTGTTCACTGGAAGACCTCCGCACAGCGGCTGATAAAATAATACATTAAATAATACATAAAAAAATTGATATATCTCATTTGGTAAAGAAACTGTCGTTGTTGGTTCCGCCACGAAGGGTTCGCTCTCCTCGTACGTTCGTTGATAAAATCCCTCGTGTGAACACTAGTTACCCCCAAAACTCTGTGATGCACCGCTTGATGACCACATACAATAGTCGATTCGAAGAAATCGACATTTTTCACTTGAATCAACCTAAATTCAGCGAGGCTGTCCTTAGCTCACTAGGAGTCTAGGAAGTGATTATATAGTGAGTATACAAATTGTTTCAAAACACTCAGAGCGAAAATGAGAATAGCAAAGAGTATAATTTGAATACCTATATCCTATCCTACATATATCCCATCCCTCTACTTTCCTATCCTTGCATTAGTTCAATTGTAATTTCATTTAATTTAATTTAGTGCAATGCAACTTTTGATTTACCGTATAAGAAAATAATGTAGGAAACAATTAATCGGCAAGCGAAACACTGTATTAGAATAATTAGTAATAATTAATGAAGCGCTGTATGTTTCCCGAAAATAAAATAAATAAATAAAAATAAATAAATGCGTGACATAAAAAAGTATCCTACCGCTTGTCGGCACACGACGCGACGCGACTGCTATTCGACTCGTTAAAACGGCCGCGCCCATACGGATCAATCAGTCCACGGCGCGACGCGACTGCGACGAGACCTGCGCTGTTGGATACTTTTCTGGCGCGACCGACATTCTTAGTCGCCGAGCAACAATTTGAAATGTTTACGCGATGGCGAAACGCGATTGAATTAAATATACAGTTCATTATGGAAGTGGAAAAATATGAATCTTTGTATAACCACAGACTTACTGAATAGTCCAGGAAGGATGTTACGTACAGGATATGGGCAGAAATTGGAAAAGCCACAAATTCTCTGGCGGAAATAAGAGATCTACAGTTTAAATTCCTTTCGATGAATGGATGCAGCTAAAACTTTCTCTTTCTTAGTCGTCGGTAGCGACAAAACAAATATAAAAGCAATTCTTCTTCATCACTACATACAAGGTGGCGCAAAATTAATCACCCTACCGGAAGATGTTGTAATTTTTGCAAATGGCGTCGTACCTCAATCATATTTGACATTAATGAACTAGACAGCTGCAGAATACGAACTGACAAGCAATGGAGCGCTATACCTACTCCGCAAGAGCGTGGAATAATTATGTCAATATTTTTGACTAATAATCGGTCGGTGGTGTTAGCGAAGCGTGAATTTCGACGTCGATTTCATAATCGTGTCGCGCCAAATGGGCAAAAAATCCGGCTCTGAGCTACTCGACTCGAACAGACTGGAACCACAGGAGACGTTGCAGGGCGTGGCCGCCACCGGACTGGTCGTTCGGCGGAAAATATCGCGGCTGTGGCTGCCGATGTCGCTGAGAACGAAGAAACATCAACCAGACGACGGGCCACGCCATTGGGCATCACCAGACGGAACCTACAGCGAATTTTGGTGATAGACTTACACATGTTCCCGTACAAAGTACAAACAGTGCATCAGTTAATACCTGCTGACCATCAGTCGCGTGTGAATTACTGTCAAGCAATCCTCAATCTCAACAACGAAGAGGAGGATTTTGTGTCGAAAATCATCAAGAGCGACGAGGTGCATTTTCACTTAGGCGGTTACGTCAATAAGCAAAATCTTCGTTTCTGGGGCACTGAAAATCCACGTGTGATGCACGAAGAGCCAATACATCCATTTAAAGCCACTGTGTGGTGCGGAGTTCACGCGGGAGAAGTGATTGGGCCATATTTTTTGAGGACGCCATCGGCAATACGGTCACTGTTACTGGCGATCGCCACAGGGCCATGATGAACGACTTATTATACTTCCAGAATTGGATGATCGGGGCTTGGTAAACATGTGGTTTCAACAAGACGGTGGAACCGCACACACAACACGAGCCACAGTGGATATTGTGAAAGAAGCGTTTCCTGGTCGCGTAATCTCCCGTTTTGGCGATTTGGCATGGCCAGCAAGATCCCCAGATTGAACCATCCCAGACTCCTTTATTTGGGGCTACTTGAAGTCGCGGGTTTATGCCAACAAGTTTCAGACAATCGCAGCCCTTAAGGAGAATATTCGACAGTAATGCGAATAGTTATCTTGCGGAAAGTCATGGTAAATGCGATAAAACGGGCACAAATGTGTATATATCAACACTGGTGGCAGCCACTTGACGGATATCATATTTTCCACCCCCTCAAGCACGTAACATCCATTTGGGGACATGTATGGCGGCCGCCTAACAATCCGTAACATCCGATTTTGGATATCGCGCTCGCCGCTGCGAAAAATGCAATTTACGATTCGAATCGTCGTACTTTAATGCTTTCTGACCGCGGGACGACATGGCCAAATAATCTTTCATTCGCCGGCCAACGACGATAACATCGACCGCCGATTTAAAAACTCAGCATTAGACGTCAAAACAGCAGTGTCGATCGGCCCCCCCGCGGCGGCGTATAGGTTCCGTGAAGTGTTTGTTTTGTGAAGTGTTTTGTGGATATAAGTGCAGTGTATACCGGATAAAAGTAAGTAATTTCCCTTTTTAAGTAGTTTAGCCATTAGGATTATTCAATTTCCACAATCAATTTGCTGTTTTTCACGAATTTTCGAAGAAAACACTTTGTCAACAATGGCCAACAATGTGAAAAAATGGCCGTTTTTATTTTGTAATGTTTGTGAAATATCCCTATATATCGCGAAACATGACGTAATGTCGCTTTAATTTACTAATAAAATAGGTATTGCTTCATTTACATCCTAAGTTATCACATAATTAGGCGTATTTTGAACATTATATGTTGTTTTTCTAATATGGCTCGCGAAAATGAAACTTGTTTTGATAATTACTATGAGAGAAAAAAGTGCGATTTTCCATAGTTTTTCGATGAAATGTGACTCTTTGGAGTATAGTAATTAGTTATTAGACATATAATAAGTCTATGATAAGACAATATAATTGAAAAAATCTAACGAATTTTATATTATGGGCATTCAAAGTTTATTATTAGGTTCGAACGCGGAAACTCTCAAAACTTTAGATTTTTCTATAATATCAGACAAAGGTCAAAGTTCTGGTGTGATTTCTAAGAAGAAGTGATGTAGTAATAAAGTTATTTTGAAAGAATTTCATATAAAAAAATACCATAAGTAGTCACAAATTAAAAATTAAAAAAATTTTTTTTTACGAGAATAAATAAATTTTTTCTTGGCTGAATAAATAAATATTTTTTCCGTATTTTTGTATGCAAATAAGTAAAAAAAAAATATCGTTTTGGTAAAGCATTTAATAAAGAACATAACTGTATTTACAATTTTTGATATTTACAAAAACTGTATTTACAAAAAAATCGAAATGATTTTATAGGCGAGTTTTTTTCAGTTTGCCAATTTTGTAATATTTATTCATTATTATCTTAATTATTTTACGAGATAAGGTTATAATGTTTTATATGTCAAATTTCAATGCGATCATTTTTCTCTTTATCTTTTTTTATTCCGTTTAGTGGTTTATAAGTTATGATCGTTTTTCTCAAGGCCGTTGACTCGCGTCGATTTTTTGCGCGCGAATATGTCGCGCGCAAAAGTGATAGGTGTTTTTACCTCGCAACGTGAGGGGTTAACAGACAAAAATGTAAAGGTCCAAATAAAGACTTCTATTACTCAAAATCATTTCTTTTTATTTAGTAAAAAAGTTATTCAAAAACAAAATTGGATGATTAATTTTGCGCCACCTGTATTTACCGCTGAGCCAGGTTTTGCGAAAACGTCCTGTCGTCTTCTACGCGTCGCTTCGTGGAATGTGAGTAGGATACTTTGTTTTAGTAGCGTCGCGTGAGAGTTGCGCGTCGCCTCGTGTGCCGATGAGAAAGTAGGATACCACCAAAGTCGCAAGTGAGTCGCGACGCGCGTCGCGTAGCGCTATGGGCCGAGGGCTCAAAGGACCACCCGAAACGTCGCGTGCTTTAAGCTCCAAGCGGTAATATACGATTTTGTTTGGTTTATAATGGTTTAAAAACCGCGATAAACTTAAGAAATATATAATAAATTATAATAAGAAAATATAAATGGCTCATTATTAAATTGAGAAAAAAATGACTCTTAGATTTAAGAACGAAAATCCACCGCTTTGGGTGTAATTAATTATCTACTTTATTTTACTGAAATGTATTAGCCCTAATATTTATGTGACATTACTATCGCTGTATCTCACAGACTGCGACGACTTCCAAATAATCGTTACATTACATAACGCCCACAAATCGGATGTGTCATAAACATCCTATTAATATTGAGGCTTCGAAATCCAGCAGAAATTAATCATACGCTGAGTGCCGGAATTAGCGAGTGTGAATCCGCCTTAAGAGCGTTATGTATTAGACAACCAATTTAAGCGACGTTATCGGATATCTACTAATTACAACTTTATTAATTACGACATGGCGGACTTATTTGCTAAGTGCTTCCGCGCAACTGAAACTCTGCGCTATTAGTCGCGCTACTAAGGCTTCCTCTGCACGTTCGTTTGGCGCTATCTATCGATAGTTTAAAAAGTTAAGGGCCTATATAAAGTCAGCTGCGCATAATTTAAACAAATATTACCTACATAATTATTCCTGAATTTTGTACCCTTTCTTAAGCATATGGAATTATGTTGGATACATTCATAGGTAGTGTCGACCGGTGGCATAGTGGTTAGGTCTCCTGATATTATATTATAAGATCCAAATCCCGGCTGGGTCACCATTTTCCTTTGGGATCAAATGAATAGAATGGAATTTCAATAATGTCGATGTACACATAACATATAAACACTTCATAGTAAGGTTGGTTGTAAGACATTTTCGTATGATAATAAATTTATTTTTAAAATGTCACAATAAAGAGTACAAATAAACGAACTAAGAAATTGTCATAAATTCAAATGTTACAAATTATTAAATATAAGTAGAATGATCAAAAAATAGTAAAAAAAATGAATTTCAAATACGAAATGTTCAAGTTTAAATTGCTTAGTCGATCAACTTCGCTAACAATTAAATTATGAAAGCTCACGATTCCATCATTAAGCCCATACATCTCTAGAACTGTCAACTACAACGGGCGAACCCGTCCCTTCAGGAAGTTTTAACGATATTAGATCGTTCAGTCGCCCGTGAGGTGAGCGTAGAAGACTTATGACGAAAACAGTCCACTTTCTAGTTACACCATTCGCCCGTCAGGGCCCAACGCTTTACGACAAGGCACCGGGAAAGGTAACAAGCGAGCAGCCTCGCCTCCTGACTACCAGTTTTGAAGGATATCTCCGTCTGGAATTAGCAATCAGGAATTAGCTAACCTACCTCCTCACTGGTTACAGGATCGAGGACGCTTGCGCGGTCCTCTCCCTTACATAGCGGTGATACGGTGTCTCTCGAATCTATCACGAACCACGGCATCCTTTGCCTGGCGCCTCACAGGCATCGGGTGGCCGAATGGTCGTTTCAAGAGCAGTTGCCGTAATATTAACAACTACTCCCGCTCTATAGGAAACATTACTGTTTCCAGCCTCCCCCAGCCTCACACGGTGCGCAAACCGTCCAGGAGGGTAGACTGGCCTGCAGGCCAGAGTCCTATCAGGGCTCGCACTTCTGCGTGGCGGCCGCCGAATGGGTCTTGACCCGTGCGTTTGACCAAACCTATACAACTGGGTCTTAGTGGTCAAACTACAACAGGGCCCATTAGCTCCCTATACAATAGACATTGAGTGATATGACTATGTCCGCAAACAGATCCAGGATTGGTTACAAAGCCCCATTTAGTAAAGGTTGGCGCTTAACGGCCTTGGCCTCTACGGAAACGATTCAAGTTAGACCATTGCCTACACGCAAGAGAGGAATTTGATTAAACAATCTGACAAAGAGAACCTGGAATAAGCATAGAGAACCTGGGATTTGAACATTTACATTGGACCGTAAACGAGGGGTTTTTGGACTTGAGCATTTGCTCAAGTTTCTCGCCAGTCTCCCTCCACGGTCGGCTGGGGGTCGCGTCGCTTACGGTGACGTTTTTTTTCAACAATTCACATTAAATTTAAACAATTTTTAAACATTCGGCTAAGGTGCTAACCTCTATCCCCAAATGAAAGATTTAAAAAATGTCGAAATACAGATACGAGACATGTGAGACAAGGGACATGAGGATATAGCCATAGCAAATGATAATTTAAAAGTAATGACAAAGTAAAACACATTTTAATTAACAAAGAATGACATTCTTTCCGCTCACAGTATAGGTTTAAAAAGGAATTTGTACCTCAGTTGCTATCCTAAACCTACACCTTTTTTTTAGGCTGGACAAACGATATATTTATATAATGCCCTGGATAGAAAAAAAATCATAGTATTTTTATTTTATTTTAGTAAAGGTGTTTGATACTGTGTCGCATTCTAAACTCATTAAACATTTAGAGGTTTGACATCAAGAATACCGCGCTAGGGTAGAGGACTGAGTGAAAAATACAAAGCGTGAAAATAGCATCTATTGTTTAACCATACCATCATACACATGTCATTGTAGACAGGTCAGGTTTTGTAATGGCAGTCGGGTTTTTATATTTTTAAATTATCAGGTACGTATCCAGACTTCTATTTCGGTACGGGGTCATTTATTAAAATAACTTTCGCGGTACCCACCAAACTTGAATTTGCCCGTACAATGAATCGAAAATACGCCGGATTTTGGGGAATTAATTTCCAACTACCCCCCCCCCCCCCCCCACTCTCACCGCCCCCTCCCCCCTGATACGTGCCTGACACTAGATACATATACCGCGGTTTCTCCCTGATTCTCATATTTTAGCCCTTTATTTTTGACTCGAAAAAAATCGGAGGAGTGGGACGCGTCCCCTGCCCCTCCCCCCCCCCCTTCCCCTCGAATACGTCCTTGTAATACTTTTTAATGAGTTCAGTAATCGAATTCAAACTTCAGTTGTATTAAAAAGCATCCATGAATGGCCGAAAGCAAATTTATCACTTGCCACCAATTCTCGGTTGTTCGACAAATAGATGAACTTCTTGATTACCTCAAATCTCACTCGAGGCATTGCACCGCGCACAATCGGAACACCCATGTCCGGTTCAAGCGACCAATAGAGTTTCCATTGAGGTAGCACATGATAACCGCTCAGTAAGAGGATGGCGATGAATCTCTTCAGCTCATACGATTGAAGACCAAGGGATTCATTATTTTGCGCGGCATATTCATCGCTCTAATTGATGATCATTTCTATCAACTCCTCATCGAGAAAAAGGCTAAACAATTTTGCTGGCGATTTGCCAGCTAATTGCCTTGCGATGCCCTTGATTTGGGATGCTTCAATGTTAACAGGTTCCTGGAATATTGAAAGATAAGCTTCTGCCAAGTCGCACGACCATATTCGGCCAGAGATTTGATTTTTTCAACGGCTGCATCGGTTCATCCTCCTCGTACTCTTCCGATTCGTTGCCAGGTCGTGTCCGCCGCCGCCGTTTCATAATCTAATTCGACCATACCAGCAACATCCATAGCAAGCGCAGCATCGCCTTTTATAATATCGTTGTTTATTGTTTCCTGGTCGCTTGCCTTATCTACGTCACATTCACATCGGCTGAGCGATGCACTGCAGTCGTCACCTCATCCACTTCATCAGATGATTGTTGTAATATCGTCGTAATTTCATCGATTGTGATCGCCTCATGATCTGTTCATAAGCAAATACACATTATAATAATTTCGTCATATCACATCGCAACCGCATAATATCACATCACATTTGTGAAAAAAAGAATTTGAATTTGAATCACTAATCGTGGTTATTTCACTCTATTTTACTTTCAATTCATACTACAGATAAACAATTTTCGTTTAATTATACTTACAAATGCAGATGTCAAACCAAAATAATCTTGATCGCTATGTTTCGCACTACTTCACTGGCTTGGACACTCAAGATTTGGAGACTTTTATTGTATAATTAAAACAATAATGACTTTTCAGTATGTCTGTAGATATATTTTCAAACAATTATTTCACCCTATCTAATTTTATTTACCCATCGACAACACGCGCTAATTTACGATCAGCGCCATCTGTTGTCGGATAGAAGCAGGTGTAGAATAAGTAGATTAAATACAGAAACAAATAATTTAACAGTGAACAGAATCAATTGCGCGGTAAATGGGCTTCTTTTCGTTAAATCGTCAAAATGTCCGAAAAGTATTAACACATCGGCCCAAGGGGTCATAAACTACCCATGAGTTTTCTATATCAGTTAACACAGGTATAGCAGCCACGCGGTGAATTCTTTTAACATATATCGACAGTACCACCCTTTGGCTACACGAAACTATTGTTATTGTAATTAGTTTAAATATATATTTTTTTTTAAAATTCAAAAAAGGCCCTTTTGGAGACTTTCTGAAAAAAGGGGGCGGGGGAAGAGGTCGTTAGGGGCCAAGGTTATTGATACCCATAAATTATAGCCAACATTCCAGAGAATAGTTACCTATCAACAAATATTTTTTATTGTATCTAGTTTCATGGAAATAGATATTTTAGTACAGGGGTCAAAAACTGCCCGTCTGGGCCAAAATGGGTTTAAACAGATTTCCGCATATTACACTTAAAAATTAATTATAAAATAAACTAAGTTCATATTAAATATAAAATTATTATAGAAAACCGATGGGAGAGGTAGGGAATTGGAAGTGATTAGGAAGAAGGAGTTAGACGTTGGTATGTGTACCTATATGTATATAGATATATATAAAGATATAGTTTATTATATAAAGTTTATTATATAAAGTTTATTATATAATAACCCCGAACATTTTTTCCAGTCTTCTGTTAAGGGTGTTTGGTAATGTTCTTTGCAGACTATGCATGAGTAAGCGGGCTGGTCAGAGCTTTTTTCGGGCGAAGTTTTTTGGCTGATTGCAGGTTTCTTCGTAATCTTACAAGACTACTTTTCTAGAAAGGATCTGCAAAGGATAACAATACATAAATTGTTTTCCATATTTGGTTTAAATGATTTTCAATTGTTGTATGCGATACATTTAACCTTTTTCCAACCTTTTGGAGAGGGATATGACGATCCGAATCAATTTATGGTTTTGATTTGATTATCTTCAACTTCGTATGGCCTATCAGATCGCAGTTCATTTTTAAGTAAAAAATCAACCCAACGAAATTTAATATTATGCAGAAAACTGTAAACGATATTATAAAATAATAATTAGAAAACCATCTATAGGTACTGTATATCTGATAACAATGAGAATGTTTAATGATTTATTATTAATACTAATTATTATTATTATTTATTATTACCTATTACTTATTGTAATTTAATACTTATATATAGTTGTGAAATTATTGTCTGCTGAAAGTTTATTTTTAAATCTAATTTAATTCCGAAATTCTGTTTTAGAATATAGTTATTTTAAAACCAATGTTATTATTGGTGTTCTCCTTAAAACAGGTTCTGCCTAGTTGGGAGAAGCACAAAATATGTTTAATTTAAATACCTACTATTTAATTTTTTGATCTTAGAATGAATAAATGAATAATATAATGTATATTTCATTTTGTACTTATTTTCTTATATTTTTATTGATATTTTTTCATTTTGTTGTATTTTAGTTCCCATTAATGATTTATTTTTAGGTAGTTCGTATATTCGTTTCCTATAATAGTTCCGCAATAGCCAGCAGATTGCACCAGTTTAAAAAAAGACATTTATATTAATTGAATTGACATAATTTAGAGACATGTAAAAGATAACTATTAGTTTATGAAAATAAATGCTATTTTCTGATAAGACCAACCTGTTACTCTTATACAGAGTTATTTTTTAAATCGAGCACAGGCTTTTATCGCGAATTGCCAAAGCCCTTTATAATGGTTTTCGGTTTAAAATTCAGGAAAATGTTAACATGCTGAACAGTTTGTAAAGTTTAGTTTTATTTTGGTTTAAGGTTCCTGGACTGTTCTATTATAACGACATGGGTTCGAACGACTGGAACTACCGAACTGAACCTGATGAGATTTGCTGCAAGGCTATGGTGAATGGCGGATGCTCATGGCTTCGGGGTAAAATGCTGGGAGGAAGCAGTTCCATGGATCTCCTGTTATACGGCCGAGGCGACAAGCAAGACTACAATGATTGGGCGGCAATGGGCAATACAGGATGGGACTTCGACAACGTTCTGCCCTATTTTAAAAAGTCGGAGAATCTTAACGAACCCGCTATTCTCAAAAATGCTACCCTAGCATCCTACCACGGTGTTGGCGGTCCGTTACATGTCGAACGATTAAAAGACGTAACACCTGATCAAAGTGTTGTTTATAATGCGTACATCGAAGCGGGATTGGAGGAGGTCCTGGATATTACTGGCCCATCGAGTTTTGGCGTTATTAAATCTTTGAGCACGATCAAACAAGGTGTTAGGTGGAGTACTAGCGCTGCGTTTTTAAGACCTGTTAGAAATCGACAGAACTTGTTCATCGTCATTAATACTTACGCTGAGAAATTGATATTTAATGAATTCGAGAACAGGATCTCTGGGGTGCAGTTGCGCATGAGCGACGGGAGGACGATCGAAGTAGTAGCTACCAAAGAAGTGGTCGTATCAGCTGGTGTTGTTCAAACTCCTCAACTGCTCATGCTATCTGGGATCGGTCCGAAAGAGCAATTGGATAAATTGTGCATCGATACAATCAAAGATATTCCAGGTGTCGGCGAAAGTGTGTATGATCATTACTCGCCTCTCGTTTATGTCGCATTTGACGGAGCAGTCGCAGTGCCATCAAATATAGGTCTGTATCTTTCATTGTACTTAACGGCAAGAGCTCGGCCTTTATTACGAGGTGGCATTTTGGATATTATCATCTCGAGGTTAAGAATCAATGGCGATTTGCCTTATCCAGATTTGCAAATATATCAAATTAGCTTCGGGGCGAACGATCCAAATCTTGCTACATTTCTTGCATTGAATGGATTTGCTACCGAGTACTTATCGCAAGCAATAAGCGCTAATAGTAGAGCTGTAATGTGCTTTGCACCAATGTATCTCTATCCACAATCAACTGGAAGTATAAAACTAAGAAGCGCAGATCCAAGCGATAAACGACCCATATATCCAAACTACTACCATCACCCAGGTAACTTAAAGCAGCAGCTAAAAGCTCTCCGCTTCACTGAATCCTTAGAGGCAACCCTATCGTTCAGGGCCGTCAATGCAAGTATCGTGTATTTAAATTTGACCGAGTGCGCAGCGTTTGAGTTGGGATCAGATGATTATTGGAGATGTTACAGTACCACAACTGGAAATACCATCTACCATCCATGCTGCAGCGCTAAGATGGGTCACGATAGTGATCCTACTCCGGTTGTAGACTCGGAACTGAGAGTGAAAAATATCCGTAGATTGAGAGTGGCATACGCAAGCGTAATGCCTAAAATAGTGGGTGGAAATTTAGGTTCTCCTACTATCATGATCGGTGAAAAAGTGTCAGATATGATTAAGAATACTTGGCTTGGAAAACGTAATAAGCAATGAAATCTTTTATTTCTCTAATTGATCTTTCATTTTATGTTCGACTAGCTGTTGCCCGAGGCTTCGCTTCGCGTAAAGTTTCGAATTGATCTGTTACTTTAAGTAGGGTGACGTTTACTTGCCTCTTTAAAAGCTACGTTTAGATAATTATAGTCCAAGACGTCCCCCTCATATGCACGCTACCTATCTTGTAGATACGCGTCTTGTTCCTCACCACCCGCGCCGCTTTCCGCTGTACGCTGACCTTGCTAGGCCAGCAGCCGCCGCCACTACCTGCTAGGTATTTCGAGGTGCTTGCACGCGTTACTGATTTCATGATTTATTTTTAACTGTATCACCTAAAAACTTATAGTAAATGGATAATTTTACCTTTATTTAACAGAGATAATGGTTTTATTTATTTTAATTTCGTATTTTTCTTTTACTGCTAATGTCTTTAAAAAACTCTGAAACTAAAAAAGTCAATAGAAAAAACTAAAAAAGTCAATAGCTTTTTATTCTTCGACTTAATTTACACATATATTGATTTCGTATTGAAAACCAATATTTATCGCTAAAAATATTGGCTGTAGCACTCGTCCATTATGGAGATTTCTATTAGATTTTTAATCGAATGAGTAGATTCGGAGATCATCCCCTATATACAAATTTACAAACAAACAAACTTACAAACGTTACTTCTTTATAACATTAGTATAGATGTTTCATAATTAATCCCCCATACATATTATCAGTCCCCATACCGCCCAAGACCTGGCCGAAGAAGAACCCACTGGCTACAAGCCTCGTTGAATGGTTCAACTCAAGCAACACCGAGTTGTTCCGCGCCGTAACATCACGGGCCCAAATGACCATAATAACCGCCGACCTCCGATAGGAGATGGCACCTTAAGAAGAAGAAGAAATGCAATAAAATAAAATAAGATCCATTAGCATCCAGATCACCTACGGAAGACACAATTAGCACCCATGGAATGGACGCAGTTGGATTATGTTTTTATATATTTTTACTAATGTAATACTTTGAAATTAAACTATTTGTTTTTATTATTTGTGCCTGTGCGTCATCATGATCTATGACCAGGTTCTCCCCACGACCAGTGAAAATTTTCGGAGTTTTGTAGTGGAAAACCTAACTATTTCGGAGCCCTCTAAGGAAACTTCGAAAGAACCAGGGATAGAACAAATAGTTCATGCATTCATAGAGCATAATTGGCATAGATGAAACACTTTGAGCAGAGGTAGAACTTGTAAATAATCGTCCCT
Organism: Micropterix aruncella; assembly: GCA_944548615.1. Lineage (NCBI taxonomy): Eukaryota > Metazoa > Arthropoda > Insecta > Lepidoptera > Micropterigidae > Micropterix > Micropterix aruncella. Next base: position 16,756,585 of record OX155968.1, on the reverse strand, counting down.
ACGTCAGTACAACCTGATACTTATGTTTCCAACAAAAAAAATAGTAAAACCTCGTACATATGCCATACATGTAAGAAACCCGTCTGTTTGCAATATTCAAATCCGCTTTTAAAATGTGCCGCTAATAAATGAAAAAAAAATCCTTATAAAGACCCATTTTATTAATGTTGTTAAAGAGAATTATATATATTCTTATGTATTATCAGTTCTGATACAATGTTAGACTGATAATTTTGTTTTTTTAGGTCGTTAGAAGAAAGGATTTTTGTTTTAATTGATTTATTTTTCAAGTTCTTGACTTTAGGGTAAAAGTATATACCCTAATTACTAAAGCTACTTTTTTTGATTTACTAGGTACCACAGATATTAAAATAACGATATATAAACAAACAATAACAATATCGTAATAAAATAACTAATTAGGGGTATTTAAGAGAAACATACGTCTGTCAGAAGTAATAGAGAAATTCATAACGTCTTCTAAGAATAACCTAACCTAACTAAGAAGAATTCCATAACCTATTCATAGGAATAATTCATTACCTATAAATACCTTTGACAGTTCGCTTTCATAAGATTTTTTTCTAGAAGCTGTTACGACCAAATCAATGTTGCACTAAAAAACATATTATTTTATTAGTAAATAGTAAATAGAATACAATAATTTTATATTGATTTTATATAATATATATTCGATTAACTAAGTCAAAATATACTCTTTTTAACACGCTTTTATTAGGTCGACCTGTATGTAACTAACTATGTAATGGAATTAACTATGTAATGGCCAATCCAGTTTCTCTTATCTTGCCCCCAAATTTTATAATTGCCTACCACCTAACATTAAAGACATTAAAATATCATATAAATTTAAAAATAGTTTGAGTGCCTACCTCTTAAATTGTACATATGCAGATATTGAAAACATTATTAAATAATTGAATCTCTAAAATTTTTATAATAAAAACATAATAGTATATGTAGTAATATAAATTGATGATTTCTAAACGTAATTTTATTTTAATTTTTGTGAATTTATTTTGTATATTATTAATACATATTATTTAATACATATATAAATATATATTAATTTTTATCATGTTTTAAAATAAAATAATATTGACAATTTTCATGACATTTTCTTACGAATTTATATTAGGTAATTAAGATATTTCTGTTAGATTAAGTATGATTTTGATTATTTATATAAATATAATATTATAGATTTCTTAGGATATCTAAAATAAATTGTCTACCTTGGAACAGGCGGCAGCCTAGTTAGGTTAAGACTTTTGTACATATATTGAATGTACCCATAATTTTAACTCAATAAATAATTTGAATTTGAATTTGAATCTAAGGTAACTAATTTAACCATCTTCCAAGGATCGTAGCGTCATGAATTGGCAGCTGTAGGTATGTAGTTCTGATGACAATACAATAATATGGTACTGTCGAACTGATCTGATTATGGAGTCGGATGATATGAACTGGAACTTCATGATGGAACATCGTATCATAGCTGTGTTTGGACTATGTGAATATCGTATCATAGCCCAAAAGCGTGTTTTTAGTTTTTTTTATCAAACTGTTTATTTATTTATTTGCTGGCTAGGCTAAAGAAATGTTTCTTCCGCCGGATATTTGTTTTTCAACATAACTGGCGGGGCAGATTGGCTTTACTCGCATACCTGCCGAACTAGAGAATTTTAGTTTTTTTTTGTGCAGTAGATTCCGTGTAATTAGGTAACTGTCCCTTCCATTTTTAATGGTGGATTGATCATCTATATTTTATACGGTTTTCTATACTCTTTTAAACGTAATAATAAAATATATTTTTTTGTCTGTAATTTTATTTTAGGTGCGTTTAAGTGACGATAATAATTCCTTAATTTTTGGTTTGTTCTTCTAGGTGATATTATAGACTTCCTCATTTATAATATGGTGCGATGTTAATATCTATCTTTCCTGGATGTCATGTGTTTACATATTTAAGATGCTGCACAGTTTTAGCACCAGTAGAACGTTTGTTTTGTTTCTGACATATAGCTTCTGACATACAAGATAAAAATATATCTTTATTCGTAAATAAAATATATTGCTTTATTCCGAAAGCAATATCGTGAAGTCATCAAAATGAACATACTCGTACATTATTAGATTTGACAGCAAACGCCCAAAAATATATAAAGGTCGTTCTTTCATTTATTTATGCATCGTCATAGGAGAAAGTATTGAATTTTCGACACTCTTTCGGATTTCGTTAGATTTTCCGGCTTTGTGCGAGGGTGCGGGAAGGGGGTTCTTTGATCTTCTTTCTTCGCCCATGTCTGTGAAGTGTAACGTAACTTGTTATCAAGAAACTCGGCACGTTTCCACTTGTTTGCGAACTCGACAATTGTTTTCAAACGGCGTGCAGAGAGTGTCGTCTCATGTCCGCTGGCGAAAGAGTTGCTATTTTTTTAATATGGTTCAGGCCGAAGATACTAACTACTGTTTGTGGGAAAATAGCCCAAACAATAGAAAATCGTAGACTATCGCGGTTGTTTGACATTATAAATAGGATAGAAAACGAATTTACCGCGTGAAATTTGTAGCACCCGACGTTTCGGTGACGTTGCAGCCGCCGTTGTCCAGGGTAGTCTACCCTGGACAACGGTGGCTGCAACGTCACCGAAACGTCGGGTGCTACAAATTTCACGCGGTAAATTCGTTTTGTTGTATATAAAAACAAATAGTATTATGCTAATAATCATAATTATTTTTTGGTTTTATATCAGATATATAAACTATTATAAAATTGACATAATTAAATTTTTGCCAGTTTCAAACAACATCAATTAGAAACATTAACGTATATAATACAAAATTATAACTAAAAAAAGGACTCCATTTTTTTTTAATAAGTGCAGCAGCCATCTCATGGTGAAACTTAGAACAGGATGTCGTAATCGAATGCATATACAAATTTTCGTGTCTGTGCTGTTGACCGTTGAGGAGTCCCCTAGTCGGGAGCCAACCCTGGCTGTAGAATCAGGTCAGTGGTGAACGGTTTCGTGCAGCTTGAGCCACAAGATCCCTTTTGTTCTCGAATCGGCTCAACTCACAATTCAGCTCCTATTCAGAAGCCTCCTCGAGTGGAAGGCTAACCCGGGTAAGACTCCCGTGTCTCAGGACTCAGAGCTGGTTGACCAGTTTGCATCCCGGCGCCACTGAACGGTTTACGCACCGATCGGCGATGCCAATCGATTGTGTATTCTGACTAATCGCTGAAGGGGTCTAGAGACAATTTATTTATTTATTTATTTATTTGAGTAATTCAAGAATAATTTAAAACAATTTTATCTTAGGAACTATGCATTAAATATTTTAAACATTGAATAAATAGCAGAAAATGAATACATAGCAAAGTCCAGTGACAACGCCACCTAACTAGGCCGGGACCTGTTCTAAGGTGAACGTTTAATTTTGTGCGTGCTTGTTCATAATTGTGATTATTACAAAAACAAAATATTTTTGTAACAAAAAAAATAAAAAAAAATAAAAAATGGTCGTAATAAAATAATTATTTGATCACAAAAGAATAAACATGCAACAACTACCTTAAAAACTAATAAATACTTAAAATTAGGAGTAGAAAATAAACATGTAACTAAGATTAAGAATATATATACACATATATACATACATACATACACATACAGATATATTTAAAAATAATAATATTAAATACAATAATAAAAAGTAATTTTAATATGATATAAAATATAGTATAACATAAAATTCTAAATATTAATGTGTTCGAATTAATACATTAATATATAATGTCCAATATTTTTGTGATTTTTTGTCGTCCCTCTTTTATAAGCCATTTTGTAAGTAGCCTTTTAAAGTGGGTCTTATTTTGCGTCGATTTTATATCACCAGGAAGAGCATTGAAAAACCTTGGGGCTATGAATGTATAGGAGCGCTGACCAAAAGCAGTATTCCTTCTGGGTACTATTATATTACGGTCTTTGGAATACCTCGTTCTTATGGTACTTTGAGAAAAAATATTTATTTGGTCAAACTTAGTATAGGAGAGTGTGGCTTTTAAATATAGTTGCTTGGTATCCAACACATTATACTCCTTGAAAAGATCTTCCGAAGGATATCGATACGGCTTTCGCATGAGAATCTTTAAAATCGACTTTTGTGCAATATCTAAGGGGTAAAGAATGGTCTTAGAACAACCGCCCCATCCTATCACCCCGTAGCTCAAGATACTTTCACACAATGCATAATAAACGCTTTTTAGAGTTCTCGGGTCTAAAATATTTCTTACCTCTTTGAAGGTATATCCCAGTTTACGAACTTTAGATGCTAATAAATCTATATGTTCTTGCCATCTTAGTTTGTTATCTACGGTGATGCCTAGATATTTTGTCGTTTCCACTCTTTCTAAAGTATGACAGCTGCAACCAATTTGTCTATTACATGTATGAATAATGACGCTGTGCTCCGATGGGGGTTGGCCTTTAATATTAATACTAAAGGTAATTAATTTTGTTTTTTCTATATTTAGACTAAGCAGCGAGTTATCCAACCAATTCCTAACTATATGCATGCCTCTGTTGGCTTTATCAAAGGTCGTTTTCCAGTCTTCACCTTCGAATATAATTGCAGTGTCGTCGGCAAAAGATATGGTTTTCCCTACTAGGTCACATAGGTTATTAATATAAATTAGAAATAGAATAGGCCCGAGCACACTCCCTTGAGGTACCCCAAACGATATATCGACAGGATTACTGACAGTATTATGTATAGCCGTGATTTGCGTTCTATTTGACAGATAGCTCTTGAACCAATCTAGAGCGACTGCTACACAACCAATGTCTCTTAGTCTTAGTAATAGTTTCTCATGCGAAACCGTATCGAAAGCCTTAGCGAGATCTAAAAATATGGCTAAACACTTGTTGCCTTTGTCCAGGATATTAGTAATTGTATTTGTCACATTTGCAATGGCATCCGTAGTCCCCATTCCCTCTCTGAAACCGAATTGATTGTTTGACAAAATGTTGTTTTCGTTCAGGTATTTCAAAAACCTAATTTTCACTATTTTTTCTATTATCTTCGATAATGTGCTAAGGATTGAAATAGGCCTATAGTTGGAAATATCCTGCTTGTTTCCACTTTTAAATATTGGAACAATTTTTGCACATTTTAAATTGTCAGGAAATATCCCCTCTCTAAAACTGGCGTTTATAATATGTGCTATGGGCTCACTTAACTCATTTTTTGATGTTTTGAATAAACCTGCATTCAGATTATCGATACCTGCAGAAGAATTATTTTTTAAAGAGGTTATTATACTAGCCACTTCCTTTGGCGTAGTCGGTCGTAGAAACAAAGATACGGGACTCGAGGTTATTGGTGGAGATACATTAGTCGAGATTGATCTGCTCAATATGTCCGTAGCTAATCGTTTGCCAACACTGGCAAAATGATTGTTGACATAGTCTGCAAGTCTCTGTGATTTCTCATCACTAGATAATATTTCGTTACCCGTATTAATAACATCTACCTTAACCTTAGGACTGGCTCTGCTCGAGATTTCGTTAATTACTTGCCATGTTTTTCTCAAGTCCCCATTTGATTCCTCTATTTTGTTTTTGTAAAATCTTACTTTAGTTTTGTGTATAATTTTATTGCATAGATTTCGATATTGTCTTGCTTTCTCTTTTAGTATTAAATTATCGGGACTTCGTCGTGCTGCTAAATGTAGTCTATCACGTTTATGGATGCAAAAAAGGAGTCCTTTGGTGATCCAAGGTTCGAATATTTTTTGTTTATGTTTAATTTTGATGATTTTTGTAGATCTATTTTCGTTTATTATTTCGTTTAATTTATTGACAAATAATTTACATGGCGTATTTACGTTTGAGGCGTTGTATACCTGCGACCAGTCTGCATTAGCAATGTCATTTTGGAGTTTTATCGGATCTAGACTTGTTTTTGCGTATGATCCAAGTTTTTTGGTTGAAGAATCTGAAATCGAGTGATCAGAGAGTTTAAACAGTAGAGCATGGTGGTCAGTAATAGAAGTCTGGTATACAATAGAAGATGTCGCAAAATTTGAACGACACATAATGTGATCAATACAGCTACTAGAACTATTGATTTCTCTTGTCGGTGCTTCTACGAGGCTGCGGAGGCCATGGACCGTAAGCAGACCCAAATACTCGTCTGCCTGTGGATGTTTTTTGCCTTTGATTGATATATTTAGGTCCCCTGTCAGAATTATATGCTTAAGATTTTGCAATGTTTTCAGAACACTATCTAAACTTAGTAGGAATTTCTGAATATTACGCGTCGAGGGGCTTCTGTAAATGGCTATAATATTTAAGTCATCGTTTAGATGTATGCTTAGGCAGTTTGCTCCATCCAGACGTATCTCCTTTACTAACAGTTTGTTGGAGAATTTGTCACTAACGTATATGACGACACCGTCATTCTTCAAAGTATTAAATGTTGTGTAAAAGGAAATGTAGCCAGGTAGTTGAATCGTATTAAAGTTATTGCTAATCCACGCCTCTGTTAAGACTAGGACATCAAAATCAATAGCCAGATCTTGTATCATAACTAGAAGATTGTCAATATTTTTATGGAGGCTTCTTATATTTAGGCTTAGCATTTTGAGTGCGCAGCCCCCTACTAGAATTCGCCTGCAGGCATTGACATCTGATGTGACATAAGAACAATTTGCGCTGGAGTTTGTATCAATAAGTTTAATTAAATCCATAACTTTTATTAGAAGATAATTCTAATAAAGAAAAACGTTGTAAGAGTGCCAATTAGGTTGTGCAATGTATGAATTAGGTTTGTGTGATGACTAGAATGAGAGATTATTTGTAGCTTAAGTGGGACGATGCAGTAATGATAGGCAAAAATATTGGTATTTATAACCTGTATTAAGAATTGATCATCATAAATAAGAATATGTCTAATTAAGTAACTGAGAATGATATAGTCGTTAAACGTAGAAATAAATATCACAGTAAAAAATATCGAACGAGAATATTCCCAGTGAAAACATAAAAAATATACATGTAGTAAAAAGCAACCTGTATAAATATTATCAAGATGTAAAAATGTCGAAATATCGGATCTGTCGAAATATCGAAATGGAAATACACTGTTTCCTAAGCAGCGGGGGCGGATGTTGACCTGTTGTCATGCCACTTTTGAAATGACTTTGGGCCACTTGAACCCGTGAGGCACTACGGGCAAAGAACGCCCAGGTCCGCGATAAATTCTAACTGAATTACCGCTGTAATACAACAGATAGAGGTCGCGTAAACGACTTCGAACCCGTAACCAGTCGGGTGGACGGAGGTATCTTGAAGGTTAATTCTAGACGGAGATATTCTGCTAGAACTGATAGTTAGGGGTTGAGGCTGCCCGCTGGTTACCTTTCCCAGTGCCTCGCCGTAAGGTGTCCGTCTCAAACGGGTTGCTGGTGAACTAGACAGTAGATTGTCTTATCCCCAAGTCTTCTACGCTCATCTTACAGCTGAAAGAACGATCAATATCGTTATATCTGCCAGGGGTGACGGGTTCACCCGTTGTAGTCGACACCGCCATACTTTAGAATCAGGTCGTGCTTGCCATAAAAAAAATAATTGTCATCGGAACTGAACCAACATGTAAATTTTTCAACTGCACTTCCTTATGTATCCCATCATAACAGGATTTTGATAAAAATGGGACTAATCTGGAAGTATATCTTTTCAAATAAAAAAAAGTATATTCTAAATCAGCTCATAAATGACGGAGTTCTAACAAACATTAAAAAAAGATACAACCGAATTGATAATCTACTCTTGATTTTGAAGTCGAGTAAAAATCGACCAGTATGTAATCGTTTCAAATACATGAAAGGAATAATTATTTTACGACGTTAAGACTTTCAACGTAATTTAATTCCAGGAGGTATAGAATATACAGAGGAATGCTTGACAAATAAATATGTATGTAACTATATATAAACGATCCTAACCTTTAACCACTGACGTGTATTTACTTATATTGGCATTTGAAAAGGTTTTAATTCCTAATCAGTTTCTTATTTAGTCAATTATTTAGTCAGTTTCCACAATAGAGTATTTTCGAGCGGCCGTTGGAGATACAAGCGCAATTACTGTTTCCGATAGAACTATTCTACCGAATGTAAACATGCATCGCATTTATACCAACACAGAGTATTTCTTTGTTCCAAATAGATGCAATTTATTGCTTGTTGTTTGCTGATCCCATGTGGAAAGCATCTTGATTGCTGCAACCTTTTCGCTATTGTTACTGCTGATTTTCTTTCACTATTTAATGCTAAACGGGCAGAATTACCAATCTGCATCGCTTCTGATTTCTGTACTTGTGCCTTAACAGATGACATGATCAGTGCCGTTAAAGAACTTATTGAACGTGGTCGTCGGTTAACTGTTAAACAAATGTCATCAGAAGTGGGTAACAGATTAATGACTGTTTAATCCTTTATCACTGATCGTCTTGGCTTCAGTAAAAATAGTGCTTGATGGGTTCCGAGGTTGGTGACTGGAAATCAAAAAGAAAATCGAAATTTTTGACCGCAAATCAGGTAAAAAACCTTCGAGTTTCTTCCACCATTAATTCTAAACGCTTGGACCATGTGGTTTTGTTATAATCTTTATGTCATCCCGAGTGTCATAGGGTACGTGCCGCGATTTCTTGCTTTCATATACAAGAAGAAAGCAGCGTCTTTAATATAGATCGCAGTGTTACGCGTTGGCCTGTTGACAGTCATCATTTGAGAGTTTATTATTTTTGCTTTCTTCCTCTTCGCAGCCGTCAGATATAAACCCGTTAGGCCGAGTAGGAAGAGAAGTATTTGGAATATGAACTTAACAAAATGTACAATATTGTAAATGTAAATAAATTATACAAAGAGTTCAATACTGTCCAAAAAGTATTAGCGATATTTACACTACTGCTCAACAAAAATTAGGGCAATATTTTCCGGTTTATGTATGAATGTTTTCCGTTTTATTCCATCATAACTTCAAAATGCTTCAACCGATTTGGAAGCGTGTGGCATTCTTAGGATCTTTATGTCATCCTGAATGTAATAGGGTACCTAAACTGTCTAAATGTCTAATAAATAATTTTCCAAATGTCCAAAAAATATGATATTAATTTTATCCTATTTTTTGGACATTTGGACATCTGGACATATATTTATATCTTGTTTAGTAACGAATGAATGGTCTGATTAAGTACATTCAAATATATATATATATATGTATATATATATATATATATATATATATATATATATATATATATATATACATATATATATTTTTATTTTATTTTATTTTTATTTTTCAGAAAACTTACAGCGTTTTATACTTAATACTAACACATAATATATACATCTAAGGCCAATTAAAAGTTTTCACAATTAAATTAAATCTATTGTTACAGCGCAATGAGCAATGATACAAATGCAGGTTCAAGTAAGGGGAAAGGGATAGGGTAAGCTAAGTAAGTAAGTAAGATAAGCCATATTATGAGTTATGTAGATGTATAATATATGATGATATATAACGTATATACATATATACATACATACACGTGCACAAACAATAAATTAATATAAATGATACGATACGGTAATAATAAAATGTAAAAATATAGTTAATATAAATATATATATATATATATATATATATATATATATAAATATATATATATATATATATATATATATATATATATATATATAATATACATCACAATGTATTTATAATGTTAATATACATATGAACTTTTATAGAGAATATTATACTGACTAGAAAGCATTGTTATAGTGTAGTGGTGATTGCCACAGCCTACGTACCCAACGGACGAAGAAATACCAATCAAACCCGAAGGCTGTTTATCGTATTTCTAATTTCTTCGAAGCAAGTATTTGAAGATAAATTAAAAATATCCACACATTGAAAGTTGAGGTTATATGATCGAAGTGCTCTATAAAAATACATATTTTGACCATAATTGGTATTGACTCTCGGTAGATAAAATAAATCTCGAGCCCTGGTCTTATTGTTGGGGATTCGGTAGGAGATTCTGCCAACAGAATAGGGACTGTCTATTTTATTATTAATAATATTGTACAGAAAACGTATATCATATTGGAGGCGCCTATCCTCGAGTGAGTCCATGTTATGACGGTTAAGTCTCTCTGAGTAACTTTCGGAGGTTTGAAACGATTTAAAATCAAGATGTCTCATGAAGTACTTCTGGAGTCTCTCAACTCTATTTTTATAGACTGTATATTGAGGCGACCAAATGATAGATCCGTATTCGAGAATACTGCGTACATAGGAGAAGTATAAAATCTTAAGGGTTCTTACATCGCTAAACGGTTTACACACTCGCTGGATGAATCCTAACATTTTATGAGCTTTTCCGGTAGCATAGTCGATGTGTTTATCAAACAGCAGTTTATTATCTAATACTAAACCCAGATCGCGCACCTCACTCTTTTCAATTAGGGGGATATGATTGAGTTTATAAATGAAATTTATTTTATTGTTTTTCCTTGTGAAAGTGATTTTTTGACATTTTGAAATATTTAATGTTAACTTATTCCTAACACAATAGTCGTAGAACCGGTCGAGGTCTCTTTGGATGGAGACGCTATCCTCGATGCTATTTACAGACTGGTAAATTTTTAAGTCGTCAGCATAGGAGATGTGAAAACTATTGGAGAAACAATTGCCTACGTCGTTGATGAAGATATTGAAGAGCAATGGTCCTAAATGAGACCCCTGCGGTACCCCAGATGGGACCGATATAAAATTCGATTTATGCCCCCCGATGACAACAGCTTGATGACGATTGCTGACATACGAAGTGAACCAACGCAGTAAATCACCATGTATACCGATATTGCCGAGTTTGCAAATTAGAATCGCATGATCAACTCGATCGAATGCCTTGCTAAAATCGGTATATATAACATCGACCTGAGAGCGATTATCCATTTGGCAAGATACATAGTCTGTGAATTCACACAGATTGGTCAAAACAGAGCGTCGCTGTGTAAACCCATGTTGCTGTTGGGAAAGAGACGAAGAAAGATATGTAGAAAGAAGAGATATGTATATATATATATATATATGTATATATATATATATATATATACATATATATTCTCGTCTCGCTTTGTTGTGTTGCCGCTGTAGGAGACATTCAGGTTCCAATACCACAGCAGGAAACACCTAGCAAATACTGAAAGAAGAGAAGAAAAAGGCGTGGAGTCACTCCTGGTCACCACAGACCAGATAAGTGCCCTTTCATTATTTTATCATTTCATTTATTTAGTAATAAACATAATTTCAATTTGAAAAAAAATATATATATATATATATATATATATATATATATATATATATATATATATATATATATATATATATATATATATATATATATATATATATATATATATATATATATATATATATATATATATATATATATATATATATATATATATATATATATATATATATATATATATATATATATATATATATATATATATATATATATATATATATATATATATATATATATATATATATATATATATATATATATATATATATATATATATATATATATATATATATATATATATATATATATATATATATATATATATATATATATATATATATATATATATATATATATATATATATATATATATATATATATATATATATATATATATATATATATATATATATATATATATATATATATATATATATATATATATATATATATATATATATATATATATATATATATATATATATATATATATATATATATATATATATATATATATATATATATATATTCTTTTTAGAATTGATCAATAAGATGATTATAAAGTAAATAATTATAAAAGCCACTTACGTGGTGACGAAGGATTCCCTTGATCGGATTCGGGAATGCTTTAGGTGTTAACGAGAATGATGAATGCCTCTCACTTGCGGAAAGAGGAGTAGGTTTAAGTTGGGCCCATTTTACAACTATTAACGCTCACCCTTCATCCAAATATTTCAAAATATATATATATATATATATATATATATATATATATATATATATATATATATATATATATATATATATATATATATATATATATATATATATATATATATATATATATATATATATATATATATATATATATATATATATATATATATATATATATATATATATATATATATATATCAATATATATATATATATATATATATATATATATATATATATATATATATATATATATGTATATATATATATATATATATATATATATATATCTTAATATATATAAATTACGTGTCACGTTGTTTGTCCGCGATGGACTCCTAAACTACTTAACCGATTTGAATCAAATTTGCACACAATGTGCAGTTTGATCCAACTTGAAAGATAGGATAGCTTACGTCTTAATTTATAGTCGCGATATTATTTTATTGCAATGTCTATTATTTGACATTCGCAATTATCTGTTAGTTCCAAACGATTTTAACAGATGGCGTTATCTATTGAGTAATCCATAGATGGCGCTGCTATGTTAAACCTACAAACGTCATAGTCGGGCAAGCGTTATTCTAAATTCAAAATATTGTGAAGGTAATACAGTGAAATTATTCCTGCTTTTTAATTATTTGTGCTTCATTGTTCAAAACTCTTTAATTAAAATATATACATGTAGGTAAGTATTATCACATAGTTATAAAAGTGGAATAACTGCAGTATAGGAACCTCTCTCCATTTTTTTTCATTTTAATGCTAAATCTGGAAGAAAATTGTGTCGGTCGCTATAAATAAGCGAGATAGGCATTCAAAGTTTAAATTTTAAAAACAGGCCAAAATAAAAAATTAAGTAATTCACCACGCTATATTCGCCACGCTGATTCCTAATCTTCCATAATCTTTATTCGATCTCAATAAATAAGAGAGATATAGGCGTTCAAAATGTTCATTGCAATGTCAAGAAATTTGCGGTCATTTTGTTTGTACGTACCGTGGCCGACACATTCGGGTCCCATCAAACTTGCAGAAGGCAGATTTGCAGACGGCAATCTTGCAGACGGCATTCTTGCAGGCGGCAGTTTTGCAGAAGGCAATCTTGCAGAAGGCAGTTTTGCAAATGTCAAACTAACGTTTCGAGGGTCGGCATTTTTGCAGACGGCATTTTTGCAGAAAATGAAGTTAGGAGCAAAACATCGTATTTAAAATTTAGTGTTACCAGAGTAGAAATCGACAAAAGC
>OX155968.1:16629000-16743000 GCA_944548615.1 Micropterix aruncella | reverse complement strand
ATATATATATATATATGTAGCTACATATGGATAAATATCTATACCACAAATATTTCATAACAACCGTTTTATTACTTGAGCACTGATGGCAGCCGACTGAGTGCGGCGGTGGCGGCGTTCGATCGTTTCGAGATACCTGCCGCTGGGCCTATGGGCATGGCTCAAAGGTGGCCCGATGAATGGCAATTGCCCAGCGAAAGACGTCACGGGCTTTTGACAAGGCCTGTCGTCTGACTCAAAGAATAATTGACCCAATGGGCCCACTGCAATTAGGTCATTACGACCCATTAAATTAAGGGTCTGCCCAATTAGCGGGTCAGCACTTATCTGGTAGCCTCCCAGTAGAAGTTCAAGCCCGGGTACGACTCTGTGCCCGGTGAGTTAGCTTTAGCTGGGTATCGTTCTTTGGGCGCTCCTGGATGGTTTGCGCACCGTGCGGCGTTAGCCAGTCGACTGTACACTCTGACAAATTACCGGGAGATTCTGGAAACAGCTTTGTTTCCTAAGCAACGGGAGTGTATTTTGACGTGTCGTCCTCCACTATTGAAATGACCATTTGGCTACCCGATACTAAGCTCAGAGCCGGGATAAGATGGCATTATCCGCGAAAGATTCAAATTAAATCACCGCCGAACATACAGCAGGTAGAGGATCGCGCAAGCGACCTCGAGCCCGTAACCAGTCGTAACGACGGAGGTATCCTGATGGTTAAATCCAGACTGTGATATTCTACTACAACTAGTAGTCAGGGGCCGTAGTCTGGTAGTCAGTCTGGGTTACCTATGCAGTGTCTCGCCGTAAGGCGTTTGCCTCTGACGGGCATGTTGGCTTTGACGGACGGTAGATTTGTACTCGTTCTTCGTACTTCTACGTTTACCCCACGGGAGACAGAACGATCATTATCTATAATTTCCCAATTTCCTGGTGTGACAGGTACGCCCGTTGTAGTCGACACCGCGAACTGACTTTAAAAAAGGTGCAATCGTCTATAAGCTCTGGATGTTTACTTGTCAACGAGGCCGTAACGGAGCTTTTGTACATTTAATTTTGTTTCAACGAAGAACGTTATTTTCTTATGAAAAGTGCTTTTAAGAACGAACAAACTGTTTCCTATAATTCTAAATAAAATAGTTCACTTTTTGTAACGGCAGTCGTGTTTTTATTTTTTTTTTAAATTACGGTTCTTGTTTATGAATTCAATACTCAGGTACGTATACAGACTCCAGATTCGGGAAGAGGACATTCATTAAAATATCTCTCGCGGTACCCACCAAACAAGGAATGACAGTACAATTAAACAAAAATTCTCAGGATTTCAGGCGATTACATTTCTAACATACCCCTCCCCCCTTGATACGTGCCTGACATTAGATACATAAGTCGCCGTTTTTTCCTGATTCTCATTCCTCGATTTTATTTTTTACTAAACAAAAATCGGGGAAAGGGCGCGTCCCCTGTGCTCTCCCCCCCTGGATACGTCCTTGTAATATTCAATGAGTTCAATAAGCGAATTCAAACCACCTGTAATTAAAAAAAAATATGGAGATTGAGGTTTATTAAACTGAACAAACAGTAAAATCTTACCTGAATGTGTGCACCTGTGTGATTTTCTGTGTTAGGTAAACAATAACCCAAATTCTGGAAATTGTAATCGATATATTAAAAAGAGGTATTTTTGAAAATGGTATATCAATACTCACGATTGGTTTTTGATTTTAATTGTGCATCTCAGCAGAAGGTATTTTATTGTTTAACTGTGTCTAGTATAATTAGTTCTTTGGAAGGTGCCAAAGCCACGAAATATATTTTTGATAATATTCGTAAAGTATAATTAAAGATATATGTGTATGTAATTGATAATATTTCAAATTCCTTTGATATAGCCCAATCGAATGATTGATATCATAATATCCACTTATTGTATACCAGTATACTAATAAAATGAATATGAATATCCCGCGGCGCGCGGGGATAAGCCGATGTTATGATATCAATACAAACAAAATCTTTTTATTTTAGATAACTACGCCGTTATTTGTGATATGCGTCTACACTACTTAATTGTGTGACTTTGAGTGAAAAATTACAACAGAGTTTCTGCTGTAGATAATAAGTACATCCACTGAGCACTCACTATCATATAGTATAGAAGTAATCTAGTAATATAGAAGTAATCTATACATACGAGAGACTTCTTTTTAATATTCTCGAGCAACACGTGTACAGTAGACGGCCCGGTCGCACAGTTGGTCGTTCGCCTGATCTTTCATTGTAAGGTTCCGCATGCGATTCACGGCTGGGTTCATTCATATAAACACTTTATAGTAGTGTTGGTTGTTTAAAATTGTCATATGGCAATAAACTCGCCCATTGCGAAATGTCATAATAAAGACTTGAAAGGAAGAAAGAAAGAAAGACCGCTAGGAGATACTCGCCTCGCAGATGGTTAATTATCGGTTAAAATTATCTATTAATCTCTGTTTGCCGACTAGTTTTTGTGGTATTTTATAATATTTTTAATGATTTTTACCAACTGATTTTAATTTGATTTAAATTTAAATGAATACAAATTATTATTGCATTTAAATTTAATTTCAATTTATTTTTCTATTTGTTTTAAATTGAATGCGATTAAGTGTTATCAATAATTTGATATGATATTTTTATGAGATATTATAATGTAATTTTAATTGTCAATTTATTATAATTTCAATACTAATTATTTTCAATTCTAATTTTATTTGTTTTAATTTAATTTTGGACGCTGAAATTTGTTTTGAATTTAATTAGATTTTTCCATAATACGATTACATACGATGAATAATAATGTTTTAAATAATATTTTTTTTAAATTTAAATTTCAATTAGATATCATGAAACCTTTTTTATTTTCCTTTTTTATTTGAATGATATTTTTATTTTTAGCTGTATGGTAATACGCCTTTTTTATAGCATTTTTATTATTATTTTGTATTGATAAAATTTCGTTAAAAATAACGATTTTATGTGAATTTGTAAAAAAAAAAAAGAGTAAAATATAGATTTTTTAATTTGTAAATGTATACATTTGGTTAATTTCTTTTACAATAATGTTACAATATGTTTAAATTCTTTACCTGATCATAGTTTTTGAATATAATCAACTGATACTGGAATTTATCAATACAACTTGTTGTCTATCATTTCAACAAGTTAGAATCTTCCAAGTATTTAATACAATGATTAACTACGGAAAATGTCATGCATTCTGACTAAGTCTCGATATTCTAGGACTCCAAATAGGGAAAAATGCAAGTAAAACTATTTACCATAATATGTCGGAAACCAATATGCTATCCTAACAAAATTTAATATTAAGCTTTCTAAAATTGCAGTCTTTGTTTATTATTCCAGATCATGGATAACCCAGCGCTGACCTGGTGTTCTGGTGACACCGCCAATAACTTCGAAAGACTCATAGAGGCTGGCCGCGGTCCGTTTTGTTCGGTATTTTTGGAATTACGGGGACGTATCGAGTCGTGATTTCGCGCCAACTTAAGGGCCAGTTATTTGATCCTTGGTAATATTCGCAATTTACAATAGTAATTATTACTAGAGTATTTCAAAATACTACGGTAGATAAGCTAGCTCGGTTGTTTAAACGACAAAACTACCATGGTATAATCTTACGAAAATAATTTGAGTTGCCAGCATGATACATGACATATTCCACAAAATCGCCTTTTCCCAACAGAATTATAGCCTTTTTTTGATTTTCAATGCTTGCAATAATGCGCAAAATATCATTTGTTTCATCGCGCGTCGCTAATTGTCACTGTTCCGCCGATTTAAATAGCTATTTTTATCTCTAATGAACACCCGTGATAATGGATTAATTTATTTGATAAGGATTCTTATTTTATTGCTGGTTTTTTCAACAAACACTGCCTACTTATTTTTCTTACTTTTTTGAAAATATAAGCCTGAAATTGTATGCCTGAATATGAAATTGTAACCTAAATATAAACGTTAGGTATACGCTGTGAATGACTTTTTTAAAGTCTTCTTTAAAGCCAATGTTTTTGTCATATATTGTTTTCACATATATCGAACCTTTTCATCAGCGCACGCCGATAAAGCAACTAACCAGCTCCATTTTCCCGACTTGATTTAAAAATATCACGATTTGTAAATTTATAGCACTACTCGTTAATATAGCTTGCTATTAGTGAAAGAATTTTTGAAATCGGATGAGTAGTTTTGGAGATTACCCCCTACATACAAACTTACAAATATTACTTCTTTATAATCTTAGTGTAGATGTCATTGAATATACACACATTTCTGTTTAAATATTATGTAATGGTATTTATCTGTTATTTCTAACTCCTCTAACCTAAAATTTAATACCGAAAAATACAAACTTATAATAATAAAATACTTACTAATAGTTACATACTACCTACTAACAAAAAAAAATATCCTACAAAATCAATCAATCAAGTTCGTTTAAAATTGAGTCCTGTTTTTATTTGGCAGTTTTACATGGTTCGGTTTGACATAGGAAAGAAACCAAGTTCCCTTTTTTATTATATTTGTTTTGTAGGTTATAGTGTTTAATATATTTACTTACTTACATACATAAAATAAGTAACTGTATTAGGTTTTCTTTTTAAGATCATCCAAGAGCGCGGTCATTTGTGTACAATGCAAAAACCACACTTATGTAGTTCTCTCTTATGCGGGCAGAATTGAGGTAGACTAACCTAATCAAAAGCTTTAAACGTATTAGTTGATAGATTACGCCAAATCTCTATGCGACATCTTGCGGTGTCAACTACAACGGGCGAGCCCGTCACCACAGGACGTTTTAACGATTTATCGTTCTGTCGCCCTGCAGTGAGCGTAGAAGACTTTGGACAATACACTCCAACATCTAGCTACGTCACAACCCGCAAGAGACCAACGCCTTTACCGCGAGATAGCCAGTAATGTTACCTGGCGGGCCGACACTCGCGCCCTTGCTTCCAATTGTGACCAGATTTCTCCGGTCTCTCGATTGGTTCCGAGTTTGAGGTCGCTTGCGCGGTCCTCTCCCTTACGAAGCGGTGAAACGGTCTACACCGAATCTATCGCGGACCAAGGCGTCCTTTGCCCGACTCTGAACTGGGATCAGATGGCCAATGGTCATTTCAAGAGCAGTCGCCGTAAGGTAGGCAACCACCCCCGCTCTATAAGAAACAATACAGTTCCCAGACTCCCCCGACTGTTAGTCGGAGAGCACAATCAATTGGCTTGCGCCGCTCGGTGCGCAGACCGTCCAGGAGCGCCAGAGGTTTGATTCCCAGGGGAGACTGGTTGACCCAGTGTCCTACCCAGGTTCGCACCCCATGCGTGGAGGCCATCGGATGGGTGTTGACCCGTGAGTGTGACCGACCCTGAACACATGGGTCATCGTGGCCACCTCATCATGGGCCCGTTAGCTCCCATCTCTATGCGTCAATTAAATATATCACTACCAACTAACAGACTTTTTTTTTTAATAACTCGGACATGGCCTTTTAACATTAGCAATTCTTAATAGGACCCAGGCTCACTGCTGTGCTAGATATGCACATTATCGTATTATATCGCATACACATTAACATGCGATTTTGTAATATCTAAGGTCCATTAACATAATTTAATTCGCGTACGTGTCATATCCCTGTACCACTTTCCTCTTAATCTGTGGTCCTTCAAACCATCCCTGCCCACTTATATACATCCTCATAGATCTAGAAGCGTTCAAAAGAAATTTAAGTGAAGGGTGCCCGTGCGTCGAGAACACCTGGGCCTGATTCATAATAATATATACGAAAGACGGCCCATTATGTCAAGATGAGCTCTCTCTACGGTAGAGAGCACATCACACCCACTTGTGAATTATTTATGCAGCATAATTCATAACGCGGGCTTTTTTCCTGTCCCGGCAGAAATGAGTTGAGCCGACCGTCTTTCATACTAACGCTTGTATTCAGCAGTAGAATATTTGTAAAGTTCCTACGATATTCACAGTTTGGCGACCCACTTTCCGAAGGGCCAAAAAGAGACAGCTTCGTTTTATATTTTTTTCGTGGGTGTTTTCTTCGCGGTGTCAAATACGCTCTGGCTCAGGTGTACGTCGAAATAAAATCCATGATTAAATACACGCACTTCTTCCCTCATTGATACATAATTTTTAAATAACTTGGCCTGATACTTAACATTAACAAAAGTAATGTTATGTATTTCAGTCTTAGGCTTACTAAAACCAAAATTCATGTGACAGTCAAAAACGAAGGGATATTCAACGAGGTTATTATGATTTGTAATCGATAACGAGTTGCGATCGTAACTACATATCGAGCTTTAAGTGGTACATTGGGAAGAGCATGCTACGCACTCTATCGCATAGCCGCATTTCTCGATTTACCCGCGCTACGCATGTGTTACTTTGCATATATTCATTCACTGCTAACGTACGGCGCGGAGTTATAGGGGCGTGCAGCCGACAGGCTGAGAACCTTCGTCATGCATACGCGCGCGTGTGCCGTTTGATACGCCTGCAAGGCCTCTGTTTAGAGATTTCTGCATCATGACGCTGCCAACCATTTATATAATGGAGGTAGCGCTGTACGTTCGCAGAAATCTAGCTGATTTTAAAGTGAATGGTGTGCATCCTCACTATCCAACAAGATTCCGAAGCATGCTACGTTCGGTAAGTCATGCATTATCTAAGTTGAGGAGGCTAGCTTTTATCGCCGGCCCAGCGGTTTACAACAAACTCAGCGACCACATTAGACAGGCGCAATCACCCGGGGCATTTAAGAGCCGCCTTAAGATGTACCTCACAGATAAATCGTTTTACTCACTGGAGGAATATTACTCGAATGCAGACTAAAATGTTAATGATTAGTCCTGGTAATTGTGTAAATTATCTCTTTTCATTTCTCTTGTATTTTCTCTTTTACGTTATTTTTTTATATTTTCTTGTAAGTAGTTTCCCCTTTTATTTTTATTTCGTTGTGTATTGTAATATTTTCTAACGTTTCCACTATGATAGATACAATGTTTGCTTAACTGTATGTATGACTTGAATGAAAATGAACCTGAATCTAAACCTAACCAAACAGAGGAAGACAGAGACAAGAATATATTGATGTGTTTTCTCCGCTACGTCCGCCCATGGCTTAAGTGTCCGTCGTAATAAAATCAACGATTAAATAAACGCACATCGTTCTTCATTATCACATGACTTATGTGGAATTGATAGAGGAAGACATACACAAGAATATAAATGTTGCATAGAATTGATTTAACAATATGCGTTAAGGTACATAGCATTGCACGTTATTTAAATTACACTAAGACAATTTCCAGGTTGAAGTCAGTATTTCTGTATGTCTGTCTGCCGGTCTGGCTGTGTCTGTCGGTCTGTGTCTGTCTGTCTGTGTCTGTGTGTATGTATGTCTGCGTCTGTCTCTGTATGTCAGTCTGTGTATGTATTTCTCTCTTTGTCTGTCTGTCTGTGTCTGTCTGTCTGTGTCTGTCTGTCTGTGTATGTCTGTCTGTGTCTGTTTGTGTTTGTCTGTCTGTGTCTGTCTGTTTGTATTTGTTTGCAGTGTCTGTCTGTTTGTGTATGTTTGTCTGTGTATGGCTGTCTGTGTCTGTCTGCATGTGTCTGTCTGTTTGTGTATGCTTGTCTGCGTATGTCTGTCTGTGTCTGTATGTCTGTGTCCTTCTGTCTGTGTATGACTGTATGTGTATGTCTGTCTGTGTCTGTCTGTGTCTGTCTGTCTGTGTATGTCTGTCTGTGTCTATCTGTCCGTGTCTGTCTATCTGTGTCTGTCTGTCTGTTTTGTATGTCTGTCTGTATGTATTCCTCCACGGCGTTCAATCGCCTAACCCCATTGAGCTGAAAATTGGTGAGCATTTATCATAATATGCTCATGGCAAGAGTTGAAATGATTGTGATTAAAATCTGCGCACTTTTTACATACATATATACCAATCTCAGAATATTCGACTTAGAAACATGAAATTTGATACACCGATTCCTGGTTCACCGGCGGTCACCTCAGAAAGTTTTAACGAAATGTATCCTACTGTCTCCCATGAGGGGAGCGCAGAAGAATTGGGACGATAAGCAATTCACACTACCTGGCCGTCAGAGGTCAACGCCTTACGGCGAGGCACCGGGAAAGGTATCCAGCGAGCAGCCTCGCCCTCTGACTACCAGTTTGGAAGGATATCTCCACCTGAAATTAACCTTCAGGATACCTCCTACCTCCTGACTGGTCACAGGATCGAGGTCGCTTGCGCAGACCTCTCCATTATGAAGCGGTGATACGGTATCAATCGAATATATCGCGAACCACGGCATCCTTTACCCGGCTTATTCACCGAAAATATTACATTGAAACTACATTTCTAAAATTCATAATAATCAGAAGCTATCGAAAGGACTCAGAAATTGAGGTGATATTTGAACCATTATTTGTATTTTTATGCTTTTTTTAATTTAGTACCCAAGTCAAAAAAAAAAAAGATTTTGTACATAAAATGACTTTATGGGGTTTTTGAAATTTTATTTATTTATTTATTTAAGAAATAGTTACTCTAAAACATTTTTTTTTGCTTATAAAAATAACAGGAACCGAATGGCAAAACCTTAACCTGTTGCTTATTTGATTCTATCACCCAACTGGGACTAGCCCGTTCTAGGATGGACAGGACTCTAATTTTACAATAAATTATGTAAAAGTTTTATTAAAAGCTCATAAAACTAAATTGCCCTAAAATATGGTCCTCAAAAAAAAATTTAAATAGAGTGTGACAAACAGAATTGACTTAAAACTAAAGTAAAGAGTAAGATAGAAGGATATATGAGTAAGATAAATCTATAATAAAAAGAAATAAAAGTCAATAATATTTAATATATGTTAAGAAATATTAAAAATAAAATAAAATACCTAGTTAAAAAAAAGGTACAAAATGAACCAATCATTTAAATATATATATGGCGTAAATTGCAAAATACAACATCTTATTCCAGTGATCATAAAATGATCAAATTATATTCCGTAAGCAAGAAATATCGTAAATATTTATTACACCTTTTTTCAAAATAGAAAGCATTCATTAGGTCACAGTGAGACAATTTGCTTTTGCGTTTTCTGCTCTATTACGCATCAGAAGTTGTTTGGAGAGAACTGAAGTAATATCGGCCTATTACGCGCTAGTTGAGTCACACCTGCGCTATGGTACTCGTGTGCTATGGTATTCTTTTATTGGGTAATGCAGCGCACATCAACAGTGTATTCGCTCTCCAGAAAAGAGCCATACGTGCGATGTCGTGAACACTTCCAAAAACTAGGGATATTGACCGTATATGCGATTTTTGCTCAAGAAGCTCTTTGCGAATTCTATTGCAATAAGAGCTCGGCCATATCCCACGAAGAAGTACATCGGCGTGACACCAGGAATAAAACCCAGTATCTCCAACCGTTCGTAGCACGTATTGCCAAGTTCCAAGTGACTAGTCGATACTTAGGCCTCAAAGTTTTTAATAATTTGCCTGAAAGATTAAAAGCGATTAAAAACATCGATATTTTCAAGAGATCCGAGTCTATCTGCTTAAAATCAACATGTATGCTCATAACGACTTCTTAAATTATTTTGAAAATACATAGCATCGTATCTACCCATTTATCTAATACATATTATTTACCATTAATTGTTCTGTTATAAACTGTTATGATATAGTCTTTGTTTTCGTAAATTGGTAAGTTTAAAGTTATATATTGTATATCATTTCTTGGTTAAATTGAGTAACTAGTTTATGATTAATTAATATCATTCCTACACAGTTGTTATGGTTGTATTGGAAATAAATACTTTTATCTTTATCTTATCTTATCTTCTGGTCTAGCCACAAGCTCATTTTATTCACTTAATGAACTAGGTCATGTTCAAAGATCCGTATTTATTCCACCTGGAGTCTATAAAGTCATTCGTTGGTGAAAAACAGCAAAGTCTCGATAAAGTCTCCAGGTTATTTCTCTTTGAATTCAATGATAGGAATTTTTTTCAATTTTTCCTTTTGATGTTACTTGACATCCCCCATCCCAATGTATTAACATCAGCGTATACAGGGGAGGTTTTGATCTGCCTGAGGCGGCTGCTATGTAACATGAAAGGAGCACCCGCGGGATACCAAATAATAGCGAGACAAAATCTTCTGGCTTAATTGAACGGCAGGACGGGAGACTCATAGCACATTATCGACAGAGCAATATTAAAATAAAGCACTAAAAATTAATTTTAAAAACAAATCTTGAGACTGAGCCTCTGACAGTTTACTAAAAATTCCATGTGTCCATGGTGCAAGACTCTGGAACGATCTGGGACGACCCAACAAACATACGAAACTCGCCTTCTTTACCATAGTTTAAGACTCACCTTATGGATTACTACCTTTCTAAGAAGTAACCAGTTCTTTCCTCTCTCTCCTCTTCCTCTCCCAATTTCCTCTCCTCGGGCATAATTAGTTTTAAATTCTTCCGCTTGTCTGTATGTTATGCAGACGGTCTATACGTTATGTAATAATCTTTATTTTCACAATGCGCGCATGTACCACTGTGTTTAGGTTAGTTGTAAGACATTGCCGTGTGGCAATAAGCTCGCCTTTTTGTATAATAATTAAGTACAAATAAAGAGTTTATTATTATTATTTTAATTATTATTACTTTGATTTCCGGGTATAGTTAAATTAATTTTGCCTCCCTGAATCCAAAACTGACCCTTGTCGTGCCTGATTTTGCGTCAAAAGCGTTTGGAGTCTATAGCGCGATCGCGCTGCGTTCGCGCTTCGCGGTCCATTTGTGGCGGGACAGAAAACCGACAAAAATCGGGGAACAGGGCGCGAAGCCGCGAAGAATATGCGAAACGGCTCCACACTTCGCATTCGCGCCTCTTCATAGCTTCGCGTACGATTCGCGGACTAAGTGTAGACGGCCTTGTTAATTACTGGACATATCAGGGCGCATTAATGACCATACAAATGATAATTGCAAATAGTCGTTACTTCGGACTCCACTCTCACATGATATGCCATCTGCTATCGGAGGATGAAAGCAACCCTCTACAAGACACTCATTAGACCAGTCTTAAACTGCTTAAGAAATATAGCCTCTCACCAATGCGGATGAAAATACACCCTTTGCACAGTCTTTGGACGTAAAACACTGCACAGGATCGTTGGGGCAGTGCAGGTGGATCATCGTGTCCTCCTGAATATCTGTCCTAAATTTCGGGGTCCCAAATTCACAATGGAAATTTTGAAGGCAATTGGAACTAATCTCAATTTGTTGCATGATGCATGGATCACTAAAAGGTAGGATGTCGTATCATGAACGATATTTGACCAAATTCAAATTCAAATTCAAAATTCTTTATTAATCTATAATATTACATATATTTTTTAAATTCAAAGCCATCCTAACTAGGCCTCGCCTGTACTAAAGTAGGCTTAATATAAAAGAAGGTAGAGTGGTTTTCGTAACTTGCTGTATTATCTTTGTATATTATTATTATTAGAAGTCTGGTCAACCGGACTTCTTCCTGCCTCATACAGTGGTAACACAAAGTGAAAGTCGAGAATCTATGCTGGAAAGGAATAGGCGATTAGTATATCTAAAAACTAATGATTGTTGAAAAATGTTGGTTCTATATTTCGGTGTAAACCGTTGTCAAGATAGATGGCATTTCTTATATTTAATATATATATATATATATATATATATATATATATATATATATATATATATATATATATATATATATATATATATATATATATATATATATATATATATATATATATATATATATATATATATATATATATATATATATATATATATATATATATATATATATATATATATATATATATATATATATATATATATATATATATATATATATATATATATATATATATATATATATATATATATATATATATATATATATATATATATATATATATATATATATATATATACATATATATATACATATATATATATATATATATATATATATATATATATATATATATATATATATATATATATATATATATATATATATATATATATATATATATATATATATATATATATATATATATATATATATATATATATATATATATATATATATATATATATATATATATATATATATATATATATATATATATATAAGATGATTATAAAGTAAATAATTATAAAAGCCACTTACATCGTGACGAAGGATTCCCTTGATCGGATTCGGGAATGCTTTAGGTGTTAACGAGAATGATGAATGCCTCTCACTTGCGGAAAGAGGAGTAGGTTTAAGTTGGGCCCATTTTTCAACTAGTAAACGCTCACCCTTCATCCAATTATCTCAAAAATTAAGCTACAATCCTTCTTTATACGTAAACTCACTCAATTTCCTATTATTTCAGGGGAAATAACAAGACAAGACGAGCTACTTGACAGATGGAAGAATTTAAAATTTCGAATTTCGTTTTTTTATTTTCTAAAGGTGCGATATAAAGAAGCTGCGATCAATATTCAGCTGAAAACTTAAAACTAAAAGCGTGACATGCCCTCATATCAATGAAAGGAAGCAGTCAGCTCTTTCCTATTAGTTGGAAAGATTACCTTTAACCTAAATGGATTATTTACAATGAACGAAACATAAAATATGTAAAAATTCAATATTTTGAAATATTTGATAGTTTTGTGTATATATTCTTTTTAGAATTGATCAATAAGATGATTATAAAGTAAATAATTATAAAAGCCACTTACATCGTGACGAAGGATTCCCTTGATCGGATTCGGGAATGCTTTAGGTGTTAACGAGAATGATGAATGCCTCTCACTTGCGGAAAGAGGAGTAGGTTTAAGTTGGGCCCATTTTTCAACTAGTAAACGCTCACCCTTCATCCAATTATCTCAAAAATTAAGCTACAATCCTTCTTTATACGTAAACTCACTCAATTTCCTATTATTTCAGGGGAAATAACAAGACAAGACGAGCTACTTGACAGATGGAAGAATTTAAAATTTCGAATTTCGTTTTTTTATTTTCTAAAGGTGCGATATAAAGAAGCTGCGATCAATATTCAGCTGAAAACTTAAAACTAAAAGCGTGACATGCCCTCATATCAATGAAAGGAAGCAGTCAGCTCTTTCCTATTAGTTGGAAAGATTACCTTTAACCTAAATGGATTATTTACAATGAACGAAACATAAAATATGTAAAAATTCAATATTTTGAAATATTTGATAGTTTTGTGTATATATTCTTTTTAGAATTGATCAATAAGATGATTATAAAGTAAATAATTATAAAAGCCACTTACATCGTGACGAAGGATTCCCTTGATCGGATTCGGGAATGCTTTAGGTGTTAACGAGAATGATGAATGCCTCTCACTTGCGGAAAGAGGAGTAGGTTTAAGTTGGGCCCATTTTTCAACTAGTAAACGCTCACCCTTCATCCAATTATCTCAAAAATTAAGCTACAATCCTTCTTTATACGTAAACTCACTCAATTTCCTATTATTTCAGGGGAAATAACAAGACAAGACGAGCTACTTGACAGATGGAAGAATTTAAAATTTCGAATTTCGTTTTTTTATTTTCTAAAGGTGCGATATAAAGAAGCTGCGATCAATATTCAGCTGAAAACTTAAAACTAAAAGCGTGACATGCCCTCATATCAATGAAAGGAAGCAGTCAGCTCTTTCCTATTAGTTGGAAAGATTACCTTTAACCTAAATGGATTATTTACAATGAACGAAACATAAAATATGTAAAAATTCAATATTTTGAAATATTTGATAGTTTTGTGTATATATTCTTTTTAGAATTGATCAATAAGATGATTATAAAGTAAATAATTATAAAAGCCACTTACATCGTGACGAAGGATTCCCTTGATCGGATTCCCTTGATAGCATTCCCGAATCCGATCAAGGGAATCCTTCGTCACGATGTAAGTGGCTTTTATAATTATTTACTTTATAATCATCTTATTGATCAATTCTAAAAAGAATATATACACAAAACTATCAAATATTTCAAAATATTGAATTTTTACATATTTTATGTTTCGTTCATTGTAAATAATCCATTTAGGTTAAAGGTAATCTTTCCAACTAATAGGAAAGAGCTGACTGCTTCCTTTCATTGATATGAGGGCATGTCACGCTTTTAGTTTTAAGTTTTCAGCTGAATATTGATCGCAGCTTCTTTATATCGCACCTTTAGAAAATAAAAAAACGAAATTCGAAATTTTAAATTCTTCCATCTGTCAAGTAGCTCGTCTTGTCTTGTTATTTCCCCTGAAATAATAGGAAATTGAGTGAGTTTACGTATAAAGAAGGATTGTAGCTTAATTTTTGAGATAATTGGATGAAGGGTGAGCGTTTACTAGTTGAAAAATGGGCCCAACTTAAACCTACTCCTCTTTCCGCAAGTGAGAGGCATTCATCATTCTCGTTAACACCTAAAGCATTCCCGAATCCGATCAAGGGAATCCTTCGTCACGATGTAAGTGGCTTTTATAATTATTTACTTTATAATCATCTTATTGATCAATTCTAAAAAGAATATATACACAAAACTATCAAATATTTCAAAATATTGAATTTTTACATATTTTATGTTTCGTTCATTGTAAATAATCCATTTAGGTTAAAGGTAATCTTTCCAACTAATAGGAAAGAGCTGACTGCTTCCTTTCATTGATATGAGGGCATGTCACGCTTTTAGTTTTAAGTTTTCAGCTGAATATTGATCGCAGCTTCTTTATATCGCACCTTTAGAAAATAAAAAAACGAAATTCGAAATTTTAAATTCTTCCATCTGTCAAGTAGCTCGTCTTGTCTTGTTATTTCCCCTGAAATAATAGGAAATTGAGTGAGTTTACGTATAAAGAAGGATTGTAGCTTAATTTTTGAGATAATTGGATGAAGGGTGAGCGTTTACTAGTTGAAAAATGGGCCCAACTTAAACCTACTCCTCTTTCCGCAAGTGAGAGGCATTCATCATTCTCGTTAACACCTAAAGCATTCCCGAATCCGATCAAGGGAATCCTTCGTCACGATGTAAGTGGCTTTTATAATTATTTACTTTATAATCATCTTATTGATCAATTCTAAAAAGAATATATACACAAAACTATCAAATATTTCAAAATATTGAATTTTTACATATTTTATGTTTCGTTCATTGTAAATAATCCATTTAGGTTAAAGGTAATCTTTCCAACTAATAGGAAAGAGCTGACTGCTTCCTTTCATTGATATGAGGGCATGTCACGCTTTTAGTTTTAAGTTTTCAGCTGAATATTGATCGCAGCTTCTTTATATCGCACCTTTAGAAAATAAAAAAACGAAATTCGAAATTTTAAATTCTTCCATCTGTCAAGTAGCTCGTCTTGTCTTGTTATTTCCCCTGAAATAATAGGAAATTGAGTGAGTTTACGTATAAAGAAGGATTGTAACTTAATTTTTGAGATAATTGGATGAAGGGTGAGCGTTTACTAGTTGAAAAATGGGCCCAACTTAAACCTACTCCTCTTTCCGCAAGTGAGAGGCATTCATCATTCTCGTTAACACCTAAAGCATTCCCGAATCCGATCAAGGGAATCCTTCGTCACGATGTAAGTGGCTTTTATAATTATTTACTTTATAATCATCTTATTGATCAATTCTAAAAAGAATATATACACAAAACTAAACAAAGGAATCCTTCGTCACGATGTAAGTGGCTTTTATAATTATTTACTTTATAATCATCTTATTGATCAATTCTAAAAAGAATATATACACAAAACTATCAAATATTTCAAAATATTGAATTTTTACATATTTTATGTTTCGTTCATTGTAAATAATCCATTTAGGTTAAAGGTAATCTTTCCAACTAATAGGAAAGAGCTGACTGCTTCCTTTCATTGATATGAGGGCATGTCACGCTTTTAGTTTTAAGTTTTCAGCTGAATATTGATCGCAGCTTCTTTATATCGCACCTTTAGAAAATAAAAAAACGAAATTCGAAATTTTAAATTCTTCCATCTGTCAAGTAGCTCGTCTTGTCTTGTTATTTCCCCTGAAATAATAGGAAATTGAGTGAGTTTACGTATAAAGAAGGATTGTAGCTTAATTTTTGAGATAATTGGATGAAGGGTGAGCGTTTACTAGTTGAAAAATGGGCCCAACTTAAACCTACTCCTCTTTCCGCAAGTGAGAGGCATTCATCATTCTCGTTAACACCTAAAGCATTCCCGAATCCGATCAAGGGAATCCTTCGTCACGATGTAAGTGGCTTTTATAATTATTTACTTTATAATCATCTTATTGATCAATTCTAAAAAGAATATATACACAAAACTATCAAATATTTCAAAATATTGAATTTTTACATATTTTATGTTTCGTTCATTGTAAATAATCCATTTAGGTTAAAGGTAATCTTTCCAACTAATAGGAAAGAGCTGACTGCTTCCTTTCATTGATATGAGGGCATGTCACGCTTTTAGTTTTAAGTTTTCAGCTGAATATTGATCGCAGCTTCTTTATATCGCACCTTTAGAAAATAAAAAAACGAAATTCGAAATTTTAAATTCTTCCATCTGTCAAGTAGCTCGTCTTGTCTTGTTATTTCCCCTGAAATAATAGGAAATTGAGTGAGTTTACGTATAAAGAAGGATTGTAGCTTAATTTTTGAGATAATTGGATGAAGGGTGAGCGTTTACTAGTTGAAAAATGGGCCCAACTTAAACCTACTCCTCTTTCCGCAAGTGAGAGGCATTCATCATTCTCGTTAACACCTAAAGCATTCCCGAATCCGATCAAGGGAATCCTTCGTCACGATGTAAGTGGCTTTTATAATTATTTACTTTATAATCATCTTATTGATCAATTCTAAAAAGAATATATACACAAAACTATCAAATATTTCAAAATATTGAATTTTTACATATTTTATGTTTTGTTCATTGTAAATAATCCATTTAGGTTAAAGGTAATCTTTCCAACTAATAGGAAAGAGCTGACTGCTTCCTTTCATTGATATGAGGGCATGTCACGCTTTTAGTTTTAAGTTTTCAGCTGAATATTGATCGCAGCTTCTTTATATCGCACCTTTAGAAAATAAAAAAACGAAATTCGAAATTTTAAATTCTTCCATCTGTCAAGTAGCTCGTCTTGTCTTGTTATTTCCCCTGAAATAATAGGAAATTGAGTGAGTTTACGTATAAAGAAGGATTGTAGCTTAATTTTTGAGATAATTGGATGAAGGGTGAGCGTTTACTAGTTGAAAAATGGGCCCAACTTAAACCTACTCCTCTTTCCGCAAGTGAGAGGCATTCATCATTCTCGTTAACACCTAAAGCATTCCCGAATCCGATCAAGGGAATCCTTCGTCACGATGTAAGTGGCTTTTATAATTATTTACTTTATAATCATCTTATTGATCAATTCTAAAAAGAATATATACACAAAACTATCAAATATTTCAAAATATTGAATTTTTACATATTTTATGTTTCGTTCATTGTAAATAATCCATTTAGGTTAAAGGTAATCTTTCCAACTAATAGGAAAGAGCTGACTGCTTCCTTTCATTGATATGAGGGCATGTCACGCTTTTAGTTTTAAGTTTTCAGCTGAATATTGATCGCAGCTTCTTTATATCGCACCTTTAGAAAATAAAAAAACGAAATTCGAAATTTTAAATTCTTCCATCTGTCAAGTAGCTCGTCTTGTCTTGTTATTTCCCCTGAAATAATAGGAAATTGAGTGAGTTTACGTATAAAGAAGGATTGTAGCTTAATTTTTGAGATAATTGGATGAAGGGTGAGCGTTTACTAGTTGAAAAATGGGCCCAACTTAAACCTACTCCTCTTTCCGCAAGTGAGAGGCATTCATCATTCTCGTTAACACCTAAAGCATTCCCGAATCCGATCAAGGGAATCCTTCGTCACGATGTAAGTGGCTTTTATAATTATTTACTTTATAATCATCTTATTGATCAATTCTAAAAAGAATATATACACAAAACTATCAAATATTTCAATATATATATATATATATATATATATATATATATATATATATATATATATATATATATATATATATATATATATATATATATATATATATATATATATATATATATATATATATATATATATATATATATATATATATATATATATATATATATATATATATATATATATATATATATATATATATATATATATATATATATATATATATATATTTTTTTCGCTTTAATTCGCCTCAATTGGAGGCATTTTGTGTTGCCAAAGGAAAAGCTCGATTTTTGAGATATATGGATGATGAGTGATCGTTCGTCGACGGTAAAGAGACCCATAAACTAACATGCACAATCGAAAGTCGTGCACATCCGTAAGTATATCTCATTCAAACATAAGCGTTTCCCAATCCAAGCTGGGATTTCCTTCGCTGCTGTTAAAGTAGCTTTTACTAATTTTATTTTAATGCGAATCATCATCCTATGAATGGATTATTTACAAAACCTTATCAAATATAAAAATATTATACAGTTTTTCTACCATGTTTCTTTATACATTTGCTAATGTTATACAATTTTATACAAGTTTACCTTATTTTGATATTATTATATAGTCTTTAGTATAAACTTCTCTGCCAGAAATTAAGATCGAAGTATCTTCTTTCATTTCATTGTGCATTGGAGGTTTTATATTTTTATTTCGATTTAATGGCTCGTTGATAACTAACGCAGCCTAATAATGTCATATTTTAAATGTTGGAAACGTCCGAAATTTTGAATTATTTCGAAACGTCATCCTCCATTTATGAGACGGCCTTTGCCGATGTGATCAAAGTGTTTTATTTTAGTTTTTTCGCTTTCATTCGCCTCAATTGGAGGCATTTTGTGTTGCAAAACGAAAAGCTCGATTTTTGAGATATATGGATGATGAGTGATCGTTCGTCGACGGTAAAGGGACCCATAAACTAACATGCACAATCGATAGTCGTGCACATCCGTAAGTATATCTCATTCAAACATAAGCGTTTCCCAATCCAAGCTGGGATTTCCTTCGCTGCTGTTCAAGTAGCTTTTACTAATTTTATTTTACTGCGAATCATCATCCTATGAATATATTATTTACAAAACCTTATCAAATATAAAAATATTATAGAGTTTTTCTACCATGTTTCTTTATACATTTGCTAATGTTATACAATTTTATACAAGTTTACCTTATTTTGATATTATTATATAGTCTTTAGTATAAACTTCTCTGCCAGAAATTAAGATCGAAGTATCTTCTTTCATTTCATTGTGCATTGGAGGTTTTATATTTTTATTTCGATTTAATGGCTCGTTGATAACTAACGCAGCCTAATAATGTCATATTTTAAATGTTGGAAACGTCCGAAATTTTGAATTATTTCGAAACGTCATCCTCCATTTATGAGACGGCCTTTGCCGATGTGATCAAAGTGTTTTATTTTAGTTTTTTCGCTTTAATTCGCCTCAATTGGAGGCATTTTGTGTTGCAAAAGGAAAAGCTCGATTTTTGAGATATATGGATGATGAGTGATCGTTCGTCGACGGTAAAGGGACCCATAAACTAACATGCACAATCGAAAGTCGTGCACATCCGTAAGTATATCTCATTCAAACATAAGCGTTTCCCAATCCAAGCTGGGATTTCCTTCGCTGCTGTTCAAGTAGCTTTTACTAATTTTATTTTACTGCGAATCATCATCCTATGAATGGATTATTTACAAAACCTTATCAAATATAAAAATATTATAGAGTTTTTCTACCATGTTTCTTTATACATTTGCTAATGTTATACAATTTTATACAAGTTTACCTTATTTTGATATTATTATATAGTCTTTAGTATAAACTTCTCTGCCAGAAATTAAGATCGAAGTATCTTCTTTCATTTCATTATGCATTGGAGGTTTTATATTTTTATTTCGATTTAATGGCTCGTTGATAACTAACGCAGCCTAATAATGTCATATTTTAAATGTTGGAAACGTCCGAAATTTTGAATTATTTCGAAACATCATCCTCCATTTATGAGACGGCCTTTGCCGATGTGATCAAAGTGTTTTATTTTAGTTTTTTAGCTTTAATTCGCCTCAATTGGAGGCATTTTGTGTTGCAAAAGGAAAAGCTCGATTTTTGAGATATATGGATGATGAGTGATCGTTCGTCGACGGTAAAGGGACCCATAAACTAACATGCACAATCGAAAGTCGTGCACATCCGTAAGTATATCTCATTCAAACATAAGCGTTTCCCAATCCAAGCTGGGATTTCCTTCGCTGCTGTTCAAGTAGCTTTTACTAATTTTATTTTACTGCGAATCATCATCCTATGAATGGATTATTTACAAAACCTTATCAAATATAAAAATATTATAAAGTTTTTCTACCATGTTTCTTTATACATTTGCTAATGTTATACAATTTTATACAAGTTTACCTTATTTTGATATTATTATATAGTCTTTAGTATAAACTTCTCTGCCAGAAATTAAGATCGAAGTATCTTCTTTCATTTCATTGTGCATTGGAGGTTTTATATTTTTATTTCGATTTAATGGCTCGTTGATAACTAACGCAGCCTAATAATGTCATATTTTAAATGTTGGAAACGTCCGAAATTTTGAATTATTTCGAAACGTCATCCTCCATTTATGAGACGGCCTTTGCCGATGTGATCAAAGTGTTTTATTTTAGTTTTTTCGCTTTAATTCGCCTCAATTGGAGGCATTTTGTGTTGCAAAAGGAAAAGCTCGATTTTTGAGATATATGGATGATGAGTGATCGTTCGTCGACGGTAAAGGGACCCATAAACTAACATGCACAATCGAAAGTCGTGCACATCCGTAAGTATATCTCATTCAAACATAAGCGTTTCCCAATCCAAGCTGGGATTTCCTTCGCTGCTGTTCAAGTAGCTTTTACTAATTTTATTTTACTGCGAATCATCATCCTATGAATGGATTATTTACAAAACCTTATCAAATATAAAAATATTATAGAGTTTTTCTACCATGTTTCTTTATACATTTGCTAATGTTATACAATTTTATACAAGTTTACCTTATTTTGATATTATTATATAGTCTTTAGTATAAACTTCTCTGCCAGAAATTAAGATCGAAGTATCTTCTTTCATTTCATTGTGCATTGGAGGTTTTATATTTTTATTCCGATTTAATGGCTCGTTGATAACTAACGCAGCCTAATAATGTCATATTTTAAATGTTGGAAACGTCCGAAATTTTGTATTATTTCGAAACATCATCCTCCATTTATGAGACGGCCTTTGCCGATGTGATCAAAGTGTTTTATTTTAGTTTTTTAGCTTTAATTCGCCTCAATTGGAGGCATTTTGTGTTTCAAAAGGAAAAGCTCGATTTTTGAGATATATGGATGATGAGTGATCGTTCGTCGACGGTAAAAGGACCCATAAACTAACATGCACAATCGAAAGTCGTGCACATCCGTAAGTATATCTCATTCAAACATAAGCGTTTCCCAATCCAAGCTGGGATTTCCTTCGCTGCTGTTCAAGTAGCTTTTACTAATTTTATTTTACTGCGAATCATCATCCTATGAATGGATTATTTACAAAACCTTATCAAATATAAATATATATATATATATATATATATATATATATATATATATATATATATATATATATATATATATATATATATATATATATATATATATATATATATATATATATATATATATATATATATATATATATATATATATATATATATATATATATATATATATATATATATATATATATATATATATATATATATATATATATATATATATATATATATATATATATATATATATATATATATATATATATATATATATATATATATATATATATATATATATATATATATATATATATATATATATATATATATATATATATATATATATATATATATATATATATATATATATATATATATATATATATATATATATATATATATATATATATATATATATATATATATATATATATATATATATATATATATATATATATATATATATATATATATATATATATATATATATATATATATTTATATATATATATATATATATATATATATATATATATATATATATATATATATATATATATATATATATATATATATATATATATATATATATATATATATATATATATATATATATATATATATATATATATATATATATATATATATTTATATATATATATATATATGATAAGGTTTGTAAAGAAATCCGTTTACAGGATGATGTTTTTATTTAAAATAAAATTAGTAAAAGCTACTTAAAAAGTAGCGAAGGAAATCCCAGCTTGTATTGGGAAATGCTTATGTTTGAATGAGATATACTTACGGATGTGCACTACTTTCGACGGTGCAATGTAAGTTTAAAGGTCCTTTTGCAGTCGACTAACGATCACTATTCATCCATATATCTCATAAATAGGGCTTATCCTTATGCAACACAAAATGCCTTTAATTGAGAGGAATTAAGCGAAAAAATAAAAAAATAAACTATTGATCACTTCGGCAAAGCCGTTTTCTAAATGAAAGTGACATTACGAAATAATTCAAATTTCGAATGCTACCAACATTTAAAATATGATACATTTGGCTGAGTTTTTTATCAACGAGCCATTAATTCGAAATAAAAATAAAAAAACCTCCATATGCTCAATGAAATGAAAGAAGAAACTTCAATCTTAATTTCTGGCAGAGGAGTTTATAATAAAGATTGTATAATGTTATCAAAATAGGGTAAACCTATATAAAATTGTATAATATTAAAACATTGTAAAGAAATATTGTAGAAAACAGTATAATATTGTTATATTTGATAAGGTTTGTAAAGAAATCCGTTTACAGGATGATGTTTTTATTTAAAATAAAATTAGTAAAAGCTACTTAAAAAGTAGCGAAGGAAATCCCAGCTTGTATTGGGAAATGCTTATGTTTGAATGAGATATACTTACGGATGTGCACGACTTTCGACGGTGCAATGTTAGTTTAAAGGTCCTTTTGCAGTCGACTAACGATCACTATTCATCTTTATATCTCATAAATAGGGCTTATCCTTATGCAACACAAAATGCCTTCAATTGAGACGAATTAAGCGAAAAAATAAAAAAATAAACTATTGATCACTTCGGCAAAGCCGTTTTCTAAATGAAAGTGACATTACGAAATAATTCAAATTTCGAATGCTACCAACATTTAAAATATGATACATTTGGCTGAGTTTTTTATCAACGAGCCATTAATTCGAAATAAAAATAAAAAAACCTCCATATGCTCAATGAAATGAAAGAAGAAACTTCAATCTTAATTTCTGGCAGAGGAGTTTATAATAAAGATTGTATAATGTTATCAAAATAGGGTAAACCTATATAAAATTGTATAATATTAAAAAATTGTAAAGAAATATTGTAGAAAACAGTATAATATTGTTATATTTGATAAGGTTTTTAAAGAAATCCGTTTACAGGATGATGTTTTTATTTAAAATAAAATTAGTAAAAGCTACTTAAAAAGTAGCGAAGGAAATCCCAGCTTGTATTGGGAAATGCTTATGTTTGAATGAGATATACTTACGGATGTGCACGACTTTCGACGGTGCAATGTAAGTTTAAAGGTCCTTTTGCAGTCGACTAACGATCACTATTCATCCATATATATCATAAATAGGGCTTATCCTTATGCAACACAAAATGCCTTCAATTGAGACGAATTAAGCGAAGAAATAAAAAAATAAACTATTGATCACTTCGGCAAAGCCGTTTTCTAAATGAAAGTCACATTACGAAATAATTCAAATTTCGAATGCTACCAACATTTAAAATATGATACATTTGGCTGAGTTTTTTATCAACGAGCCATTAATTCGAAATAAAAATAAAAAAACCTCCATATGCTCAATAAAATGAAAGAAGAAACTTCAATCTTAATTTCTGGCAGAGGAGTTTATAATAAAGATTGTATAATGTTATCAAAATAGGGTAAACCTATATAAAATTGTATAATATTAAAAAATTGTAAAGAAATATTGTAGAAAACAGTATAATATTGTTATATTTGATAAGGTTTGTAAAGAAATCCGTTTACAGGATGAAGTTTTTATTTAAAATAAAATTAGTAAAAGCTACTTAAAAAGTAGCGAAGGAAATCCCAGCTTGTATTGGGAAATGCTTATGTTTGAATGAGATATACTTACGGATGTGCACGACTTTCGACGGTGCAATGTAAGTTTAAAGGTCCTTTTGCAGTCGACTAACGATCACTATTCATCCATATATCTCATAAATAGGGCTTATCCTTATGCAACACAAAATGCCTTCAATTGAGACGAATTAAGCAAAAAAATAAAAAAAT
This sequence comes from Micropterix aruncella, assembly GCA_944548615.1. Classification (NCBI taxonomy): domain Eukaryota; kingdom Metazoa; phylum Arthropoda; class Insecta; order Lepidoptera; family Micropterigidae; genus Micropterix; species Micropterix aruncella. The sequence continues at coordinate 16,718,430 of OX155968.1, read as the reverse complement.
AAACTATTGATCACTTCGGCAAAGCCGTTTTCTAAATGAAAGTGACATTACGATATAATTCAAATTTCGAATGCTACCAACATTTAAAATATTTATTATTTTTTTATTTTTTATTTATTTTTGTTTATTCAATTATTACTAATCAACATAACAGTAAAACCAATGCATTGAAAAGTAAAATTAATAAAGATATTACCATAACTATACAAATAGAATGATACGTATAATACTAGCTATCATGTAAAAATAAATAATTAATAGCTTGCAATTTAAACAAGTGAGGGTTGGCGGTAAAAATATCGAAATCTGGTGCCATCGAGTGAATTTCATTTAAGCGCCGCAAAGCACGCGCCAACAAGTTCCACCTCGTAAGGTTAGTGCGCGAGAACGGCTCCGCGAAAAGATGGTGCGATCGAGTACGGAGATAATTATTTGGTATGAATAGATCCACCTTTGCTAGTAAGCTAGGGTTATCAGTTTTACCACGAATTAGATTGAAAACATAGGACATGGTCAGCATTTCTCTTCTGAGACAGAGAGAATTATAGCCAACCATGCCTGTGATAAATGCAGTCGGATACAAAAATGGATAATATCCGTACTGCTTGAATTACAGAAATCTCAAAAAACACTTCTGTACCTTTTCCAGCATGAGGGTATAAGTATCTTCATGTGGATTCCTAATAGGTGATTCCAAATATAGATTCCAATATGATACATTTGGCTGAGTTTTTTATCAACGAGCCATTAATTCGAAATAAAAATAAAAAACCTCCATATGCTCAATGAAATGAAAGAAGAAACTTCAATCTTAATTTCTGGCAGAGGAGTTTATAATAAAGATTGTATAATGTTATCAAAATAGGGTAAACCTATATAAAATTGTATAATATTAAAAAATTGTAAATAAATATTCTAGAAAACAGTATAATATTGTTATATTTGATAAGGTTTGTAAAGAAATCCGTTTACAGGATGATGTTTTTATTTAAAATAAAATTAGTAAAAGCTACTTAAAAAGTAGCGAAGGAAATCCCAGCTTGTATTGGGAAATGCTTATGTTTGAATGAGATATACTTACGGATGTGCACGACTTTCGACGGTGCAATGTAAGTTTAAAGGTCCTTTTGCAGTCGACTAACGATCACTATTCATCCATATATCTCATAAATAGGGCTTATCCTTATGCAACACAAAATGCCTTCAATTGAGACGAATTAAGCGAAAAAATAAAAAAATAAACTATTGATCACTTCGGCAAAGCCGTTTTCTAAATGAAAGTGACATTACGAAATAATTCAAATTTCGAATGCTACCAACATTTAAAATATGATACATTTGGCTGAGTTTTTTATCAACGAGCCATTAATTCGAAATAAAAATAAAAAAACCTCCATATGCTCAATGAAATGAAAGAAGAAACTTCAATCTTAATTTCTGGCAGAGGAGTTTATAATAAAGATTGTATAATGTTATCAAAATAGGGTTAACCTATATAAAATTGTATAATATTAAAAAATTGTAAAGAAATATTGTAGAAAACAGTATAATATTGTTATATTTGATAAGGTTTGTAAAGAAATCCGTTTACAGGATGATGTTTTTATTTAAAATAAAATTAGTAAAAGCTACTTAAAAAGTAGCGAAGGAAATCCCAGCTTGTATTGGGAAATGCTTATGATTGAATGAGATATACTTACGGATGTGCACGACAAATATAATTTTTATTTTTATTTCGAATTAATGGCTCGTTGATAAAAAACTCAGCCAAATGTATCATATTTTAAATGTTGGTAGCATTCGAAATTTGAATTATTTCGTAATGTCACTTTCATTTAGAAAACGGCTTTGCCGAAGTAATCAATAGTTTATTTTTTTATTTTTTCGCTTAATTCGTCTCAATTGAAGGCATTTTGTGTTGCATAAGGATAAGCCCTATTTATGAGATATATGGATGAATAGTGATCGTTAGTCGACTGCAAAAAGACCTTTAAACTTACATTGCACCGTCGAAAGTCGTGCACATCCGTAAGTATATCTCATTCAAACATAAGCATTTCCCAATACAAGCTGGGATTTCCTTCGCTACTTTTTAAGTAGCTTTTACTAATTTTATTTTAAATAAAAACATCATCCTGTAAACGGATTTCTTTACAAACCTTATCAAATATAACAATATTATACTGTTTTCTACAATATTTCTTTACAATTTTTTAATATTATACAATTTTATATAGGTTTACCCTATTTTGATAACATTATACAATCTTTATTATAAACTCCTCTGCCAGAAATTAAGATTGAAGTTTCTTCTTTCATTTCATTGAGCATATGGAGGTTTTTTTATTTTTATTTCGAATTAATGGCTCGTTGATAAAAAACTCAGCCAAATGTATCATATTTTAAATGTTGGTAGCATTCGAAATTTGAATTATTTCGTAATGTCACTTTCATTTAGAGAACGGCTTTGCCGAAGTGATCAATAGTTTATTTTTTTATTTTTTCGCTTAATTCGTCTCAATTGAAGGCATTTTGTGTTGCATAAGGATAAGCCCTATTTATGAGATATATGGATGAATAGTGATCGTTAGTCGACTGCAAAAGGACCTTTAAACTTACATTGCACCGTCGAAAGTCGTGCACATCCGTAAGTATATCTCATTCAAACATAAGCATTTCCCAATACAAGCTGGGATTTCCTTCGCTACTTTTTAAGTAGCTTTTACTAATTTTATTTTAAATAAAATATATATATATATATATATATATATATATATATATATATATATATATATATATATATATATATATATATATATATATATATATATATATATATATATATATATATATATATATATATATATATATATATATATATATATATATATATATATATATATATATATATATATATATATATATATATATATAGTGAGAAGCATGTGAACGTTTGCACCGCTATTGTGGGAGTTTGCATAAGATTGTTTTTTAACAGAGAAACATTCTTATTTATTGGCGAAAAATTTGCAATGTAAGCGTTTTTATACAAATATTACACATATATTAGGTTCTTTCTCTGATGCCTCCCATTCTCTCCGAAATATTTGTATTGGATCAAATTACTTGATGTCCGCATGCCCTTCACGTACGGCTCTCAACGTAATTCCGTCTCTGGTCATGTTTGGCGATTCGTCATCTCGCTCATCGGTGTTGAAAAAGCGTGGTTATAGTACGATTATGGGTAAATCGCGTGAGAGGTCGTACCGTGTGCCAGGTCGGCGTGTTTAGTTGCCCTATCTGTTTCGTTCTTTTTGCTATTTGTAACGGTTTGGTATTCGTCAGACATATCTGTTGGTAGTACGCATCTCCGATTCAGTGCTGATGTAGCCCCGACAACGTCATATCTCTCTGAATCTCTGCTCACGATCCATTAGTTATAACACAGACATGCATATTGTTGTACATAAATAACAGTTTCAAACAAAAAATAATTATCTCTATTCATTCATTAATGCAAGCATATCCAAGGGGATTTGAAATCGTACAATCTACTAGACCTAGACCGTCTGTATCAGGCTGGTCTGCGTTATGCGTTATTTTTATTCTCGCGTGAACTGACGCATTTGGTGTAATTTTAAAACTATTTTAAATCTCTATTACATTCAAGTTAAATTTCAGCGATCTCGTATTAGAATTGTAGTATTTCTATTTATTCGTTCGACTACTTGCCACTCGCTCCCGACTACTCGCTCCTCCGAACGTAAACTGTGGTTTGTGTCATTTCTGTTTTAAACACACACTTCTTTATCTAATCTGTGATCGAGAGCCGACGCGCCCGAGAGCATACGCAAGGCAACTGCCTGAAAATCAGGCCTCATGTCGCTTGACGTTAATGTACTCGTAGATACCGCGTGGAAAATTGAATGGCGTCTGACAAATTTTTATATCGCTATTGTCAGAATACTTTCACGACCTGATGTAATATTATAAACGTCTCCGTGGGCCTGAGTTGAGTATGTGAAGGGATTTGTCACATTTCACTGGTTTTCGTTATCATATTTTTCAACTTCACACATTTCTGAAACAATAATAACTTCACGGTTTCTGAGATTGCACCTAGATTATTTAGTATTTTATTTTAAATTTACTTTTTTTTATGACAAATTCGTTGTTACCACTATATTATGTTTGAATCTCCAGTTGTATTTGTATTTTATTTTGATTACTATGTCTTTTCAATTAGTTTGTATCTATCGATTTTAATTCTTGTCAAAGATTAATTTGCCAAAATTATAACATTTTAAAACTATATCATGTTTTACTTATCGGTTTAGAATATTGAAGGCTACACACTTAACCCCTCAAATGTGAGGCGTCCCTTAAGGGATGCCTTGGCAAAATGTATACAAAATATATATAAATTTATATAAATGTAAATATAAATGTAAATGTGCGCCGCTTTATAGTAATCCGCTCTATAGTAATGCTATAGCTCTATAGTAAACCCCGCTCTATGTAAATGTAAATGTAAATGTAAATATAAATTTATATACATTTTGCCGTAGGCAACCCGAGCTAATCGCCATTCATTTGAGGGGTTAATATATATTGTTTATTTTAATCTCTGTCATCGATGAAATAAAGAATTAAAAATAAATTAAATAATGAGTAATTTATGAGTCAAATCATTATCGTCATTGCTAAAATAAGGCTACTCGTTTGAATAATGATATGGACAAATGGATTTGTAAATAAATAAAAAATATTATTTTCCCCATTTACAAATTTCTTGAGACTGTTTCTCTTAAAAGTATTTAATTCGCAAAACTATCGAGCAACGTGTCAGACTTACTGTAGCGTATAATCAAACAGAATAAAATTTTCATCGCGAGACATACAACCTTATGTTGAGACAGATATATATTAAAATTGTTGTATAAAAATATAATTTTAAAGTACAATTTAATATCCTGATGTCCACTTAGGAGCCATCATGGCGTTGATTTTTGACAGGTTGAGTTTTTTTTATAAATTTATAAGAGGTGGTCTTTGGTATTCCATTCTTAGCTGACAGAGAGGTTAACGACTAAGATCTTGATTTATGAAAAGCTTCTTGAATCATCTCATAGGCGCTATTCAGGTTCGAATCCAGTTTTGTGATCGACTCCACGATACTCCCCGACATCGAAGTCTCCATTATTAATGCGGTTGTACAATACTTTAACCGTTGTTTGGGAGAGTGCATTAGAAGTCATCACGTTGACTAGTCTTCGATGGGCTTCGGCCGCCGAGTATCCTTCAAGATACATAAACTTGATTATTTGACGCTGCGAAAATACATCGTTATAGTTACGACCTTCTAATTTTGTAGTTATGTAGTTATAGCGCGATGATCGTTACAAATGATGAACAACAACTGAGTGCTCTATATTTAGTGATACAATAACAATGCGCAATAACAATTAAATATTGCGCAATGAATTTTCGAAGCCGGTCTAGTTTGATCCGAACGACGTATTAGAAATTCTTTCTAATTACAAAAAACTTTACAGCGATGGATAAATGTTGAGTATTTTATAGGAGTGCTGGTTTGTGTACGTTACGATACTCATCAAGCAACACTAAATTCGGTGAATTGTGCAATTATCCTTTGCAATTTCATTGTGGGTGATTGCAATAAACTTCTACCCTTGCTTCAACAAGACAATGCAGCACATAAGGCGACTTTAGTGCCGACATGCGATATATACCTATTATATCTATTCATATTCGACAGATCAGTGTGTTTCCACCTTTGCTTAGGGTCGTGACAAGCGTGTTGTAAATGTTTGGAATCATTTAAAGCCACTCGACTCAATAAATCGCTGGCGACGGAGCACGTACCGCTCGTTGGATATATTAGGCGGGAAGATCTTCTCTTTATTTAAAAGATTTACTCATAATATCAAAATGTAGAATCTGGTTATATCGTATAAGGGTAAATATGAAACTATAATTAGGTATAGGATATGATGCATTGTGACGTCAGAAACGATTTTATTTCGAATCAGGACCATTATCTTACTAGTTATTTGTGGCATGGTAGAGTGCTAATGTTACTTTTTGCAAGATAGGTAGGTTATGTATATATGTTATTTAGTCCAATATCAACAAAACATATAACTATGGGAATATATTCAAAGATTTAAAAATCTAAAGTACTCCTAGCAGTATTTTCCAGATCAATGTAAATCAGCCTTCAGGCTAACAACGACAGGACCGGAAAATACGCACGGCAGTAGCAGGGCGAATTTGCCAGTCCTGCTGTTTTTGGACTGACGCTACTAGTAGTGTATGCCACAAGTACTTACCATAGCTGTTATTTAATAGAGACTGAGTGAAGTAGCAAGAGTAGATAGGGAACCTGCTGATACTTGTAGACATCCCTTGGAGATTCGCTAGATTTTGACTATATTTACTTTCCCAATGTAATCGTGTTACAGTTCTATTAAACTATCAGATTTGCCGCACATGGCTTCTGTATCCATGCTCGATCAAACAATAATTGGTTTTGGACATCATTTCCCCATAAACATATAGGTTTTACCATAAAATCAGACTAATATTGATGGACTCACGATATCATTACTTTCTCTTTAATTAACTTTACCCACAAAAATAATAGGGACCAGATTAAGGTCCAGTAACTTGTCATTGGGACTTGCAAAAGGCATATCCTAGGGGTAATTAGAATTACATATCGATAAGTAGCCAAAGACCCAAGGTACCATCAACAATGATTTAATACTATTTACCATTTTTTTTATTCAACACGATTATTTATTTTACGTATTCTCTTTTGATTTTGTCCTATTATGAATTAGTTATAATGGTTACGGTAATATAGATAATTTTTTACTTGCTCAATATATGCCATACAAAAGTATAAGAAAGCTCGCTGTAACACGTCCCTTGTTACATGTCCTGGCTCTTAGTCGGGCGGCAGCAGTACACAATGCTAATTCTTATATCGGCAGTGTTCAGATTTTTATTAATTTATTTGAATTAAATATAAATTAATATAAATTTATCGATTAGTAAGAGACATATTATTTGTAAATGCGTTTAGTTAAATAAATACCAAACACTAAAATTCTACCTATTATTGAACATCAAAAGTATTAAAAGTTCAAATATACAAATGGTTTGGGTGCACATATTGAAATGCTTATAAGATAATATTTAAAAAACCTAACTTTAAGTATTTTACATGAACGATGTTATTACCCTATTAGTTATTTGTGGAAGAGTGTTAATGTTAATGTTACTTTTTGCAGATATATGTTATTTATTTCAATGTCAACAAAAACATTTAACTATGGGAATATATTCAAAGATTCAAAAATGTAAATTTTGAAACGCAATCCAACTATCTGGCGGCTAGGGATTGTTATTTATAAATTTGACAAATATGTCCTTTAAAACAAATTACTTAGTTATTACTAAACATTTGATCGAAAATAGTTATAAATTTAATGATGACTCTTCAGGTTAGTGGCGCTCTCTGACATAGTTGTGCTTAGAATATTCTATGTGCATTGCTGCATGCACTCTTGTCGTACGGATTTAAATTGTGGAGTCGAGCGATAGATTGCGATCGCATGTTAAGTACTTTGTATGTCGAATTTGTAGTATGGAATTACATGTAGTATGTAGTACATTCGCACGTATTGCTAATAGAATAATCGTTTTAAAAAACGACATTGGGTATGGTTGAAACAGCATAATATACTGGACGCTGAACTCTATAGAAGTGTGTTTACATTGATACAGTGGCGATCCAGCGAGGGAACCCAGGGACGATGGATCCAGCTACTGGTTCAATTTAAATTAGCCTTTACGCTACAAAGACTAAAGTTAAGTAGCAAGAGGATACCGGTAGGATAAGGTACCGCTGACACGAAGACATTTTACGGAGATTCGCTAGATTTTGACTTTTATTACTTCCCCCAATATAATCGTGTTACACAAAGTATATAAATAAAGAGTCTTGTTTTCCACCAAAACTAGTAATTCGAGTTTGACCGCATATCAACGCTTCGAGATCCTGGGAATCTAAAACAGGGATTTTGGAAAGGACTGACTGTGCATGAGTGTGCCTATGTATGTGTGTGTATATATCTACATATGTGCGTCTGTACCCATTGTACCTAAGAACCATACTACTATTTTTTATATTACATATAAACCATATTACACACTGAAATAATTCATTCTAAGTTCGAGATTTGAAAAGCTAATAAGAGATATGAGCTGATTTTTTAAAATAACAACTTTCGTTTTTTCTTCAAATCACTAATTTGTTAATACTGGCTATGGAAAATTACATATAATATGTACTTCGCTTCTTACGCTGACATTTACCTACCTACAAATATGGTAATATCTCTTTTTGACATTCTCAGCGTGTTTTAAATTTAAAATGGTAAAATCGGCAAAAAAAATAAACGTTGTAACTTAATTATTGTTAAAGATATAATGGAAATTAAGAAAAAGGTCGTCTTTAATTTAAAATGTTGTAATCTGAAAAATGTGTACTTTATATCTCCGATATTGTTAATGCTATAATGGAAATTAATAGTACGTACCTTACAATCCTTATAAAAAATTCTCTAATTGTGTCAGTCAGTATTTATACTGACTGACACAAGTCATTTATCGTCACGTTGTTTTAAGTCATCATTAGTAGTTAATGAGTTTACCTATAATCATTATTTTTAAATGATGGGTAGAAAATGACTTATTTAAAATCCGAACCATAAAGTCGCTATTACTATAGCCGATAGTGTATATGTGAGAAGAGGGTTGCATTGTTTTCTAGATTCATCAAGAAAATATTTGGTAAAGTGCATTTGATATAAAGGGTAAATGGTAACACGTACAATAAAAGTTAGGAATATTTTTTTCTTTTATTACAGAAAAATATCGCTTAACATAGGTAAACGATAACTGCATATATTCTACAACAAATTAATTAGCAAATAACAGGACTATGATCAAACAATGGATTAGTAAACATTCTGCAAAATTTAGTAGCGATCAGCAAGATATTACCGTAATATATTAGTTTCCACTAAGTAGATACCCTAAAATTGTTATTATGATAGATATTTTAAAAAATATTAAATCTAGGAGAACAAAAAAAAGTTTGATTAATCCAATTGAAATAATAAATAGGATAAAAAAACTTATTTACAGTATGAAATTTGTAACACCCGACGGTTCGGCGACCTTGCAGCCGCCGTTGTCAAGGGTAGACTGGATGTTACAAAGTTCACGGGGTAAATTCGTTTTTTATCTTATTTATAATGTAAAACAACCGCAATAGTCTCCGAATTGAAATAAGTTAAGGCGCTTTTTATAGCCAATACTAAAAATGAGGCGCGTTGTATGATTGTTTATTTTAATTATTTATTGTGAAATTTAAAAATGGGCAGGTTTAATATCCTACGAAAATCTCTTACAACCAACCCTACTATGAAGTATTTATATGTAAGGGTGTGTAAAACATGTATGTAAGTGTATATCATGTTATTGGAAAATGGTGACCCAGCCGAGAATCGAATTCGGAACCTTACAATGTAAGATCAGACGACCTAACCACTATGCCACCGGTCAGGGCAAAATGCACATCACTGAGGCTAACTTTCGGCATTTTGATTATAATTTCGTATAATCGTAAAACTTGTCGCTTCATCAAGACGATATTTCGGGAAAGTATATTATGGTACCTTGAATGAAACCAGTATTCAATTTATATTGGCCTATCTGTAACGACAGAAAATTATTGTCTTCATAAACTGAATACAATATCCTTATGACAATAAAATATATAGGGTAAAACTAAAAAATACTGTTTTAATACATTGAAAGTGAAAATATATTTAGGCAGAGTATCTTAAAGCCGGCTTAGGACAAGTGAAGGAGTAGCAAACGTCCTTTCGAAATATATATTTGGCAACGGTGTTTGAATTTTAAATAAAGGGAGGGGGGTTAGCAGAAGAGAGGATGAGAAGAGGTGGGAGGTCGGGGGACATTCGAGAAATCGTCGCAAATATTTTATGCTAAATGGGGTTGTATGCCTTGGCAAGCGTCTAAGCAGAGGAAAGGAAGGGAAAAGAGGAATGGGGGGCAGTGGGGACAGTGGGGAAAGGGGAGCAAGTGGAGCAAGACGGCACAAAAAATATGGCAATCATTAAAATTAAAAATTATTGAAATTATAAACAAGAAGTAATTTTAATTTGAATCACACTTTATTACCATACTAGCTGACCCGTGCCCACTTCATTGGGCGTTAAAACTTTTTACCTGTGATGAAATTATGAGTGTGGTTCGGTTAGTACTGAGTGCTATGATTTATTTCCTGACTGCCAAAAGAAGGGTTATATTTTTACTGCACATGTATGTATGTATTTGCATGTCAATTTGACTATATTACCGTTATTTGTGAGTGTCTTTTTGTGAGTGTCTTATTTGTGAGCGTATTATCTCTTTGACTATTTATGCAGTAAAAGGGAAAAGTCTTTTGTTTTAAACACTTGAGACGATATATTTACTTATTTTCATAAGAATTCATAATTGTTGATAATATGACCATTAAACATACTATATGACCAATAAACATTAAATTATTTTTAAAATATAAAATACTACTTTTTGTGACTTTATAAAAGTTAGACATATTATGCTGTGTCTGACATTTTTATAGGTAGGTATTATCAAGCTCTACAACTTTTCTCTAAAACTTAATCATATATCTCTCGACCGTTTATTCTCCGACTTACTTTGCAAATCCGACTACCACGAAAAAGTATTTTCATTTTTCAGATTAATATATAGCCTATGACACTCACAAATAACGTGGCTTTCTATTGGTAAAAGAATTTTTATAATCGGTTCAGTAGATCCAGAGATTACTTTCTACAACGTCACAAACTTTACCTCTTTATAATATTAATATAGATTTATAAATATTTACCATATTTATAAATTTTTATCGTATAGTAAAGTATAATATTTATAATATTAAGCTGAAGAACCGAGAAAATGAGCATGCGGTCTCACATACCGTGTCGTATTAAAATTGAGCGGTCTCTCAGACCGAATAAGTTTATTGCTAATTTCTGTAGGCTATGTACAATAGCGCATAAACTCACTCTCTTACCCCATGTGAGTATTGCGTACAAATAGGGGATTTCCCTCTTAAGTTTTGCGATTATACGAAATTATAATCAAAATGCCGAAAGTTAACCTAAGGGATGTTCATTTTGAGGCGGCGCTCGGCGACGCATCGTTCCCACTAATTAGCCAAGTACAAAACACCTGAAACGTGGCTGAAATTGGCTGAATCTATACAGGGATGATAACATAAGGGATTATTAGGCTGCGAGGGCTGGTTGCTAATATGACGGGCAGGTATGTTGTTCTCGTTAACGAATGCCGTTTACGTGTTGAAAACAGTAACGATGCCGTTATTGTTTTAACAGAGGTGTTGTTTTAACCTTTCAACGGGGACATAAATGTTACAAAATGAAATATCGTTGCTATATTTTATAATTATTGCAGAAATAGGAGATTAACACCATGACACCGGAAAAAAGTCACAACGATTTTAACAAAATATCGATCTTATACAATTGATCTGTTATTAAACCTCATTTGGTTTATTTTGGACTACCTCAAACGCATCTTTCTACTCACGAAACCAGCGATTCGATAAGTGGTTATATATCAGTGTTGCTGATAGGTATTAATTTTTCGTGAAATATTCCGTGTTGATTAGATGTCAAATGCCCTTGAATGGAAAAGCTTAAACTTATTACAGACATGATATTTCTTACTTTTTTTGCGAGTTTTAAAAGATACATTACCCTGACAAATTTAATAACTGTGAAATTTAAATCTCTACTTAAAGGAAATCTTCGCAAATGTGAATATTATCGACATATTTCTATTTTAAACACGACTTCCTTCATAAACATTCCGATTAGGTTTATACGACAGTCGAACAGGATAATCTACAATTTCGAAATCCCCGAGAAAGTTGCAAAGGCGAGACTGTATAATATATTAACTAAGACTAAAATACCGTCAGACAATTATTTCTGCTTTAGGGAAAACTAGGTAGCCAAGAATGATGTTATAACTGGCCTAACAGAATTTATAGTGCAAACGGTGGATAAAGGGTGTTTGAGGTAGTCCAACTATAGATACACCAAATCAAATCAAATTCTTTATTATTTAAAATAACATATTTACAAATAAAAAAAGACACAAATTAACCTTACTGGATCGTACGAGACTTCCGCAATAAGGTATACTCGTATAGTTTATTTGAATACCTACTGCCTAATGATAAAATAAAATTCCTCTCTTAAATAGTTTGGTAGTTATCTATGCGCTTTGATTTTAATTTTGTTTTAAGGAAAGCTACTGTCTGGTATACTGTGACAATACTGCTACACTATTCATGCTTTTAAACTGGTAAACCGCATTTGAGAAAGCAAATGCGGAAATGGAAGTCATTAGGAATTGGTGAGAATTTAAAACCTAACGGTCAAGTTGGCAAAACCAAATACATGTCATACAGATGGAAACTTTAATTGTTCACGAATGCAACCATATAGCGTATTATTTATTCGCCGCGATGTCAACACTGGCAAAAATATTTCAAGTTTTGGACATAGCAACGTTGAAAGTGACAGCTGTCTGTTGACACGTTTTCCTTCACGAGTTCGTCGTCAGAACACTTGCAAACATTTTCGTTTAATAAATTATTGTGCTAAACTCTCTTTCTTATTAAATAGACATTTTAGACACGAAGATGAGTGAGCCAATTGTGGATGATTACAGCGCCGCGACAGTGAAGATCGAAGAAACCGTCGCCATTAAATCGGAGGTCGTCGATCCTGATGATTCAGATTCGAATATAAGTTTGAGCGTTTCAATAGCAGATGAAAGGGGCAATGTGGTCGAATTCTTCGAAGGAGAGACTCAAGTCATTAAGCCAGAACTAACAGAAGATGAACCACGTGGAAGCGGTAATGTTGTGGATTGTGCATCTCGTGTTGGAAGTGTTGAATCTTTCGTTTGTCCGGAGTGCGACGAGGCGTTTTCTCTGAAGTCCAATTTAAAAGCCCACGTTTCCGCCGTTCATACAAAATTAAAAGAATTTGTATGCCGCTACTGTTATAGTTTATTTTCACGGAAGGATAATTTAAATAAACATGTTGCCGCAATTCACTTGAAGTTGAAAAAATATGTGTGTAGCGAGTGCGATCATGCTTTTACACAAAAAGGGACCTTAAAGAGACACATGGACTCAGTTCACAGGAAATTAAAGAAATTGGAGAAATTTCTCTGTGGCGAATGTCACCGTGCATTTTCACAGCAACACCATTTGAAAGTGCATATAGACACAGTTCACAGAAAGCTGCAGATGTTTTCGTGCGGGGAATGCCATTGTGCTTTTACAGAGAAGGGAAGTTTAAAGAGGCACTTAGCCAGTGTTCATCAAAAATTGAAGAAATTTGTATGTGGTGAATGTGATAGTTCATTTTCACGGAAAAGTATTTTAAATATACATATAACTGCAATTCACTTAAAGTTAAGGAAATTTGCATGTAGCGAATGCGATCAGGCGTTTACCCACCAATCGCACTTAAAAAGGCACGTTGACTCAGTTCACAGAAAATTGAGGAAATTTGTCTGTGGTGGATGTGATCGTGCATTTTCAGAGCAAAGAAAATTAAAGAGTCATTTACACACAGTTCACAGAAAGTGTCACATTTCCGCCGCTCAAATAAAATTAAAGGAATTCGTTTGTCGCCAATGTGATAGTTCGTTTACGCGGAAGGATAATTTAAACACGCATATTGCTACAGTTCATTTGAAGGTAAAGAAATTCGTATGTGGTGAATGCTACCATGCTTTTACACAAAAAGGGGCATTAAAGAGGCACGCGAACTCAGTTCACAGAAAATTTAAGAAATTGAAGAAGTTTATTTGTGTCGAATGTGATCGTGCATTTTCAGAGAAAAACAAATTACAGAACCATTTAGAAAGAGTTCACAAAAAGGTGACTATAGTTAGATGCGGGTGATGCGTGCTTTTACAGAGAGAAAGGAAGCCTTGCATCGCATTACAATTTCTTGGTGGCCAATTGACGGCCAAACCCGCTCTTGGACGTGTCAAAATAATTGTTTTAGGTAGTAGGTACCTACGCCTCTTTACTACGGTTGGGGACTGAGCTAAATCTAAGCAGTGGCTGAGGTGCGCGGACCGGCGTTCGGTCTCCCACAGACATTAGTGTTGTGACATCACTCGCCCGGTGCTTCTCGACAGTAATAGGTATAGGTATGTACGATAACGAAAGAACGCGTGTTCTATGAATGCCGGTCCCCGAACCTCAGTCCTTGCCTACATTTAGCTCAGTCCGCAACAGTTCTCTTTAACATACATGATAGACAAATATTATATAGTTTACCTAAGGGCGGATTGAAATGGACCACTTTTTTTTCAACCCTGTATTACTAAACGTTGATGTGGACAAATAGCTGGTAAAATTATTTATATATTTTTTTATTATGATCCTCGGCTGGCGTAGTGGATTTGTAATTAAAGACAAAAAGTTTCAAAAATATTTTATATATAAAGCAAATAATTTTATGAACTCTATTGTAATATTAAATAATAAAAAAATACAATAAGCTTTAACCTTTGGGAAGCCAGTCATTCCACGCAAAATTTTCGAAGCCCTCGAAAATTTCTTTGTAGAAAGTATGCAAGCATACTAATATATTATAACGGTGGCTTATTCAATGTCAGGCCTCAGTGACAGGCTTTTACCGCAGTGGAGGGGGAAATACAGCCGATAATTGAATAAATACTGATAGAATATGGATAATATGAAAAAAGCCGATCGGTGTGCGTGGCCACCTAGGGGTTAACCATTCCAGCCTCCAATCATATCATCAGTATGCTGGCTTAATCGTTAAACTTCACAGAAAAACTGTGATTTCGTGTTGAAAGTTAGCACTATTTTTCTCGATGTTTTTCTTGCTCTAATAAATCCATCAGCGCGCTGTGCTTCTAGAAATGGCTAAACTAGGTTTAATCACCCTTTTTACGTCTCTCTCCATGGCCTATGAGAGAAGAGTCATACACTCGCCTGTATGACAAGGACAATTTTCAATACATGTATTTTAATTTTTATGTACCAAAAAGGATTATTTATTATTATGTACCAAAAATTATTAGTAATACAGGAAACATACAATGTCAAAAAACTAAATTTTTACTTCACCCTAGCGAGCATATTCGTTATTATTTGAATACATACCTATCTACTATAAAAGTTATTCATCGTTATATCTGCCTTGTCAGTAAAATGTTAAATAATAAAATTAAAGCTATTTCATACATTTATAAACTAAAAGTAGAAATATACATCAAATAAAATAACCAGACAACAAGTCTCTGCTTTTGTAAGTCATTTAAATGGGTACAATATTTGAAAAGTTATTGCCCTCGAAATCGGCCAGATCCATAGAAAGGGTGTAGCCTATCAGCATCTCCTTAATGTTTTTTTTTTTATGTTACATCTTCCAGCTGTTTAACAGTGGGAAGGAGTTGATTATAGAATTTAATGCTAAGACATAGGTAGCTTTTCTGTACATTTGCCAGTCTTATTCGAGCTACGCATGAAATGCAGCTAACAACAGTGAGAAAGACGGTCAGAATTAGTTGCAGTTTCTAAGAGGTGCTGTCTGGCCTACATTAAACACTGGTTTAAAGAAGCATTTACACTTTTCATTAGAAATTAAAGGAATTAGTTTATTGCGAATGTGTTCGTCCATTTTCACAGCGAGGACATTTAAAGGTGCATCTGGCCACAGTTCACGGAAAGCTGAATTAATTCTCGTATTGAGAGTGCGATCGTAGTTTTACTCAGAAAGAAAACCTGAAAAACCACGTGGATGTCATTAATAAGAAAATTAGTACACGGGAATATGGTATTTCATTCTCTTTAAAGCGCTTATTTAAAGTGCATTTAAATGTTGTTCATGGGAAGTATTTAATTTTTTAATGTACTGGATGCAATCAGAGTTTCGTAAATCGATCACCGCTAATTAGTCATTTAAATGTCACACGCCCTGTGTAAATATTCATGCCCATATTAATAGACGATATGTGTTAACTGAATGATAACGATGTGAACTATGGAAGTTAAAGTTAAGAAACCGTATATCTGCAAGACGATTTACACAATCCCGTAAGGAACTACGCCTAATTGCCATGTAACTGTTAGCATATGCAAAGAGAAATATCTTTGAAATATCTAGTCATCACTATAAATTGCTCCCCCCCCCCCCCCCTCATCCCCCGTTGAATATTCTCCTCATACACCTCTATCGTACATAACCATGCTACGAAGGTGCGAAACCTTCGATATATTGTCAAAAAATGGGAATATTCTGGTTCTCAAAACGGTAAAATATATTTATCATGCATTATGTGAAAGTTCAAGACTTATAATTCTACGCTCAAAATTTTTTTTTTTTAAAAACTACTTTGTGAGGATTTTTTGAAATTGTTGAGCTACTATCGAACGTATACAATTTGTCTGTTTTAAAACCTATGTGCTTTGTTCAGTTACCGCAAACGCTTCTTTCTAATTACGAAACTAGCAATTCATTAAATGGTTAATATCAGTGTGACCTGAAAAGTCAGGTAGGTATTAACCAAATATTCAGTTTTCGTGAAATATTCCGAGTGGATTAGATGCTCTACGCACTCGAAATTAAATCTTGAATGACGTGCTCTCTACCTTACATGCTTAATATTTGAAAATTGACAGCCCAGCCTTCAAGACGGCCGACCGACCTTCTCTAAATTATAAAAGCACTCCAGAAACGTATGGTCGGTGTACATGTTGAAGGGTTACCTTTCTTCAACGTAGCATCGCCAGTGTTTTACTGCATGTCCCTCCTCAAAAATGGACATAACTCCTCCCACTCATACGCAGACGTAGCTCAATTTACATTAAATGGTTTCATACACTCAGAAAAAAACATGGTGAATTTGACAACAAAAAGTTGTTAAATATGAGCCATCAAGGTAAAATAGTGGGAGCCACAACGCCAAAATTGTCGAAAAACATTGCTTATATGACAGAGCATAGCATTGTTAATTTCACAAAGGCGCGCTTTCACAACTTTACTTTGATGGCTCATATTTCACAATTTTACTTTGTGAAATTCGCAATGTTAACACATTGCGAATTTCACAACTTTACTCTGTTGATTCGCAATCAATTCCGCCTTTCAACCTTGTGGGTTTAGCAATGCGCACTTTGCTTCATTAGCAACTTTCAAGTTGTGTTTCTAACAGAGTTGTGGTTCGACCTTGTGGGTTTAGCAATGCGCACTTTGCTTTATTAGCAACTTTCAAGTTGTGTTTCTAACAGAGTTGTGGTTCAACCTTGTGGGTTTAGCAATGCGCACTTTGCTTTATTAGCAACTTTCAAGTTGTGTTTCTAACAGAGTTGTGGTTCAACCTTGTGGGTTTAGCAATGCGCACTTTGCTTTATTAGCAACTTTCAAGTTGTGTTTCTAACAACTTGAAAGTTGCTAATAAAGCAACGTACGCATTGCTTCAGATCTTCAGCATATTTTATTTGTACTGCTGTATACTGTACAACCGCTGTGTAAATATTAATTGCAGGGAAAAAGAAATCCATTATTGCTATTCCTGCAATATTTACACTGCGGTTGACCAGGAACAGCATTGCAAATAAAACCTGAAGAAGATCTGAAGCCTATGTTGCATTACTTGTGCGTGTTTGTGTATCCAATAACCTAAAACATAAACAACAGTTACACAAAATAAAACATTTATTTATTTACAACTGACATACATGTTATAACAAAAGGAGTGTTTAATTTTAATTTTACTCGAATAATTTTATGTGGAGACAGAGTTTAGGTCGGAAATAGAAAATTTCCATACAAAATAGTCATTAACCCTTCAAGCCCCGCGACTTCTATATCGAAGTCAACTGAACGCGTCCAGGAAAAGTGATTTGATTGGGTTTTTCGTGTCATTCCGTATTCAGTTGTATTTTATTTAAATGCACGATGATATTTGTATCATCGTGCATTTAAATAAAATACAACTGCATACGGAATGACACGAAAAACCCAATCAAATCACTTTTCCTGGACGCGTTAAGTTGACTTCGATATCGAAGTCGCGGGGCTTGAAGGGTTAAGAACTTGAAAGACGTTTCTGTAATATTTTGTATAGAAACGTATGCTCTAGAAACTCTGTCTCCTCTTAACTAAGATTAACAAACATAAGAAGCCATAAATTTACAGATTACAGTTTTATTCATACATGTATAAACTATTTTGATCATTATAATATTTAACTTTTCAACTTTTAAGATTTTCATTCATTTCAATTAAATAGGCTTGCTAAGTACAACATGGAGCTCAGGTAGATTGATGTCACATCCGATAACTACACCATTGCATATGAACGGATGTTGCATCAATTCCTGATCAATGAATACTGACGTCTGACACGAGTTTCGTAGATAATAAGCATGATAATGATCATCTAAACCTATTGTTTCAAAAAGCTTTGCCTTAATTATTATTTTACATACACCATCAACATATACATCTTTTATTTTAGCAAAGGTAACATTTTCCTCCTCAATTGCAGAAATAATTATGTCATTTGCTTTATTAATTTTAATTTTACTCGAATAATTTTATGTGGAGACAGAGTTTAGGTCGGAAATAGAAAATTTCCATACAAAATAGTCTTTAACCCTTCAAGCCACGCGACTAAGCCCCGCGACTTCTATATCGAAGTCAACTGAACGCGTCCAGGAAAAGTGATTTGATTGGGTTTTTCGTGTCATTCCGTATTCAGTTGTATTTTATTTAAATGCACGATGATATTTGTATCATCGTGCATTTAAATAAAATACAACTGCATACGGAATGACACGAAAAACCCAATCAAATCACTTTTCCTGGACGCGTTAAGTTGACTTCGATATCGAAGTCGCGGGGCTTGAAGGGCTAAGAACTTGAAAGACGTTTCTGTAATATTTTGTATAGAAACGTATGCTCTAGAAACTCTGTCTCCTCTTAACTAAGATTAACAAACATAAGAAGCCATAAATTTACAGATTACAGTTTTATTCATACATGTATAAACTATTTTGATCATTATAATATTTAACTTTTCAACTTTTAAGATTTTCATTCATTTCAATTAAATAGGCTTGCTAAGTACAACATGGAGCTCAGGTAGATTGATGTCATATCCGATAACTACACCATTGCATATGAACGGATGTTGCATCAATTCCTGATCAATGAATACTGACGTCTGACACGAGTTTCGTAGATAATAAGCATGATAATGATCATCTAAACCTATTGTTTCAAAAAGCTTTGCCTTAATTATTATTTTACATACACCATCAACATATACATCTTTTATTTTAGCAAAGGTAACATTTTCCTCCTCAATTGCAGAAATAATTATGTCATTTGCTTTATACCGCTCAGAACACTTTTCTGCCCATTTGACTTTATACAATTTGCTTATATTAGACAGCTTAATTTTATTTAGAATTTTTTTAACTTTACTATCGGCAATTTCTTTTTGGCCTCCGAATGAAAAAGACGAACCTATACTTCCCTTTAGAAAAATATCATTTAAGATCAACTGATGTCTTCGAGCTATTGTGAATGTCATGTTCATTCGATTATTTGAGGTTTTTGCGGCTAACTTGTTCGGTCGATGTTTAGCTTCAAAGCGCATAGAAGACAGATGCCGTAAGGGACCAAATCGTAACATTGCGGAGTGGTAATGCAATAAATTGTGAAACTTGGGTTTAAGAGATTGTTCGAACAATGTGGTAAACATTTCGCAAAGGTCAGCTACTAAAAACTTAAAAAAGTCAATTTGATCAGGTGCAAAGGCGGGAGATAAGACAAAATCTATAACTTTCATCAATTGAATATATAGTTCCCAATACTTATCGTACCTCGGAACGAAATTGCCGAACATCACCCCAAAATACTTGCAAAATGTGTACATTTCGGCAGCGTTTAAACGTATATTGCCCTTTCGTATATTAGGCATTGCTAGCGTGACCGGTTTATCTTTTTTATCAGGGCCATAGGAAAATGAAGAAATTTTGCTATTAACAATATCGATTGAAAAATATTTCAGTTTATCTACAAAAACTACAAGCAGTGAACACATGATATACTTTGAACAACCTTCGTGTAAGTCGTGCATTACATCAAAACCCATTTGTGAAAATAAACTAAAATTTTCTATCTGAAGCCATGTACAATTCTCTTTCACGCCTGTCAGAGATGGATTGTTCGTATTTAAATCTTCCTGATAGTTAGAGTCCGTTCTTAGAAGAGATGTATTTTCATAGAATTGCTTTTGCATTAGTTTCTTTTCTACTTTACAAGTACGACAAGGGAAGTTGCCCGAGAAGCTTTCAACAAAGCCTAAAACACTGTGCAAACCTAAATTATCTCCCAAAATGAGTGCCAATTCAAAGTAAACGGTTCCTTTAAAATTTGGTAGATCGAATGATATTCCGTTTCGAATTAAGTCATTGAACTGATCAATTAGAGGCTGGAATATTATTTTATTTCCAAATTCGACTCTGTCATTAGAATGATATAATAAAGTCAAAAAAATGTTAGACAATTGGGAGGCATAATAGTAAGGCAGACAAGGAAGAGAAATGTAGGCTGCCCCCAATTTATGTATGCCACTATGACTCCCCAAAGGGTTCAAAGTCTCAAAATCATCTATTTGCAAAAATACTGGCATGACTAATTTTTCTCCATGAAATCTCTGTCTCCAAAATGAACCATGCATAAAATGTTCCACACTGACTGATGCGTCATGGTTCATTAGTTTTTTCATATTATCTATCGTCTGACATAGCAACCGAGGCAAAGAAAAAAATTTGTGCAAAACCGCTTTCATTTGTATTTTATGCGCCACGCAATCTACTGCTTGATAAAAACTGCTTCCATTTTTTTTTACAAAATCAAATCTGCGACCCACCACATAAGGCTCAGGATTAATTAAGGACCCTTTTCCTTCAAAGTACTTCAATCTATGGTGCATTGAATTAAACATTTTTAAATCACTTATAATGTTTTCCGTAGCAGAGCCGGGCGTCATCGGTAATAAAGGCTTGATAGATAAGTTGAAAATGTTTTCAATACCGTTATAAACTGTATCTGACACATTTATCGGCAATTGAGGATTACTATAAAGGGATGAAAACAGTTGAGCCATGGTTTTGCTCAGTGAAACAGTATTCAAATTAATGTTTACATATTTTGCTTTGATAGCTTCATTTTCTAGTTTAGAAACTATTTTATCATCATTTTGTAACCCAGCTGGTGTAGTGCGCATATGTGAAGTGTCCATATTGGATGAAATTGCTTCAGGGGCTTGGGCCTCTGAATGGTCTTTCAAATAATGACGTCTAAACGAGTTGTAAAGTTGATACCTTCTTCCGCAACCAATAGTTGGACAGAAATAGACCTGGCCAGGATGATAAATAGTGTAGTGGTTTTTAAATTGTCTTAAATTAAGAAGAGACCGTTTACATAACACGCATTGCACCATCGTGTCTATTTAAAACAGATGCGAGTAAATCTAACATCGGAGTACCTTCCGTGTCATACTTGCTTTTCATGAGATATATACTTCTTTGAACGAACATCCAAATAGGTGCACATTCTTTCGGGTAAGGTAAATCTAATGCCCACAATATTTTAAAAGCATTCGTAATAACATCACACACATTGGAGAAGGTGTACCGAATGTCTTTTGATATAATTAAATCGTACTGCGCAACATCCTTCCAACTGGGGCCAACAGCAATAATATACGGAAGCACATGTATGTTTTTCTCTGTAAGTTTAGCTTCTCTCTCAGAACAATGGGTTTCGAGGTCTGATACAGACGGTACTAAACTTATGAAGGCGCTGCTTACTTCTGTACGCGAGGGGTTCCACTGTTTCTTGACACCTTTCACCGGTATCGTATGCATCTGCTTGAGCAGCAGCGGAATTGACAGGAAGGCCGCAACGTTCGCTGGTTCTTCTCCCACTGCAAATATAAATTTTACAAATAAATAAAATATATCATCACTCGTCTGTTCGTCTCGCACTCAAAATATACCGGATTATTCGGCCATGACTGCCGTAACTCTAGAAGTAGTTGAGGAGATTTAATTTGATAAATATTTTTAATAAGTAAGACTTTTTTGTAAGCATTATTAAGATCTACAACTTTTCTCTAGAACTTAATCATATATCTCTCATCGTTAAGGCAGCGTTCGTTAGAAACGTTTTCGTTCGACCGTTTTTTCCGACTTACTTTGAAAATCCGACTACCACGAAAAAGTCTTCTCATTTCTCGGATTAATATATAGCCTATGACACTCACAAATAACGTGGCTTTCTATTGGTAAAATAACTTTCAAAATCAGTTCAGTAGATCCAGAGATTACTTCCTACAACGTCACAAACTTTACCTCTTTATAATATTAGTATAGATAAGGGCTGTTAAAGAAGAAGAAGAAGAAGACAGATTTTAATAGAACAATTAAATGGCCAGGACTTAAGTTAAGGTATTATTTAGAACTAAACATTACTTACAGGTTGCAAGATCCAAGACAGATTGAATATCAACTCTGCGTATGAACTCTTGGGCCTTCTCGTCCAATAATGTTAGTAGGCGAGTCTTCACTGTTGGGAATCTTTCTTCGAATTTCCTTTTTGCTTCTCCATATATTGAATTGAAGTCACTGGCGAACTGCACAAAAAAAAATGTTGTATTTACTTATATAAACTTACATCATACTAATATATTTACTATTGCGTTATGTTTTACACAACAATTCTGCATCTAGATACAGGCATTAGAGGCCCCGTTAGATGTGCATAGCGCCTGAGCTGTGTTGATCCTAAGCTGTTGTTTTTCAATGTTCTATTATTTGCTGAGTGACATTGTAATTACTTTTTAATTGTGCAAGCATTAAATAAGTAAATAAAAAAATAATACATAATACACTCAAATGCTTACAATGACGCTACAGGAGCATATTCCAATGTGCGTTTTATTTCTTTTTTTTATTCTATATAATAGTGACACTGGCTACATTTTGCAGAACACATCGATGAGTCATCGATTGCACATTATCTGCTGAAAGCCCACAAAAACGCAATGACTTAATTGAACTTAATTGAATTTCGATTAGCAGCGGTTAGTAGCAAGCTGTCAAACGTAGCTGTCATTCGGATTGTTTACAACGTTTTTGAACACAACATGGAAATCGAAAATAATTACGAATATAATAACATGATACTCTTTGAAAATAATCTCAAAAAAGACAAAATAGAAAAAGCGCGTTCAGCAGAATTGCATCGATGCCGCGTGATCGATGTCTTAGCGGTTAGATCCGCAAAATGTAGCCACTGTATTAAATTTGCAACAAGTGAGAAATGTCGCATGTTGATAAGCTTACAAAATTACTCACCAATTCATAGCCCCATGGAGATTGTATCGCTGGGAATGTTTTGCAGTAAGCTATATAGTCGCTTCCCTCTAGGATGGCTACCCGCTCGCGCAGAGTATTATGCCATTTAGATTTAGCGAGATCTCGGGGTGATGAGGAGACTTTGAGCCACTGCACGTCATCTTGAGACGAGGCCTCCTCATTCTGAAGTTGTTGAAGCAAGTTGAAGTTTTCAGGCAAAGGTCGTGTTCTACCAGGCGTGTCGCTTGTACGCCTTTTCTTCTTTTTATTTTCGCTGTCGCTGCTGTATTCACTACTGCGGCTCTCGCTGCGGCGGGGTTCTGATGGAGTTGACAGGTTTCTTCTAACTGTGATTAGTCGGTTGATAATGAGGCCACTGGCCTGTATAGCCCGACCTTCAACTATTCGAAAGGGGCTGTAATATACGGAGTTTGTTTCTTCCGGAAATAGAGATACAATCTCTTTGGTCCAGTTTTCCCATACTTCTTTTCGTATCGGGTCCGTAACTTTTTTTAGTTTGCGTACTTCTGACTCCACGATGACAGCAGTGATGATTTTTCGGTCCCGTGTCGTTAAAACTTGTTTTTTAAGAAGCGGCTTTCCTGCTGTGGTGGACTCCAACATTGATCGGAGTGTTGTTCCTACCAGGATTGTAGTAAAGTCGATAATTGACACTTCTTCATCAAAATGTGTGAGTTCCCTTTCCTGAAATTAAAAAAAATTATATAATTCTCTACTTATTTTATTTCTCGTCATTTTATAGTATTCAAAAGCGGCCGTAGTCCACGAGACTGCACGAGATCACATTCTGTTCCATCCAATAACAGTTTTTATTTAAAGCCAGTTTTATAATTTTTCTAACTCACCGCCGCCCTGGCAGATGATGAACCGGCTACAGCAGGTGACAAAAACTTCTCTGTAGCATCAATCTGAGTATTAAACGAAGAGACAGTGTGTTGAGGACCCTCCTGTAACAAAAAAATATCCAGCCTTATTGAAGGTTCAATATCATATTATGCTATGACAGGAAATATACTACAGTTAAAACTAAATTGCAATTAATTCAGTTTATTTTACCAAGAGACATTCAATTATATTCGATACAAGCAAAATTTGTTATTTTTAAATTACTGTGAAAATTTTAATTTATTTATTTAAAATGGTGCATGAAATCTACACAAACCTCATGTGGAGTCATACACCATGATGACGGTGAGGGAGTGCAAGATGACGGTGAGGAAGTGCGCGATGTCGACACGAACGACTTTTGCCTAAATGGAGCAGCGACAGAAGTGCGAACGGTTCTTTCATTAAGAACGCTAACCTTGCATAGGTCACTTTCCTTCTTCTGTAAATAAAGGAAATTACTATAATATCTGTAAATAACATAATTACGTAGACTTCGGATAGCCAACCGGACGTCTTGCCGACCGCAATGTGCGTGGGAGTGCAATCGGAACGAAAACCGATAATGTCACGAACATTATGGCACAAGTGTACATCGGAGTGTCGCAAAGTGTTTTATGATTTAAAACTTTACAAACCGTCGAAAAGACAAGTTTGATGCGAACTGACTTTTATCTGAATTTTATTGCAACAGGCATGCAAGGAGCAACCATCAGAACTACTCACGCGGTCCAGTGCTATGCGAAGCTTTCCTTTATCTACGACCTGTGGAACCAAGCTGTAAAGCTCGTGATCGTTAGCGTGCAGCAGAAAGTCTAAATCTGCACCCTGATCTAGAAAAAAAACAATCTATTATAGCCACTCCGTTAAGTCGGAATTATTCTACTTTTGGTACCTCGTCTAGTTTTCAAAAAAAAAATACACACTACTAAATTCAATCATTGCAGTGCTAAATCTGTTAAAAAATAAGGTCGGTTTTTTTTAATTTAATTTATTTTTATTTTGTAAATTAGTTTTATCATGGTTCTTAAAAAAAACTAACCTAACCTACTGTCACATAGGTGTTAATAAATTGTTTTAAAAAACTAACTTAACCTACCGAAATGTATAGAGTTGACACTTTTTAAATACCTATATCTCATTTATTGAGTCCGTTAACTCCTCGAGCGCTAACGTTTGAATTGTAGTGTCTCTTAGAGAACGAGAAGAAGAATAAATCACAATAAAAAGATAGCGTTTCAGAAAAACGACGATTAAGGGGCGAACACATTGCACTATCGGACGCGTTTGCTGCCGTGGCTTAGGACAGTATGTACAGTCGTCCGAAGCCTCAAGGTCGCGATAATAGGACGATTTCTATATAGGACGATAATAGGACGCGATAATATAGGACGGCTCAATAGAAATTCATTACACAGATCGCGCCCGACACATGGCCGCGGCAGCCGACGCGTTCGATGTGTTCACCCTTTATTCCGAAACTACTGATCATATTAAGAAGACCTGATTTTATTATTATTCTAGATTATTGATCTTTCAATATCATTCGACTATATTCACCACGCTGACTCGATAAATATTTTTTTCAAAAAACTTACCTTGTAGTGTGGAAAACAGGTGTACGAGGTTGTTCGATATTAAGAAGTCAAACAGTAGCTGCTGTTCTTTCTCCATTTTTCTGAGATGTCGCCACTTAATCACTGATTGCACTTTTGAACAGTTCGGAGTTGTGCTTTTAATTCTTTCTTGAAAATACGACGCCGTAAAATGCACTTGATCAGAGCGAGCGCTCCGCCCGCGCCCTTGTTACAGACTGGAATCAACTGGAATAGCGTCGCAAACAAACAGCCGAGCGGCGAGCGTGTCGCGACTTGCGCGCGCGGCGGGATTTTGACAACGTTTAGGAAAGCCCCCAACTTTGTAGAAAATAAACGTTGCGGTTTTGACAATTATAGTTTGAGTTTTTCTCAAACCTATCTGCCATTGAGAAAAAATCTACGTCAAAGTTGTGTTAATATCAATTTAAAAACATTGAGGAATTATGAAAACATTGCCTTATTCACAACTTACGTAGTTACTAGCTAGCGTTGCTAGTAAAAGTTGCTAGCGCGGCAACGTATAAAATCAATGTCTCGCTTACATTGTGGAACTGACAAACCAACTATAAAATCGAGAGAGACCAGCAACTAGAGCTGTCGACTACACAGGGCGAACCCGTCACCTCAGGAAGTTTTAACGAAATTTGATCGTTCTGTCTACCTTTAGGTGAGCGCAGAAGACTAAGGACAAAACAGTCCACCGTCAAGCTCCGCCACATGCCCGTAAGAGGCCAACGCCTTATCCGCGAGATAGCCAGGTATGTTACCCAGCGGGCCGACACTCTCGCGCTTGCTTCCAGTTGCGACCAGATTACTCCGGTCTCCCAACTGGCTATGATTTCGAGGTCGCTTGCGCGGTCCTCTCACTTACGTAGCGGTGAAACGGTGTCAACCGAATCTATCGCGAACCACGGCATCCTTTGTCCGGCTGTTCGCCCGAATTCGGGTAGCCGATTGTCGTTTCAAGAGCAGTCGCCGTAAGGTCAACAACCATCCCCGCTCTATAGGGAAGAGTACTGTTTCCAAACTATGGCGATAAAGTATTAGAAAATGTTGATCATATGAAATTTCTAGGCATTCATATTGATAGCAATCTGCAATGGTCGACTCACCTAGAAGAACTGAGCAAAAAATTAAGTAGCGCCACATTTGCCATAAAAAAAATCAAATTGTTATGTGTCTTTGAAGCTTCCAAATCTGTCTACTTTGCCTATTTCCGTTCCCTATTAACCCTTCAAGCCCCGATTGGCCGATATCGGCCACAAACTGATTCAGCGTGACGGGTCCGTTTTAATTTTATTTTAATTTAATTTGCTTTATTTTATTATGTTTTATTATGTTAACCCGCTGAGCACGTAACATCCATTTGGGGACATGAATGGCGGCCGCCGAAATTCTGAAACGTCCACTACTGGATATAGCGCTCGGCTCTTACGAAAATGTCGTTTAAATTTCGAAATGCGATTGTATATTCTATCGAATGATGCCATAATATAGCCAAATATGCAACACTATGAAATTGCTCGATTGCCGCATGCGATGTTAGAAATATGAATCACTACATCCTTACAAAATCGATGACCTCATTTCTGACGACAGTCGCAGATCGCCCATGGCGGCGGCGCGCGCGATGTTCGCCGAAGTGATTGTGTTGTGAAGTGTTTGTGAAGTGTTTTCTGGATATAAGTGCAGTTTATACCGGATAAAAGTGAGTATTTCCCTTTTTAAGTAGATTAGCCAGTAGGATTATATAATTTCGACAATCCATTTGCTGTTTTTCACGAATTTTCGAAGAAAACACTTTGTCAACAAACCAAGGCTCGCGAAATAAATGCCCGTGTTTATTTTGTAATGTTTTTGAAATATCCCGTTATATCGCGAAACATGACGTAATGTCGCTTTAATTTACTAATAAAATAGGTATTGCTTCATTTACATCCTAAGTTATCACATAATTAGGCGTATTTTGAACATTATATGTTGTGTTCTAATATTGCTCGCGAAAATGAAACTTGTTTTGATAATTACTATGAGAGAAAAAAGTGCGATTTTCCATAGTTTTTCGATGAAATGTGACTCTTTGGAGTATAGTAATTAGTTATTAGACATATAATAAGTCTATGATAAGACAATATAATTGAAAAAATCTAACGAATTTTATATTATGGGCATTCAAAGTTTATTATTAGGTTCAGACGCGGAAACTCTCAAAACTTTAGATTTTTCTATAATATCAGACAAAGCTCAAAGTTCTGGTGTGATTTCTAAGAAGAAGTGATGTAGTAATAAAGTTATTTTGAAAGAATTTCATAAAAAAATACCATAAGTAGTCACAAATTAAAAATTAAAAAAATTTTTTTTTACGAGAATACATACAATTTTTCTTGGCTGAATAAATAAATATTTTTTCCGTATTTTTGTATGCAAATAAGTAAAAAAAAATATCGTTTTGGTAAAGCATTTAATAGAGAACATAACTGTATTTACAATTTTTGATATTTACAAAAACTGTATTTACAAAAAAATCGAAATGATTTTATAGGCGAGTTTTTTCAGTTTGCCAATTTTGTAATATTTATTCATTATTATCCTAATTGTTTTACGAGATAAGGTTATAATGTTTTATATGTCAAATTTCAATGCGATCATTTTTCTCTTTATCTTTTTTTAATCCGATTAGTGGTTTATAAGTTATGATCGTTTTTCTCAAGGCCGTTGACTCGCGTCGATTTTTTGCGCGAATATGTCGCGCGCAAAAGTGATAGGTGACTTTTTACCTTGCAACGTGAGGGGTTAATATGTTTCATTGTAATTATGGGTACAGTGGTTTGGCAGTAATTAATGTTTCTGGTGAGACAGTGTCATAATGAAATTTTTTTACTAATTTTTACTAAAATTTTTTGGGACATCAACTTGTCAATCGGCTGAGGGGCCGAGGCCTGAAGGGCCTATGTTATGGCCTCATGTTCTGGGGAATGGCGGCAAATGTTATAAGGATCTTTCGCCTACAAAAACGAGCGATTAGAAATCTGTTCTCAATATCTTCGCTAACATCTTGCAAGCAGTACTTCATCGAATCTGGTATCATGACTTTGTACGCCGCGTATATATACCAAAACATCATGTATACGAGAAAAAATATCGAGGCTACCTCAACCAACTCAAATATTCATTCGCATAATACGCGAAATAAAGAGGACTTGCGTCATTTTAAGGTGTGTCTGAGTAAGGTTCGGAATAGCTTTCTCTGCCAATCTTACTTATTCTACAACAAACTTCCATTACATATCAGGGGCCTTGGGGAGGTTCACTTTAAGGGAAAAGGTACAGGGTATTTTGACTAAAAACCCCATTTATAGCATTGAGGATTTCGACAATATCAATTTTTCGCAGCTCTATTGACCTACTTGACTATTATTATTCCTTATTCTTTCTATTATTGACTATTTTACAATTGCGTTTTTCTTTCGTCTTCTAACTATTTATTGACTATAATTATTATTACTGATTTCTTTGTATTTGTGTTTTTTCTTTAAAATATCTTCCTAAAACCTAGGGCCTACCGCACTAAGGCAGGCTAATGTTGATGTATTTGAATACTGCCTAATGACAAAACAAAATTCATGTTAGTTGGTTTCGTAGTAATCTAACTAATAGGATACAAAGTGTACCCATCCAGGGTCACCATATTGAAATCCAGCACTCCAAGTACGATTTACTACCGGGTAGGATTTGGGGACTATTTTATTCCTCTATATAATTCCAGTATGTTAGTTCGCAGTAGGTAAAATCATTTCAGTTATGCACTATGATATTCTGCTATGAGGCACTGCAGCGCACATCAACAGTGTGTTCACTCTGCAGAGAAGAGCCATTAGTCTACGGCAGTCATGTCGTGAATACTTCCTTAAATTAAGGGATATTGACCGTATATACAACTTGCCAAAAAAGAGTACCTAGACAAAAAATCGACGTGGGAAAAGAATATTTTGCTGCGGCAACACCAACCCTTATGTAAAAAAAATAGCGCGCTTTAGCGGAGTTCACGGGATTGCAATAATTTCGTCGTTTCTTCTCGTTTTCCACGTTCTTTCGCGTCAAAACAAATAAAGCCTTCCGAAGCGGAGATAGGCAGGCTATTTTTAACGTACATATACAAAAGATGTGTAGCAGAATACAGAGTGGCTAGACTCCTGACTGATTTAGACGAAATAAACAGGCAAGGCAATAAAACACTTTAAATCTTGTTTTTAACAAAATTATAAAGATTTCATGTAATTTATACACGCAAGACTATACATTTCGCTGTTAATAGTACTTGTAGGTATATTACTTTGATGTTATGATTTCGCCAGAATTCTGTATTTCTAGCCCCACATTGTTGGTACCTGTCAATCGTGTCGTAATGTATGAATTTTTAGGTGAGCGAACGAATTGTGAAACTTTATAACTACTTTTACTTTTTATCGATTTCAGGCAAATTCGAAAGCACAGCTCGACGCATAATAAAAGGAGATACAAAAATGGCGGTAAATTTAAAACACCTGCGAAGCATAGGAGAGGCCGCCTAAAGGAATTCGACGATTTTTATGTTGGTGCCATACGCCAAAAAGAGCATTTTGTCTTTACCATACGCAAGGAGGTACCAACTTTACAAAAGTTATTGACTATCGTAAGGGAAGATTTAGGTTTTACTGGTGGTCGGGAACATTTGCAGGAAATTTTGAAAAAAATCGGATTTTATAACAATGTACAAATGATAGAGAAAGTCTTATAGAAAAACCTCACATAGCTGTTAAATGAGGAAGCTAGTAACTCGATCCGAATCGGGGAGTCGAAGCCATTGTGTACAGTAGGTTGGTCAAGGTGATACCAAATGCTGCCTGCGTGAGCCTCACGCGCGCGAGTGGCTGCGCCCGCCGCTGACTCGGGAAGTCGACGGCTCGCTTCAAAGCACCGGCGTCTGTCTGTCGGCCGCGCGTAGCGTTTGTTGCTCGCGCCCGCCGCACAGCTCGCTGTTACATCGCCGCACAGTGACAAGGAGTCACCGTGCCTATACGCAGTGGTTTGTCGTGTACAATCACCAGAAAAATTGACACTTTTAAATTGTTAAATGTTTGTCCCGGTGATTCGATGTAGGTGATATGTACAGTAGATTCGATAGCGTAACGGACGCTCATTATTTGTTTACTATTTTTTTGTGGAAAATTGTAGCTTTAAATATTTTTATTTATTTGTTTAATATACCATTTATGGAAATTGTGACCGGAGGCATGTGTTTTTATTTTTACATTACATTACATTTTCGTCGTGTCCAATTGACGGCTAAAGACCGCTCTTGGACGTGTCAAAATAATTGGGTTATGTAGTAAGTTTCGTTACTACTCTTTACTGAACATACATAGTTAGTCAAGAATTAACTACTAGATTGTCAAACTATAAATATAAATAATCAAAATAGAAGTTTAATATTTGAAGTAGTTAGTGATTCGAAAAGATACGTAGTAAAATTATTTATCGTAATATTCAAATTGTCAGTAAAATGTTAAATAATCAAATTAATCTACGTTATGCATTTTAAACTAAAAGTACAGATATAAAATAAAATAATCAGACAATAACCATATAAAATAATCAGACAATAAGGCTCTACTTTTCTAATTAATTTAAATGAGCACAATATTTGAAAAATCATGGCCCTCAAATTCGGCCAGATTATAGAAAGGGTGGCCTATCAGCATCTCTTTGATGTTTTTTTTTAATTTTATGTCCTCCAGCTGTTTAAATTTTGTAGGTAGTAGATTATAGAATTTAATGCTAAGGTACAAGTAGCTTTTCTGTACTTTTGCCAGTCGTATTCGGGGTACGCATAAAAGGGAGCTACCGCGGGTATGATGCGAGTGAATGTCTGCATTAATTGGTGTTTCTGTTAGGTGCTGTCTAGCATACATTAAACACTGGTATATGAACGCCGAATACATAGTCATTACCCTTGCATTGATGAAATATTCTTTGCATGAGGTCCTAGTGGTTACCTGATACATGCTGCGCAGTGCTCTCTTTTGCAAAAGAAAGATTATTTTACTGGTTGCAGCATTTCCCCAAAATAGTAGTCCATAAGTCATTAATGAGTTAAAATACGCAAAGTATACTGATTTGGCTGCCGCAAAACCACAAAGACTTCTGATTTTTTTAATAGAGTATATCGAGCTACATAGCTTACTAGCTAATTGTAATTTACTGTAATTTACTGTAATTACATTGTAATTTACTGTCATTTCTTAATCCTAGAAAATTTATATCTTCTGTGATGTCGATTTTAAAATAGTCGTGTAATTCATTTAAATAGTCAACATTGGCAGGTCTTAAGCTAAAAGGAATTATTTTTGATTTTGTAATATTTAGACGTAATTCATTAGAATTAAACCAAATCAAGAGTTGATCAATCGTATACCAAATTCTATTTATTAATGATTCCTTTTTTTGGTCTCAGAAGATAAGAGATGTGTCATCTGCAAACAGTGTAATGTCATCGTTTTCGGATGACACACATCCCGGCAAGTCATTGGTGTACACTAAAAATAAAAATGGACCTAGAATGGAACCTTGAGGTACACCCTTTGTTACCAGAATCGGTTGGCTTCTTGTTCCATTTACTTCTGTCGTTTGATACCTATTTTGTAGGTATGATTGAATTAGATTTAGCCCTTTGTCTCTGATACCATAGTGTTCTAATTTATTCAGTAGAATATTGTGGTTAACGCAGTCAAACGCTACTCAAATGCTATTGGTGACAGGGAACGGGAAATTAAATTCAGGAGTTTAATAAGGATAATGCGGCATTTGCAGCAGTAACGTGGTAGCCCGTAACGGGCAAGCGGCGATTTTTTACAGTCCTGGGTCAGTGACCACTGATCAGTTGCCGCAACAAAATATTCTTCACTCATGACGATTTTTAATCTACTCTTTTCGAACAGACGTACGTGATATCAGAACAAGTAAATATATAAAAGGAATAAAAAACACGACTGCCGTTACAAGGATTGAACTATTGTATTTATAATTATTACCTTCTGTTATTACGGATATTTAATTAAATATTTGTGGTTTATATATTTATCCATATAGATACCTACATATATGAAGGGTACAGGAATAAAAGGGTCCCAATGACATAATTGGCATTTTCAACCATAAAATGCCATTCGAAAGCAAAAATTTTGGAAATTCGCTTGATGTACCAAAAGCTGCAAAACTAGCGCTGATTGCTATTCAAATCCATTATTAATAAAACACTTTATTAA
The DNA here is from genome assembly GCA_944548615.1 of Micropterix aruncella. NCBI lineage: Eukaryota > Metazoa > Arthropoda > Insecta > Lepidoptera > Micropterigidae > Micropterix > Micropterix aruncella. Next base: position 16,684,966 of record OX155968.1, on the reverse strand, counting down.
TGAAATAGATTTTGTCATATTTATCCAAAGCAAGTAGATTTTTTTTAATTTTCTGCGTGCCTTTGGAGAAATATTATATTTAATTCTGGAATTATGTAATATGGTCAAACATTAAATTATCCCTATGGCATACCTACAAAATCACATTTTGATTTTTCTGACCAAAGGATTGGCCTCCTAATTTGCAAATTGTTCAAAACTTGCTTAATAAGCCCCTTTTATTCCTGTAGGTACCCTTCATATATTTTCGGAATGTGCTCAAACAGGCCTTTCATTTGACCCTAAATACGATATATTTATGTTAATTTATTGACATTTGGAGATTTGGACATTTGGACAAATATTTACTTGATATTTGGATAGTTAAGATACCTTATGACACTCTGGATGACATAACGATTCTAAGAATACCACATACTTCTAAATCAGTTCGGACGTTTAGAAGTTATGGTGGAATAAAGAAACGGAAAACATACATAGATGAACCCTGAACAAAACACTCATTTTTTCTTGAGCAGTCGTGTAAAAAGAGCAGAAACGCTAACCTGAGCAATTGCCATGTAAGATTTAGAAGAGGCGTTTGCTTAGGCAGACGACACCAGGCTAACTCTTCGTCAGCGTTATATTTTATATAAGACAATGTACTGTGCTTTATGTCATATACATGTTTTTTCTTGTACATAAACGGCGAATAATTTATTTTGGTCAATATGAATATAAAGCACAAAGACGCTCTTTCGCATTTTATTTATAATAATGTCATTTTTAATAAAAACATTCAAAATCGAAATATTAAAAAAAACATCAGTGTTGCCTACATTACGCATTTTGGGAGACGGTACTGAGACATGTCTCTAGGCCCTAGATTATTTGGTCTTACTATTTTAACATTGCTGTGTTGCAATATAATTATTTTGCCCCAGTATTAAGGGTCTACGCTTTTTTGTCAGACTGTACAATATTTGCTCAATTACCTCTTTGCTTATTATATTGCAATAAGAGCTCGGCAATATATTATCATGAGGAAGAACACCGGCTTGACGATAGGAATAAAACCCATTACATCCAACCGATCATAATAAGTAGGGCCAAGCTCCAGGCTACGAGTCTTTGCATAGGATTTAAACTTTTTAATAAATTTCCTGATCATTTAACGGCGATTAAAACAATAATATTTACAAAAAAATGAGTATTATTGTTTTAATCGCCATTAAATGATGAAGTATTTACAACCATTTGAGTGTATCTGTTTAAAATCAATATGTATATTTCCGCATTACGGCATTTTACAATGCTTTGAAAATATCATCGCACTTTAATGTAATTTAATATACTAATTTTTAATTGTCAATAGTTTTATTGTAGTAGTTTTGTTATGGAAATTGGAATAATGTTGGTGTAATTTACGGTAGGTATTTCATTCTGTGTTGAACTAAGGAACAAATTTAAGATTAATTGATATACTTGGGCATGGCCAAATTGATATAGGTAGGTACTTGGTTAAGATTATTTTATATACACAATTGTGAATTTGCAATAAAAATAAATAAACAAATAAATAATGAATGACGATACGGTTGCCTCATTCGTGGGTTTAAACTAGGATAAAGCGTTTGATAAAGCGGGTCCCATCAAACTTGCAGAAGGCAAATTTGCAGACGGCAATCTTGCAGACGGCATTCTTGCAGGCGGCAGTTTTGCAGAAGGCAATCTTGCAGAAGGCAGTTTTGCAAATGTCAAAATAACCTAACCTAACCTAACAGAAAAACTTAAAACATTTTTTTAATGTTTAGTTTGATGTATAAAAGTCATCCACTACAAGGATGCCGGTAATTAATGTCAATTCGATTTTAGGGAAAGAAAAACCTAACCTAACCTAACCTAACAGAAAAACTTAAAAACTGTAGGTACTGAAGGTTGCCGCCTGCAAGGTTGCTTCCTGCAAGGTTGCCTCCTGCAAATCTGCCCTCAACAAATTTGGACCTGTCAAAAGTGACATTTGTGCAAAATTGCCGCATGCAAAACTGGCGCCCCCCGATAAAGCAAATGAGGACATGGAAATCGGTTAGGAAACTTTGTTCTAAATGTTGGTAAAGCCAAATACATGCCATTCAGTATAAACACCAGCGGTAAACCCACTACTAAAAAAAAGTAAAATCCCTAATACTTCACGGATGTGACAGTTTAGCGTATTCGTTATTCACGGCAATGTCAACATTGGCAGAAATTAATTAAAGTTTTATGAAATGGCAACATTGGCGAGTGACAGCTGTCTGTTAAATTGTTTTTCATCGAGAGCTCGTCATGAGAACAACTGGAAACTTTATTAAATTATTGAGTCAAACGCTTTTTCTTAGTCAATAGATATTTTACACTTACGAAGATGAGTGAACAAATTATGGATGATTACAGCGCCATGACAGTGAAGATCGAAGAAACTATCGCCATTAAATCGGAGATTGCCAATCTTGGTGATACAGCTTCGAATATTCTTTCAAGCGATTCAACAGCAGATGAAAGAGGGAATGTGGTCGAATTCTTCGAAGGAGAGACCAAGGTCATTAAGCCAGAACCAATCGAAGGTGGAAGCGGTAATGTTGTGGATTGTGGATCTCGTGTTGGAAGTGTTGAATCTTTCGTTTGTCCGGAGTGCGACGAAGCCTTTTCGCTGAAGTCTAATTTAAAGTGCCACATTTCCACCGTTCACATGAAATTAAAGGAATTTGTATGTTGCGACTGTTATAGTTCATTTTCACGAAAGGATAGTTTAAATAAACATGTTTCCGCAGTTCACTTGAAGTTGAAGAAATTTGTATGTGGCGACTGTGATCATGCTTTTACGCAAAGAGGGACCTTAAAGAGGCACATGGACTCAGTTCACAGAAAATTGAAGGATTTGAAGAAATTTATCTGTGTCGATTGTCACCGTGCGTTTTCACAGCAACACCATTTGAAGGAGCATTTAGACGCAATTCACAGAAAGCTGAAGATGTTTTCGTGCGGGGAATGTGATAGTGCTTTTACAGAGAAAGGAAGTTTAAAGAGGCACTTAGCCAGTGTTCATCAGAAACTGAAGAAATTTGTATGTGGCGAATGTGACAGTTCATTTTCACGGAAGAGTGTTTTAAATATACACGTTATTGCAGTTCACCTGAAGGTAAAAAAACTTGCATGTGTCGAATGCGATCAAGTGTTTACCCACCAATCGTATTTGAAGAGACACATTGACTCAGTTCACAGGAAATTGAAGAAATTTGTTTGTAGCGAATGTGATCGAGCGTTTTCAGAGCGAAGAAAATTGAAGAGCCACTTAAGCACAGTTCACAGAAAGTCTCCTATTTTCGCCGTTGACAAAAAAATAAAGGGATTTGTATGTCGCCAATGTGATAGTTCATTTTCACGTAAGGATCATTTAAATACACATGTTGCTACAGTTCACTTGAAGTTAAAGAAATTTGTGTGTGGCGAATGTGATCAAGCTTTTACACAACAAGGGGCTGTAAAGAGGCACATTGACTCCATTCACAGAAAGTTGAAGAGATCAAAGAAATTTATTTGTTGCGAATGTGGTTGTGCATTTTTAGAGCAATGCAAATTAAAGATCCATTTGGACACAGTCCACGGAAAGCGGTAGATATTTTGATGCGGTTAATGCGATCGTGATTTAACAGACAAAGGAAGGTTAAAGAAGCACTTAGGGACTTTCATCAGAAATTTATGAAATTTGTTGTGGCGAATGTCATCGTGCATTTTCAGGGCAAAGCAAACTAAAGAGATTTTGAGACAGAGTTCACAGAAAGTTGGATATCTTCCTGTGGAAATGCGATCGTAATGTTACAGAGAAAGTAAGTTTAAAGAATCACTTACACACTGTTCATCAGAAATTGAGGAAATTTGTATGCGTCGATTGTTGTGTATTTTCACAGCGTGATAGTCGTGCATTTTCACAGCGAGGATATTTAAGGTGCATTTGAATACAGTTGGAATGCAGTACGGTATGCTGAATTAATTAATATATCATGGTTAATAAACCTTGGTAGGAGAGAGACCGAGAAAACATTCATCACAATTTTAAAATAAATAAATATATTAAATATATTTTATTTTTATATAGAAAACTAAATTTTATTTTCTATTTATTTTATACAGGTATTTTTATTAATTCTTATATATTATTAGTTATTATTATAAATGATTATTTATTATTGCTATTATATATTAATATTATTATTATTTAGTATTACTTGCCTATAGTTCTAATATTATTTTGGTGTAGTGAGAATTTCATTTTAACTTGATTTGATTAAAAAAAATATATATTTTTAGTTTGGAATTTAACTTGATTTGATTAATTTTTTTTATTTTTAGTATGTATTTTTTAATCATTTGTATTGGTGTTCTCCTTAGAACAGGCTCTGCCTAGTTAGGAGCAACACAATCAATGTTAAGTGCTAACGGTGTATTTTTTTTTGTGGAGCAATAAAAAAAAAATATAAAAAAAATTGTCATGTGGATAATGCGATTATAGTTATAAACAGCGAGAAAACCTTAACATCGACTTTTCACAAGAAAATTAGTACCTACACGTGTGGGAAACGTAGTTTTTTTATTTTTTCCAATGCATATAAATGCTGTTCATAAGAAATTTAACATTGTAGTTTAGGAAATCGATAACCACTAACTAGATTTTTAATTTTTATTTTTTTTTACCAATTTTTAATCGTTATTATCAGGTATCTTACACTATTTTTTATCAAATATGATTATTTAAGTACTATAAAATACTTCTTCTTCTTCCTAGACCCTGTCCTATTTACTTGGTCGGCCTTCCTTGTCCTTCTCCCCCACTGAGAACGATCTTGTACTGTGTCGGCGTCGAGTTGAGCTTCTCTCAGGTCTTTTTCAACCGTCGTCAACCAGGTAGCGGATGGTCTACCAAGAACATGTTTCGTCGTTGGCAGGTCTACGGCAAGCTTTACCATATGATCATCTGAACGTCGCTGGACGTGACCGTACCACCGTAAGCGTCTTTGTTTGACTTTATCAATTATCGGAGCGACTAAATATTTCCCTAAAGTATTCATTTCGGATTTTGTCAAATAGTGTGACACCCGCTGACCAGCTTAGCATGCGTATTTCTGTTGTATGTAGTTTATTAGGATGTTGTTTGTTAGTCGCCCAACATTCTGATCCATACAAGACAGCAGGTCTAATGGCTCTCTTATACATTTGCCCTTTGATCTTAAGGGGCATTTTTCTGTCGCACATATCGCCTGCTATTTGTCTACAATTCATCCATCCTGTTGTAGATCTATGAGTAACATCGTTGTCAATTAATAATTACTATTAAATACTATTTCTTAAAATGTATTTTTACATAATTTATATTTTTATGTTGATTTAATAAAATTTAATTGTTGATTTAATTAAGATTAATAATAACTAGTAGTGTATACATTTTTGCAAATTTATTATGTTGTTTTTTTTACTTAGATTGTATATAGGTTATACACATATTTATACAAATTTATACAGCCGCCTTTTAGCCAAATTTAAATAGATCTGGCGGTCATTTAAATTTTATTGAAATTTTAAGAAAATATATCACAGCCTAGTTAGGTGACATTAAAATAGGACCATTGGCAACAGTTTTTGGCATATAATTTTATCAGTTTTTTGCTACTGAATTTTTGCCTATGACATTTTATTTGTATATGTTGTCCATTTAACTGTATAGTTTATACCCTCAATAAAAATAATAATAGTAGCTATGCACCAACTGGAAGATAATATTATAAAAGATATAGGTAAAATAAATATAATTTATAATCGCAAGACGATTTACACGATCACTTAGGAATCACTTAGGATCACTAGGAATTACGCCTAATTGACGTGTAAATCCTAGCATCTACAGGCAAAGAGCATATTCTTGAAATATCTAACAATCACTCTAGATTGCACCCCCTCCCCCCGTTGAGACTTCTAATATACATAAAATTGCTACGAAGGTGCTAATCGTTGGTAGGTTTTCAAAACTGGAATATTTTGGATCCCGGAAAGCTAACATTTGTTAGTCATGCTTTATGTCAATCGCTTATCGCTTACGGTTCTATGGCTTTTTTTTTTTTTTTATATTTATAATGAATGTACGCCCTATTTTGGGATCCTCTTCATGTTAAAAATATCTCATCGGTTTCTTTTAGGACTTAGGGTCGGCAAAATTTAAACCAGAAAAATATCACTACATAGGATAAAATAATATGTGTTAGGTATATTTTATCGAATAACTTTAAATTATTTACAGATAAGTAGAAAAATATCTAAGATAAGTTCTGATTAAAGCATCATTTTGATAAATTTCTTATTTATATATGAAAATCATGGTGAACATATTAAAAAAGTTCAAAAATGCTTTTTCTAAGTATAATATATCCTTGCTGATTTAAAAGATTTGCTGACAAACGTTATTTATTTATTTATTAATTTAATTAACAAACATTATTTAATTTCAAAGGCAAAAAGTCGAAGAACGTTTTAAATGGATTAAACCATTTTCAGAAAATAAAATTACTTCAGTAAATTTCAGCATAATTTATTTAATTTTGCTTCATTTACTGGAAGACTCATGAAATATAAAAAAAACTTTTAACTCTTGAAGATGGGTCACCAACTTACTGCCTTAGAAATTAAGAAAGTCATAATTTATAGTCAGAAGATTATTAAGTAAAACTGTAATCACAGGAAATATTAGACCTTTATCTAACTTATGTTATGTGTGGTTTTTGCGCTTCCGCATTACCCCCCCCCCCCCCCCCCCTCCCAACTTCCCTCCTTTTAACTATAATTATACATTAATCGGGACACTTGCCTTTTTTATACACAGATACACCTTCAAATACACCAAGTCCTTCCCTCCCTATGACAACGTATAATCTTAAATAGATTCAGGTACGTCGATATTTTCACGTCCGTTGAAAGTCACTTCGAGGAAACAATTGGAAAATTATTAAAGTCCTTAGTCCTTTCCTTCCTCCCTCTATTATCTAATGTGTCATAGTCTCGAGAACAGTTTTATGATATTATAATGAAATCGAGACTATCACGGTTGTTTGACATTATAAATAGGTTTAAAAACAAATTTACCGCGTGAATTTTTTAGCACCCGACGCAGCGGCAGCGGTTTGCCGCCTACCCGCGGAACAACGGATTGACCGCCCTTCAGTCTACCTTGGACAACGGCTGTTGCAACCTCGCCGAAACGTCGGATGCTACAAGCCTCACGCCGTAAATTGGTTTATAATGTTATACAATATTATCATCATTATTAGTGCAAAATAAATAATGTTTAAAATTTCCATATATATTTTTTTAAATATAATTACGGTTTTTCTCTGTTTTTTCCAATACTAAAACCACTGTTATAAAAATGTACAATATATAATAATGGAGATACTGTGCACATATATTAACGGACGATAGCGCAAACATTTAATAGGCATAGTTTTATTTTTTTACTTTTTGTGATTACATTTATTTGTGTTAATAGAGCTGTTTGTTTACCAAATAAAATAAAAATAAAATGATGAACTGTAGCTATTTCAATAATATATGAATCAAAATTAGCGAATATTACTCATAACATCTTATTAACAAAAGTTGAATCGGCTTGAATAGTCACCGACCTAGACAATGGCGACTGCAACGTCGCCGAAACGTCGGGTGCTACAAAATTCATGCGGCAAATTCGCTTTTTATCTTATCTATAACGTCAAACAACCGCGATAGTCTTCGATTTCATATGAAGGATATATGAATCAAAATGAGCTAATATTACTCTTAACATCTTATCAACAAAACTTGAATCGCCTGAAATGTCGCCGAATGATTACCGAATATTCCAGGGCCAACACACATCAAAGCGGTGTATGTCCAAATAATGCAATGAGCGGTTTCCGAGGCCTATTAGGACAAACAGTGATATGTACCAATTAGCGGGGCAATTGCATTTATCGTAGCGAGGCGATAGCATCTGGCATTGGCCCGTGCGCACGTCTATTACGGCCCACAAAAGCCTCCCATTCAGGCCGCGTTCGCCAACCTATGATTAATTAGTGTACATCCCAGACGAATTTGCGGTCGCGCGCTGCGGTCCCTGCGGCCGGACGTAGCGCGGAAGCGGACACACGAACGCACCACTGCGGGGTGAGGGGATTGGGGAGTCGCTAGGTTCGTACTGTATAATCAGCGCCTAAGCGTAACCCTGTTTTGCTGTGTGTCGATTTTACGTTTATCGTTATCTTGAAAGCTTATTTTCTAAACTGTAAGTTAAGTTAAGCACTTAGACCCCGTCTAAGTTTTCGCAAAAAAACGCAAAAAGAAAACTGAAAATATCGAAATCTCGTTAAAATTCGCATACACTCCACATAAAACAACTTTTTAATAGACCTAACATTAATATTTAATATTAATTAAAGCTAACATTGTTTACTTCCAATATTTGACCATTTAGAATCGTTCTGTCCGCAACGGCGATATTACATTTAAGTAAATATAAATAGAAACGTAAATATAAATATACCTAGTATATTTACTGTGGTAGAAGTAACTAACTCTGTAACGCTGCGTCAGCAAATGTTGAAAAGCAGCATTTAGTACCCCAGAATATGTTCTTAACATTGGCATCTTCATTCCTATTTACTGATTAAAGGAAGAGGCGATGAAAGTGAGTATACCCATCAATCAGCTCAATTTGAGAAATGTCTCTGAAAAAAGGATTTTTTGAGAAGTTTTCGAGAAATGTAATTTGTTTTAAGGTGGCGACTTGCAGCCACAGATGGGCGGTATAACTGACCAATATACATAAAGCAAGCTTAATTTTATTGTATTTAATTTTTAGAAAAAGTGTTTTTCTATTAAAAAAAAATAGTGAAACTTTTTTTTGCATAAATTTTCATGAAGTGAAAAATTTCGTATAAATTCGGAATTAAACGAATCGTACCTCTAAATATATTGTACTATTATAATCGAACCTAACCACATATGGGGTGGGGTATATTGAGTGTTTAAATAACCAAGCTTGCGTGCAACTTTAAAAATTATTTTTTAAAAAATGCGTCAAAGAAGCGGATTCATATATTACTGAATGTTCGCTCCGTATCTCTGTTGCTCTCGTGCATGCAAATTAGGTAGCGACGTCACTTACCTCTTTCGTGGTAATTTGCTGACGATATCCTTTCTTTTTCCCTATTTAGTTTTTTTTTTTCAGATTTTTCCTCTTAAGTAGAGGAGAGAGTGCGGAAGCTTCATATTTCTACCTCTCAGCAGCCGATAGTCTCACCAGCTTTCTACCGATAGTCTCACCAGCTTTTAATTTTAAAAGCGTTAAATTTCAACGCACTATTTCGACGACTGAACACTTAAACTTTCACTCTTATTTAGCAGACAAATCAATCTTTACACAAAACGTCCATGCCGTCACAAACGTCCTTGTCACGTCCATGCCGGTTATACAACACCATAAGCAATAACGATGATAATACTATTTTTTCACCCTGAGACCCCTAAAAATAAAATCAGTTTTAGAGTCTAGTTAGTTAGTTAGTTAGGTTCTAAAGTACAATACTAAAGTAGGTACTAAGTTAGGTACTAAAGTACAATACAATTAGAATTATAATTTCCCGTATCTTTTTTATTTAAATTAATTTACTTTCCTGGCCAAAGAAAGTATTGTGAACGTACTTCTGTGTGGATGTGTGTCTGTGTGTATGTTTATGTGTATTCCTCGACGATAGCGCCCAAACGCTTCATCTGATTGAGCTGAAATTTGGTATGATGTCATTATTTGGTCATGGCAAGAGTTGAAAATATCGTGCTTAGGATCGGTCCACCAGTGGACGCGCTTGACATACCTCAACCTCAAAATATTGGACTTAGACACTTGTCCGGCCGAAACGACATTGTTAAATTGTTTAGAAACTATATTTGTTTTGGTTGCAATATCTCTTATACAAACGACACAAAAAACGTTAAGCATTTTAATCGAATCATAAGGTCGAGCCACTCGAGGCTAGCCGAGAAGCGAACCATATTGGAAAATAGCCATTCGTTATAAAAGGATGAGGTGTCGGTTTCGCCCGCTGCAGATGACAGCTATAAAAAATGATATTTTGTTTGGCATATCTTATACATAAGATATACCTACTATTAATATTTAAGTTCTGCAATATAATTTAATTAAATATTAGCGCCATCCGTTGGCACCTGGTTCAAGTTGGCTCTTAGCCGAGTAACGAACCACGTTAGCTGAGGCGAATGGAACCCAACTGGGTTTGTACGCCCTCCTAAGATGAAATCAGTCCTTAGGTACTTTTCAGGAAAGTCTTGGAGTGACACAACCGATTTTTTTTCATGATAATTCCGGAAAATTTTAGTGTGGCTCTCGTATTATATATTATGTACATTCGTGAACGGCTTTTTATTTGTCTTTCTTGTGTTCTTCTGCTATCGCGTGATAAATTAGGTGGTATCTCCACGCTAAAGCCTTCCAGCTGGTCTCTATCATCTCGTGCTTCATATCCCACCAATTGTCTAGCTTCGTCTGTTGATATGTTGGTTTTACTGTTAGTATAAGATCCCACTGTAAATTTGTGCACCTATCAGTTATTTTATCGAAATGTGATTTATATGGAAGTTTACATATAGGGTCATAATGCCGCTGGGTTGCCTAGCAAAATCTTGTCACACAGTACACAAAAAAAGAAAGAAAATTGTTAAATGTAATACAAATTGCACCTATTTGTTTAAAAGGTAAACGAAGTGGTATCATAAAGAGACCGATCTAAAGAGCTGGAAAAAGTAGGTTGCCACCCCTCAACCTGTCACAACCCTTAGGTTGCCAGGTGCAGAGATGTTATTTTTGTCGATTAATGCACCTATCATGTAATCACTTGATTTTTACACCAAATTTAAGTTACCGTCTTCCTCGTCGCAAAGAAATAAGGTTGCCTGCGTTTTAATTAAGAGCGTGTTAGCATTTTTCATGCGTAAATCAAGAACTTGGTAGTTTTTGAAGTGATTTTGGTCACATAATTAATCGGTTTAGCTTCTTTTGACTTCAGTCATCGTAAACACCATATATATTTATATTATCTCTATTGGATAATTATTATAAAATTGGATAATTGACTATATGAAAATACGTTATATCTCATAATCTAGAAGTCATTTGACAACATAAATAATTTTATACGTAAGAAGAAAGATTGTACTATAAATGTGTAAAAAAAGAAAAAATATCCGTCTTCATCTTTTATTGTAATAACTTTTCAAAGTATAAAATCGTGTGCCTTGAACGGTCTAAAATCATTCTCGCTCTGGCGCTCGTCGACGCAGGATCTATGTCGGTTGATCTCCCACCACCGCGCAAGTGCCGCGCGTAATATTTACGTAAATTATAGTGCGACTAAATAATTGTGATCCCTAAGTCTTTTGTATTTTATTTATGAATCTGAACGAGGCTATTCATTTAAGCAATATTTTGATTAATAGTGGACTAAGCTTATAACAGCTGTACTTAACTTATATTTATTTTCTCTACAAACGTGTTTTGATTCTACTTACAGAACATGGGTAGAAATGAATAAAAATATTATTATTGATCAAAGAAATCTGTGATGTCACGAAAATGTAACATGATTAATAATTTGCAGAAGGCAAGAGAAGCTGCGTAATATATATTTAATTTTAAACAGGGTGTCAATACATTTGTGTAAGTTATTGTTTTTGTACCAACATAATACTCGTAGTCAGGTAAATGACAAATCCATTAGCGGTCAACCATCAACCGCAACAGTTTATTTTTACCCGACTACAACAAAGTCAAAAGGAGAGTTATGATTTTAGCAGGCTATGTAAGCATGTTTGTATGTATGTATGTATTTAAGTATGTATGTTCATCTGTTCCCTTATATCTTCAAAACTTCTAGTCGTATTTTGACAATCGAGGTATTGTGAGATTCGAGACAATAAATGATCTCAAACATTATCAATAATATGGACATGCCTTCGGGATCGGCATATTTTTTTTATTATCTTAGGTTATTGAAAGCCAAATTTTACGCGGAATAGTAAGTAAAACTACGTAATAAGCCAAATAACTACTTATAACCTAACGATAGTAGATTTTTAAAGTAGACACCTAGTTAGTAAATTACCCTTATTTATCATTATACTAATGTTCCCTGAATTACATTTTTTTTAAATATTTAATTCGTTAATAATCTATGTATTGCAATTGTTTGTTTAAAGACTTGCATTAGCTAAACCAATTTCAATAGATCTTGTAATGTCTCAGAAGTTGGGGTTATCATTTTCCAGTAACTATTTAGAGTAACTATTATAATATAATGATTGTCAGTAAGTCAATAATTACTTAATTAGGGTACACAGAGAAATTACAAAATGGTCATTAGTGATGGTATAAAATGACCGTGATGTCCAAATCATTATTATTTATACCATCACTAATGACCATTTTGTAATTTCTCAGTGTACCCTAATTAAGTAATTATTGACTTACTGTCAATCATTAATTAATAGTTACTGTAAATAGTTACTTAAAAATAATAACCCCAACTTCTGAGACATTACAAGATATATTGAAATTGGTTTAGCTAATGCAAGTCTCTAAACAAACAATTGCAATACATAGATTATTAACGAATCACATAATAAAAAAAAAATTAAAAAATAGCGACATATATTAGACAAACTGCTACAAAAAAAAATAAGATTTACATAAGCATCGTGTTTGCTATCAAATAAAAGGTCTCAATGAGTACAATTCGAAAACATGTACCGAAAACCACGAAAATATGTTAGTAGTCGGGATTTAGGTCTTTAAACTTTTTACTTGTTTAGAATGCATTACTATTACTTACTTGTTAAAATATAAGAGGTAGGTACACCGAAATGAAATATTGGTATTTTTTTATTCTGCGGATTCCCTAATTTCCTTAATAATCGTCTTTTGTTTTTCGCTCATATCAAAATTAATAGAATCTTTAATAAATACTAAAACCCCCAATGCACCCTCAACTGTATCTTCTGCCTCGCCTCTTAGAGATATATCGTAAGTTGAAAATTGTAGTTGTTTTTAATCTACTAAGTGAACTTTTATTTTTTTTTTATTTTCTTTAATGTCACCAATTTTATTTGTAGGCCTGAAAACATGGATATCGATTTAATTGAAGAAATAAACCCTAATGAGACTTTTGATTCACCCAGAGAAACACCTAATACAAATAACCTAAATAATCAAACATGTGAGTAGAAAATTGTTATTGGTATTTCAGTTTGTGAACGAATGACTACATTTGGGTTAATTTAACGATTAGTTACGTTTAGGTAAGAACTAATTTCATTTTTACTTTTCAACTATAATGAAACTTGGAAAACTCCGTTAATTTAGTCTTTTTTTAGGTTACAAAAAGAGAACCGGAATCTCTAAATATCGAAGGAAGACGCGTGGTAGATTTTCAATATTTCTTAGACGGCTTTAAAAAAAATTTCAGAACAGAACAGTCGGTTTGATTGTTCATTCCTTAACCTGAAAATCGTATAAGTAAAACGAGTTTATTTTTATAAGTACCTATATAGGTAGTTTTATGTGATTATAATAATATTGCATAATCCATATTTGTATAAATTTAACTAAAATAATAATTAATCTATTTTGGACAGTCCTTTTATTTTCTTTGTAAACTTTAGTTATTTACTAAATAAGTAAAAATCTAGGTACGCCATAGCTACAGATCAAGATTGTTCAGTCGTCGTAACGTCGCAACTGTTTGATTCACGTTATGTCATATATCGGCGAGATCGGGAATCAAGTGCATCCGAATATAACAACGGGGGCGGAGTTCTGGTGGCTGTACTGAATACAATCAAGTCTAGAAGAATGCCATTATGGGAAACGGAAAATGAAGATCTATGGATACAAATAGAGCCGAATAATTCTAAAAAGAAGGTTCTAAATATATGTACAGTCTATTTACCACCTAACATCCCGATTAATAAATTTCAATGTTTTACTTCAAAATGTCAAAAAATCTGTATAAACTCAGAAATACAAAATCAAAACGTCATCATTGGAGATTTCAATCTACCGCATATCAATTGGAACAGAATCTGTGAAAATGGAGGGGATATAGGCGAAATACATTTTTCAGGGCAAAAATCCATAGCCCTACAGGAACTTATGTCGACCGGTAACCTCACCCAATCTAACTATATCAAGAACCCTTTCGATCGAATTTTAGATTTAATATTGTCTGACAAAGACAATATATGTGTTAAAAGTTCCACAGCAATAAGCCGAGTCGACGCTCATCATCCACCGCTAGACATATATCTGAAACTTGCATATAACGTCGAGCTGGTTCAAAATACTGCAACAGCTCGATATGATTTCTTTAAGGGCGACTACAAAAAATGTACTGAATTATTATCACTAATTAACTGGTATACATGCCTAACGGGTGATAACACAGATTTATTAGTCGAAACATTCTATTCCAAGCTTGCAACGAGACCGTTCTATTTTATTTAAGTTTTATTTTTGCAATTCGTATTATATAATTATTATTAAGCAAGACAGCAATTTGGTAGTCAATAAGAGGTGTTTACTTATTATTTGATATTAACGTAGCTATAGAAGCAATGGGCGCCAGACTAACCAAATACTGGAACGGTTCGCTGGTTAAAGCAAGCAGACCTGCACCGGAAAACAGGTTTCTGCGCGGCGGATTTTAGGGGAATTCAGGATAACACCACCTGAGAGGCTGGCAGCTCGTTTGAATAGGAATGTCGGAGGGGTCGTGGGAGAAACTCTCAGAGAGCGCAAGTTGCGCACTATAAACGAAAATCTATGGGTGTCCCTGATTGAAATGAGGACCACCTTTAAGAGGCGTCCGGTATGGAGAGGAAGAACAGGTTGAGTAGAACCCGGTGAGTTTATGATCTTATTTTATTTTTTTCACGCGTCTCCGCTGAAGGCGGTCGTACGTCATGCAGTCAGCGCCATCTCAATGCGGCGGCCGGTTATTATTGGAAACCTTGATTCATTCTGCGGCCGATAGATGGCGAATATGTCGGAAATGCGCGAAATACGATCTCAGTGAAAAGCCTATGAATTAATATTAACCCTTGGAGTAAATGGGTATTTTCATGGAATCATCTGTCACTTTTGCAGGATTTTCGGCGACATCGACGGCGCTCGACTTCAAGGACTATAACTACGAAACTACTACACCAATCATAAAAAGAACAACTTCACAATGATGGCATTGAAATTTCGAATATAGAATATTGAAATATCATTTTGTAAAACAATTGGATAATTATGAATAAATATGAGAACTTCAAAGAAGTGAAAAAAACTCGCCATTTCTGCCGTATAATTGTGTTACGAGAAAATACGGAAGTCTATTTAGAAATTGTAAATACTTACGTCATCTGTATTATATTCTTTATCAAAACTATTATTTCGTTTTACTTATTAGCATACAAAAATATTTAGATATTAGCTCATGAAAACCACGAAAATTTTTGATGAATCATCGAGTATTTTTTTTTATGTATGTTTTATTTATGAATGATTAGAGGCTCTTTTTATTTGAAATTGTGTTGAAATCAGTCGACTACTATATCATACTATGCTATAAATAGAACAAAAACCTCCAGTTTGTTTTATAGATATAGAAAACTAAATATGTTTCAAATCTGTCCTCAAAAAAGCAGTACTATTTTTGAACCGTCATAATTCCGAAGCCTTTAATAGTTTTTGAAATTTATTGAAATATTGGCGCTTGTTATATGTCCAATAAGTAATTATTATACTCTAAACAGTCACGTTTCATAGTAAAAATAATAATAAATAATACTGGAAGTTTGCAATAATTCCCATACAAAAAGCTGAAAGCCGCTAGTGATGGGCAAACACATTTGATAATATCGATAAAATTTGCAGTGGTTGTAATAACATAATTTGTTACGCAATCTTTGCAGAATATAAATTCTTTCATTATTTTACGTATAAACTTTATAAAAAAAAAAAATTGTTACAAAAATACAAAAAAAAAATATTTACCAAAAAATCATACGAAGAAATAAAACACGATTTTCCCACAAATCAAACATATTTTTTTTTTGTTATGACTTACAACTGATTCGAAAATGGCCACTCTGAGAAGAATCAGTAAGCAAATCAAGAGGAAACCTATTTTTAATGTTAGGTATACAAAACAATTACATAATATACCTACCAAAGATAATACAGTACAATTTTAGCCAACAGACTTTTAACAACCACTATCATTTTTTCATCGTTAGGTATAAAAATATATATGTGTGAAACTAAAATAAGATAATGATAGATTCATTAATTCATTCATTCATAATCGGTCTTAGATTCATTCATTCATTCATTCATAATCGGTCTTAGATTCAGCTGCTTTATCTTCGGTAGTTAGTTTTAGTGCGGAAAAGTGACAACCGTTCATTATACATTCGACGCGCAGAAAGTCGTCCGTGTGAAATGTATCACATGTATCACTGAAACAAATGTATCACAAAATATATGTGTGAAACTAAAATAAGATAATCATTGAACATAATAATTTAGACAATTACCACATTAGTTCTACTTCGCTAACAAATTTTGTAAGTTGTACATATAAAGTAGATCGAAGCTAACATAGCTCGTAAGTTGTACATATAATCTAGATCGTAAGAACATAGTAAAATCAAACTAACACGCGAATAACCTGCGGGACTACAATAGTTCTGCGGGACTACAATAGTACAGGACTTTAGTTTACGAAGAAACGCAATCAATCGAGCCATTATAAAGATAATACATTGCATTTTAGAAAATAAAAGGTAGAGGTGGAGGTACTCGATGGGACGGTCCAGGCTGTGGCGAGCGAGATCTCGACCGCGGAGATGACGTCTAAAAGATACAAGAATTCCGTGAATCTCCAAAATCAATTTGCCAAACTATATTTATTATATATACAAACCGTTCTAAGCTGCGACGACAACAGACGGGACAGTCCAGGCGACCATGGCGGAGACGTCTAGAAGATACAAGAAGTCCGTTAGTTGTATGTAATAAAATCTTCAAATCAATTTCTTTATAATACTTTGATACCTCTCTAACGATAGCAGCGAGTAAGGGATCGGGCGGCGGCGGTGAGTGGTGGAGATCTGGGTGGGCATCCGACAGGTTGCTGAAATTTAGAAAAAAAACACAAAAGAGCAGAATATGAAATGAATGATCGACGATTCTGTCGAACTTATAGCAGTCGGAATAAGGTTGAACGCATTTCAAGCGGTCTTAGATTCAGCTGCTTTATCTTCGGTAGTTAGTATTAGTGCGGAAAAGTGACAACCGTTCATTTTACATTCGACGCGCAGAAAGTCGTCCGTGTGAAATGTATCACAAAATGTATCACATGTATCACTGAAACAAATGTATCACAAAATATATGTGTGAAACTAAAATAAGATAATCATTGAACATAATAATTTAGACAATTACCACATTAGTTCTACTTCGCTAACAAATTTTGTAAGTTGTACATATAAAGTAGATCGAAGCTAACATAGCTCGTAAGTTGTACATATAATCTAGATCGTAAGAACATAGTAAAATTAAACTAACACGCGAATAACCTCCGGGACTACAATAGTTCTGCGGGACTACAATAGTACAGGACTTTAGTTTACGAAGAAACGCAATCAATCGAGCCATTATAAAGATAATACATTGCATTTTAGAAAATAAAAGGTAGAGGTGGAGGTACTCGATGGGACGGTCCAGGCTGTGGCGAGCGAGATCTCGACCGCGGAGATGACGTCTAAAAGATACAAGAATTCCGTGAATCTCCAAAATCAATTTGCCAAACTATATTTATTATATATACAAACCGTTCTAAGCTGCGACGACAACAGACGGGACAGTCCAGGCGACCATGGCGGAGACGTCTAGAAGATACATACAAGAAGTCCGTTAGTTGTATGTAATAAAATCTTCAAATCAATTTCTTTATAATACTTTGATACCTCTCTAACGACAGCAGCGAGTAAGGGATCGGGCGGCGGCGGTGAGTGGTGGAGATCTGGGTGGGCATCCGACAGGTTGCTGAAATTTAGAAAAAAAACACAAAAGAGCAGAATATGAAATGAACGATCGACGATTCTGTCGAACTTATAGCCGTCGGAATAAGGTTGAACGCATTTCAAGCGGTCTTAGATTCAGCTGCTTTATCTTCGGTAGTTAGTTTTAGTGCGGAAAAGTGACAACCGTTCATTTTACATTCGACGCGCAGAAAGTCGTCCGTGTGAAATGTATCACAAAATGTATTACATGTATCACTGAAACAAATGTATCACAAAATATATGTGTGAAACTAAAATAAGATAATCATTGAACATAATAATTTAGACAATTACCACATTAGTTCTACTTCGCTAACAAATTTTGTAAGTTGTACATATAAAGTAGATCGAAGCTAACATAGCTCGTAAGTTGTACATATAATCTAGATCGTAAGAACATAGTAAAATCAAACTAACACGCGAATAACCTGCGGGACTACAATAGTTCTGCGGGACTACAATAGTACAGGACTTTAGTTTACGAAGAAACGCAATCAATCGAGCCATTATAAAGATAATACATTGCATTTTAGAAAATAAAAGGTAGAGGTGGAGGTACTCGATGGGACGGTCCTGGCTGTGGCGAGCGAGATCTCGACCGCGGAGATGACGTCTAAAAGATACAAGAATTCCGTGAATCTCCAAAATCAATTTGCCAAACTATATTTATTATATATACAAACCGTTCTAAGCTGCGACGACAACAGACGGGACAGTCCAGGCGACCATGGCGGAGACGTCTAGAAGATACAAGAATTCCGTTAGTTGTATGTAATAAAATCTTCAAATCAATTTCTTTATAATACTTTGATACCTCTCTAACGACAGCAGCGAGTAAGGGATCGGGCGGCGGCGGTGAGTGGTGGAGATCTGGGTGGGCATCCAACAGGTTGCTGAAATTTAGAAAAAAAACACAAAAAATTAATAATAAATCTATGATAATAAAATCATACAGAAGTCTGAAGAGTAGTTGACAACGGAAAAGCCCTCGATTCAGTCAAGACATCTTGCGACATTTCCCCTAGGAATCAACCTTCTGGCGCTCCTGGACGACCTGCGCTCCGTGCGGCGTAAGCCAATCGATTGTGCACTCTGACTAACATCTTGCGGTGTCATCTACAACGGGCGAGCCCGTCACCACAGGACGTTTTAACGATTAGTCGTTCTGTCGCCCTGCAGTGAGCGTAGAAGACTTTGGACATTTACAAAATCCAACGTCTAGCTACGCCACAACCCGTTAGAAGCCAACGCCTTACCGCGAGTAGCCAGGTATGTTACCTGGCGGGCGGCACTCGCGCCCTAACTACCAATTGTGACCAGATTTCTCCGGTCTCTCGATTGGTTCCGAGTTCGAGGTCGCTTGCGCGGTCCTCTCCCTTATGAAGCGGTGAAACGGAGTACACCGAATCTATAGCGGACCAAGGCGTCCTTTGCCCGGCTCTGAACCGGGATCGGATGGCCAATGGTCAATTCAAGAGCAGTCGCCATAAGGTACACAACCACCCCCGCTCTATAGGAAATAATACAGTTTCCAGACTCCCCCGATTGTTAGTCGGAGAGCACAATCGATTGGCTTGCGCCGCTCGGTGCGCAGACCGTCCAGGAGCGCCAGAGGTTTGATTCCCGGGGGAGACTGGTTGACCCAGTGTCCTACCCAGGTTCGCACCCCATGCGAGGAGGTCATCGGATGGGTGTTGACTAGTGATGGGTGTGATCACGAATAGCAATAACATAACCTGTGATATTTGCAATCACGAAGAACGCGTTACGAGAATTCGAAAGAACATGCTATTTGAATCACGGCTACGAACAGCACCGCGTTGCCATCACTCGGCGCGCGCCGCTACGACGCGACCGATCACTGATCACATCGATTGGCCGTTCTCACTGATCGCCGTTGAACGACCGCGCGGCGCGCCACTGAACGATGATCGGTGAGCGCCTAATTGAACCGTTCACTTGGTTTCGTTCATTCGAATTCAATCACTAGTGATCGGCGATCAGTGGATCAGTGATATGATCAGTGGATCAGTGATCCGCCGTTCGTTCTGACGAACGCCCGCGCCGGCTGGACGATAACTGATGAGTGGCGCGTTCATTTCGTACGTAACGTGAATTTGGACACTGTTATCGCATGAATTTAGACACTGTTATGGCATGAATTTGGACACTCTTATCGCTCGCGTCGTAATCGTTCATGTAAATGAGTTTGCTCATGATTTGTTATCAATAAAATAACTTTTGGCGACAAGTGGCTTACATTATTTCAGAAAGACGAACTCGGCTTAGCACCAAAAGAGCGAGAGAGTTAATCTTTCTGAACGCTAATTCTTCTAATTACCAATAAAGCAAATATAATGCGCGTTTCTGTTATCAGTTATAACATTGACGAAACTTCGTTACTTAACGTTTCACAGTACATTTCAGTACAATCACGAAAATCACGAGTAGCAGTTATTATCAAGCGTGATAAAATACCAGTAACGTGATCGTTGCGTGATTGAAAATTGAGAATCACGCCCATCACTAGTGTTGACCCGTGAGTGTGACCGACCCTGAAGACATGGGTCATCGTGGCCACCTCATCATGGGCCCGTTAGCCCCCGGCCGTTTAATCGGCCGTTATGTTAAGTTGTTTATGATAAAATTGTAATTCACTTACATCTGCCTTTGGTGCCTGATGGACTCAACCAGTACATCTCATAAAGCGGCGACATATAGCCAAAGCCAATGTACTGGTCCCAAGTCGTCTCCGCTCCGTCATCCGCTCCTTCATCGGTCTCCATCCCAAGTTCTTCCGCCGGGCCCATGCTGCTCCCATCGCTGCTCTCATCGTCAGAAGACTGCTCCACCACCAGGTCTAGGATTCTGTCCCGTCGCGATGATGCCATCTAATTGATGAAAGGATAACGAAATTTTTTGTAAAATAACAAAATTGAATTCGAAAACTTTCTAACTGTTTTTTTTCACTAAATATGCAGTTATGTCAAAAAAGTATATATACTTTTCTACTTTATTTTATATATTCTATAATTCCCGATATAAAGAAATCCAACTTTTATGAAATTACGAAATTTTATAGAAAAAAATTGAGGTTATGTTTTTATCGTATAAAATATCGTTTTTTTTTTCGAATTCTCTATTAGCCTCCCGCAAAAAATGATGAAAAACACGAATTTTAGTATTTTTAGCGCGAATCTTTGAATACTAAAACATAAGCGTTTTGAGAAATCAACCATTATCAAAAAAAACATTAGTTATTGCATAAGTTATATAACGGGAAAACATAATCACATATATTTCAGAGCTATATATCCATAAATTTCTGAGATATCACGAGAAATTATGCAAGAATCGCAAGAAAACATTTTTGCGATTATCAATGGCGGACATTGGCATTTGCGACGCGGACATTCAAAGACCCGAAATACTTTATATACACGATAAATGGTACATCTAATCAGTTTAGGGGGAATATAATATGTTGTAGAAATGGTTTTACTTACGATTCGTTCAAAAACACACCGAAATCTACACGAAAACCGTTTCTGAAATGCCGACATAAGCAATGGCGGATTTGACGTTTCTAGAAAGTTGCGTTCGACTTCGCGCGTTCCGTAATAATACTTCACATGGACCGCGCAGTTACTGCGGCGCATGATAACAGAGAGAATTTAATACTGTACCCGATCTGCCATACGCATGAAAGAGACAAAATGCTTTCGATGGTAAACAAAGCGTTCGAAAGCGCGCGCGCCGAGTGGAACCAAATTTGGTCGTATCAGATGCAACGGATAAAAGTGTCAGAACCAAATTTGGTCGTATCATACTCAAAGGGTTAAAAAAAATAAATAAATACGGACTAAGAAAATGTATGCCAAAAAGTAAGAAAATTAATGGAAATACGAAATGATGAACGAATGGAAAGGTTCAAGAAATAAAAAAATATGAATATAATTAAGAAATAAATTAAAAAAAAAAAATATGACGCCGATGGCGGAAAACTACTAATTAAAAAAAAATGAAAATATATTGCAATGTATATGGGAGTTAACCGGTCCCCAAGAGAAAATAAATAAAAAAAAAAAAGAAGAGAAGAAAAAGAATTATTAGCAGACTAATTGAAAAGGAATGAAAATATTTTCTAGTAAAATGTCAAACTAGTTATTTTCTTTTTTTTTGAAACGCTACTCCTTCGGTAGCAAGAAAAAAAAAATTAAATGAACAGGACAAAAATAAAATTACTGGATAAGCCAAGGAGAAAAGGATAAAGGTCACTAACTATTTTTTTACTTTGTATTTCCTCTCTCCACCTTCTTGTCTTCAAGGGAAAAAAAGGAAAAATTATAACTCGAGGTTGTTGTGGTTTAGAGAAAAGTGTGCTTTATTCACGACATGAAATAAGAGAAATAAAGAACAATAGACAAGAAAAGAAAAACAGTATTCAGTAGTATTCCATTTTGTAAATTATTTTATGACGAACTTAGATATTAAATATTTCTTTCACCCCAGCGGGTCATAAGGGTTATTACAAATTTTTGTTCCTTTATGGTGGACTTAAATTTAACTATTTTCTTTCACCCCAGCGGGTTATGAATATTATTATACATTTTTACTCCTTCATGACGAACTTAAATATTAAATGCTTTCTTTCACCCCAGCGGGTTATGAATATTATTATAAGTTTTTACTCCTTTATGACGAACTTAAATATTAAATATTTTCTTTTTATAAAGGTAAGTATTGAAACCTCCTTGGTCTCTTTAAAGAAAACAAACAATCGAGCGCTTACTATAGCTAGAATATATCGCAACCGTCCCGTACCAACCGCAACCAATCCTATCGGGTACTATAAGAATTATTCCCGTTACCCATTTTCTCTTAGAATTCGATACGAGAAATGTAACCCAAATTTTAGGAATATCTGCTTTTAATATACGACGGAATCGCGCACTATTATATTAAATGGGATCTATAGGTATCTTTATTTGCGGAGGTCACACCCTCTACTTTTCGGGAGGCCCATGTCAAATTTTGTCTACCTCGCGTCCGATTTCGAATAACCGGTTCCCTCTCTTTTTTTTACATAAAATTTACATATTATTTGAAAAAGGAAAAAAAAAGATGTGAAAGATGAATGGAGAACCCAGAAAAAATATAAAAATGAAAGAAACAAAGAAATAAATAGTTGGTATTAATTCCGACCGGATTGCATCGCGTACCTATCTTACCTACTTAAGTGTACGAGGTACCTTTCCGAATGTATACTTTTAAAAAAATGTGTAATAGGCACTTCGGCCTGCCTGGAAATTCCAAAAAAAAGAAAAAAAGAATAAGAAGAACTAATAAAAAGAATAAGACTACGTTCTACTACATTAGAGAAATCTTTATCTCATCTCCGAGATTTCTAGATTATTTTATGCGTTTTTTTAAGTATATGAAACTGATATAAAGTTTGCGATTTGCTAACCGTTATACAAGGAAATTCAAAAGTAACCACTGTGAAGATAGTATGAAGATAAAAAAATTAAGGTAAAATATGAATGGAGGAAAAAGAAGAATAAAAAAAGAAAAAAAACCAATCTCCGGACCGTGGGTGTGTTTCTGTAATGGCAGAAACCACATTATATTTTCTGGAGATATTAGTTAAATGGTATCTATAAAATTAAAATTCCTACCTTGGAACTATCGAGCACTGAATTTAACACAATAAAATTTTTCTAATCGGCAAAACTATTGAATCGGCGGGCCTCTGCGTGTGAATGATGGCCCGGAACCCGACCGGTTCCGGGCCGCTTCTATCCAAAAGTGGCCGACCGTCCGCTATTTTTTTTTGTCTGGCTCGAAAACTACCCATGTAAATTCTACGTACCTACGGTCTTCTAGCACATTCTAAAACGCATTAGCGCGTAGAGCGCGTTTGAATTTTTATCTAGAGAGCGTTTGACACTCATTGTTTGATATTTATATTATTTCTGAACTTTATATATGTATATTTAATATTATCAATTGTTTATAAAAGGAAAAGATACATCGAAGATGGTTGCAACAACTGGTTGTTGCAAGCTGTGGGAAATAATTAAAATAGCAATACTATTCAAGAGCAAAAGACCCTCAAAATATCCTGCATGGTTAAATACATCCTGTATAAAGTTGCTGAAGGAAAAAGAAAAATTCAGAAAAAGGCAAAAAGGTACGGCAACGCGGTCGACTACGAAACATTTTCTTTGCTGAGAAAAAGAGGTAAAAAAATGATAAAAGAAAGCTATAATGACTATATTAAGACAATTGAAGAGTCTCTAAATAAGACAAGTAAACCATTCTGGTCATTCGTAAAAGCAAAAAAAGCAAAACCAGCGGTACCGGATACTATGTATTTTCAATCCAAAACTGCCAACGATGGATCCGGAATAAGCGAGTTGTTCTCGGAATACTTTTCCTCAGTTTTTGATGCTAACCCAGTGCAGCTGACTCAACAAAGTGTGTGTGTTTCGAGTGCTAATTACTCGCTATGCAATATTATTATTAATAAAATAGATATTAGAACTAAGTTAAAAATGTTAGATGATAGTAAAGGTCCAGGTCATGATGAAATCCCTCCCTTATTCATTAAAAAATGTTCAACAGAAATCGTACAGCCATTGCACATTATATATAATAAATGTCTTGAGATAGGAGTATTTCCATCGCAGTGGAAGATTGCTAATATCATACCGATTCATAAATCCGGAGACAGGAATTCAGTATCTAACTACAGACCAATAAGCATACTCCTGTTTCGGAAAGATATTCGAATCTCTTGTCTATGATCATGTTACACGACATTTTAAACATATAATCTGTCCGTACCAGCATGGATTCACCAAAAACCGATCGGTGGAAACTAACCTGTTGGAGTACAACCAGTACATTTCATCCGCGTTTAATAGGAAACACCAGGTGGATGCCGTGTATACCGACTTCGCTAAAGCGTTTGACAAAGTTAATCATGACATATTACATATGAAACTTGCAAATAACGGTATTCACGGTAACCTACTTAGATGGATGAAGTCGTACCTATCAAATAGGACACAAATTGTTCGTGTGAAAGGATATACATCGATCCCTGCCTTAGTTAAATCTGGTGTGCCTCAGGGATCAAATCTCGGACCACTTCTATTTTTAATATTCATTGATGATCTCTCTAAGAGTCTACGCTGTCGGCATCTAATGTATGCAGATGATTTAAAAATATTCAAAGAAATACTGACAATGGAGGATTGCAATGCACTACAGAAAGATCTTTGCGAATTGAAAAAATGGTGTGAATCTAATAGAATGGAACTGAATGTTGAAAAATGTCAAATTATTCGTTTCACTAGAAATAAGCAAATTAAAGACTACCCTTACTCTATCGGCAATTCAACACTAAAATCTACAAAAAGTGTAAGAGATCTAGAAATACTTCACGACGAGCACCTGACTTTTAGAGAGCATATCAACAATGTAGTAAGTAAGAGCGAGCGAACACTGGGTTTTATATATAGGGTTACTAAACCGTTTAAAAATATTAACTCTGTCGCGAGGGTTTCTGTCGTAGAATGAAACTCGCGATCGATATTCAAATTGCAGTATGTTGTTTAATTCCAAAGTCGTGTACAAAGTGAATTGGTTACGCTTAAACACTATCGCCTATATATACTAGTCGCCGGGCGGCGATCGCCCCGTCTCCCTCTTGTCTCCGCTGTCTCCTTCACTCGGGCCGACCGCCCGATATACACACCGGCGGGGGGACCGCTCTCCAGTCGCCCGTCGTTGGCCCCCGCGAGCTGACGTCCGCTGGCGGCGCTTGAGCTGCAATTGTGTCGTGTTTCGCACATTAGATTTCGCACGTTTAATCGTTTCCGGACGCCACCGGCGATCCCTCCCCCGACCTACTTTTCATTAAGTAGCCACCGGAAGTAAGGCTCCCGACCGGAAAGTCGCCGGAAGCGATCGTGTTAGCGCGTTAGTTTTTCGTGTTTTGATTTTATACTGTGTCGCGGCGCCCTCAGTTGAAACCTTCCCCTTCACCACCAGTCTTCGGATTGCCGTGGCACAAGATGAAAAGCTCTCTGCTGAGAAGTCGCTGCGATGTGGTTTTTCGTTGTTTGTTTTATTGGTGGCGTTTTGCGTGCGAAACATGGCGGATAGATTCGCGACGGTTTGTACTTTCTCTCTCATTTATTTCGATGTTTGCTTGTAGCTTCTCGTTGACGGCTTGTTTGTGATGATGAAAATAAACGCCTCGTTGGAGGCACTTAAGACGTGTTTTGATTATTGGGCGTTCGGGGTAGGTAATCCCAGTGATGGCATTGCACATCGCCATCTCCTTAATTCCGGTGTTGCCATTGCACCTCGGCGACACCACCTTCCTGCCGCCTTCGGGTGGAGTGTTCTTCCGGTCCTTTCCTGTTATAACATTTTGAGTAGGAGGGTTCTGTGTGTATTGTTGCTCCGCGACAACTCTTTTAACTTGCTCTATAATTCTCTTGTACGCAGCCAACTGGACTTTGGTTCCATAATTTGGAATCCATACTATGAGGTGCATTCGGAAGCGATAGAGTCTGTGCAGAGGAAGTATATGCGTATGGTAACCTATAAAACCGGCCTATCACGCACTCTCTACTCTTATGAAGAGCGTTTAAATTATTTTAAGATGTTTACTCTTAGAAAGAGGAGAGAGTGCGGAAGTCTAATGTTTCTGCATAAACTTCTTAACGGCGGGATAGACTCACCAGATTTATTAGAAGCGTTAAATTTCAACGTACCATCTAGGCGACTGAGGCAGCACTTAACATTTCACCTTCCCACTTCGCAGACAAATCAATCTTTCCACAATCCTATCTCACGTACATGCCGGTTATACAACACTATAACCGATAACATTGATTTCTTCAACCTGGGACCATTAGTAGTTAAGTCCATTATAAATAACGTATTATGAAACAAATTGATAATTTACCGTATGTTTTTATTATTTTATTCCAGACATTATTCGATCTATTTTTTTTACCATTTAATTGTTTAACTGTTTTTCAGAATTCACTATAAACTTATTTCTAAAATTTTTAATTTTTGTTTTGATAATTTTTATGTTTTTATTATTTTATTCCAGACAATATTTGATCTATTTTTTACCATTTCATTGTTTAATTGTTTTTCAGAATTCACTGTAAACTTATTTCTAAAATTTTTAATTTTTGTTTTGATAATTTTTAAGGATATTAATTTTTGTACTGATAATTCTTTGATAATTTTGATAATTTTGTAAATCATGAGATACGGCACATACGCAATTATAAATTAAGCATGCGGAGTACGCATATAATATTATACCCTAATTAGAAACAAAGTAAAAATGTTAGCGATAGCCATGTAATATTAGAGTATTGTTTGTGTACCTTTAAAAAAAAAAAAAAAAAAAAAAACTGTGTCCCGTACGTGAGGAAAAACCCACCCAGGCGCGCTCACTTCGCGCGTCCAGGGGTTAAATACCTAAAACCCGAGCGCCTATTTTTGCAACGACGCTCTTAAGGTAGAGAGGAAGAAGGACGGAACGCGCTAATCTGTGCAATAAAAAATCCTTATTCCTCCGCGTTGCGGAAGACAGTACCTTCAATTGGATGTTAAAATCAAGTGAATACTTGATAGGTGCATTAATCGATGAAAAATAACCTCTTAGCTTCTGGCAACTTAGGGGTTGTGATAGATTGATGGGTGGCAACCTATTTTCTTCAGCTCTTTAGATCTGTCTCTTTCTGATAAAGCATGTACCTTCCAAACAAATAGGTGGAATTTGTATTTTATTTAGCAATATTCTTTCTTTTTTATGTGTACTTGTGACAAGAATTTGCTAGGCAACCCTGTGGCATATTAGGGCCATATACCTACGTAAACTTCCATTTAAATCACATTTTGAAGAAATAACTGATAGGCGCACAATTTTAGGATGGGATCTTAGACTATATGTCGTGCCTGCGATGTACATCTGTCTTCTTTTCATGTTTTGCTGTGTCCCTTGACCCGTCCGGCCCTATAATACAAATATGATGAGTCTTCCAGCTTCCTCTTCATTTATCGTTCGTCGTTCATGCTAAGCCTGGTCGCTTTCGCGTTTCCTACAACTCGTGGCAAATGTCTGGCGGAGAAATTGAATTATAGGTACATGTGACGTAGTCTCTACAATCCAACGCAGGTAACAGTGCCACAGGAATAGTATTAGGCCCTTATGATGTTGCTCTTCTATAAACGAAATTACCAAAAATTTTGTTTGAAAAACATATATCATTATCTATGCTATTATGATAATATGTTAATGGGAGTTTGTTAATGCCTCTACTTATAACTCTTGTAGACAGTTTTTTTATTTACCCTTTGAGGTTATTTTTTCCCCGTAGGGAGACAAACAAAATCCGAAAAAATGGAAGTGTTTTAGAGAAAGGTCTGGCGGGTATGGTGAATCACGAAGAGTCTCTACGCCTAAACCTTTCCATCCTTTCTTCATAAAATGAACCCTCTTCTTAAAAAGTTCCCGCCGCCGAACGCCGAACGCAAGGACGTAAGACAGGATACAGTGAGTGTTGTGTGCAAGACGGATTTTCGAAATTCGCGCGCTCCAAGTCCAGCCCCCCACCACCGTTATAACCTACGCAGTGGCGGCAGCGGTATGCGGCCTACCCGCGAAACAACGGATTGACAGCTCGTTCAGTCTACCCTGGACAACGGCGGCTGCAACGTCACCGAAACGTCGGGTGATACAAACTTCAGGCGGCAAATTCGTGTCTATCCTATGTATAAGACCAATGAATAACTGAATTTGGAAGAGAATTAACATGGATTTGTATTAATACGTATTTTAAATAAAATTCCAACTAAAACAAAAGTTATCCAATTCCAAATTGGCCTGTGTGAAAAAAATGCCAATTACATAGGTAATTACCTAATAATCAGATACATCCATACAATCGCATTATAAATACTCTCTGGAACATGTAAATTATATCCACGGTCTGGATACTCGAGTACCTACTGAACGTGCAAAGGAAACGTGTGCTCGCAAAACCATTTCTGCGTAGGAAACAGTTGTCAGCGACGTGATTTGTGTTTCCCCTCAGGATATTAGAATTGAAGTTAGGAGATCTGTGAAGCAATTAGGGGTAGCCGCGTCGCATTTCAAGCTCTCTCTCTCTCTCGCCCTAACGACCCCATACGCATTAATGTTTCATAAGCGGGATGAAAATGTTTGCTAGTTTATGGCATAGCATATGAAATTCGACCAGCATATCGAATATACTGTCACCAGAAGATCAATATGGAGCCTAGATCCGTTGTATACACGAGTTTGCATCCTCTATATTTGGGGAAGTATGGTCCACCAAAAATAATTTATAAAAGCAACGAGTCGTACGCATTCAGATGACTCTTAAAGTTTTTTCTCCCAGCTGTGTCAATCTCTTAGCTGTGCCAATCTCACAGCTGTGTTAATCATTTTACTTTACCGGCCCACCAACCGACTAGGAGGGAAAGTTGTAAACGCTCATAAAAAATGTCGAAATAAAGACGGAAATAAAAATTTTGAGCAGCCCTGACACAGTTACAACAATTTCCAGATTGAAGTATGTCTGTGTGTCTGTGTGTATGTATTCTTTTACGATAGCACCAAAATGCTTAACCCTTCCAATCGCGAAGAAAATATCAGCTGTCACTTACGCCCGCGACATTTTCGTAAACGAACGAAACGAACTTGAGTAAAACGACTATAACTTGTAAACCACTAGACGGATCATAAAAAGAATAACTGTAAAATGATTGCATTGAAATTTGAAATATAAAACATTGTAAGATTATCTCGTAAAACAATTAAGATAATAATGAATAAATATTACAATGTTCATGAAGTGAAAAAAAGTCGCCTATTCAAATAATTTCGATGTTTTTATCACAAAATACGTAAAATATGCCAAAACTGTAAATACAGTTATGTTCTTTATTAAATACTTTACCAAAACTTATATTTTGTTTTACTTATTTGCATACAAAATCATTTAGTTACTCAGCCAAGAAAAAATCGATGTATTCTCCGAATTTCCGATGTCTGATATCAAATCAGAAATCAAGTTGAATTGAGCAAAATGTAGCCAATTTTGTGATTATATACGATGTAAATCAAATAATAGTTGTTTCATAAGCGAATTAAACGAATATTACGTCATAATTCGCGATTTTTCGTTATAATTCGGGACGAGAAACGAACATTCTTTGCAAAGCTAACGTCAGACTATTTTACGCGATAAAACGTGGAAAAAAGCAGATTTGCTGTCCAAAATTAGAAATTCTCTTTCGAAAATCTTCAATAGAATGCAAATCACTTACGGTTTAGAAGGAAATAGCACAATAATAACACGAAAATCACAAAATCACAGACACTTTCGGCGTTGGCGGCACGGCGACTCGGCCGGACCGCTGGTCGCGAGTGCCGCGGGCGGCCGACGGCGCGGAACTGATTATTAAAAATAATTTATTGCCTAACTGTCGTCGATTATAGTTCGTCCGTTCGACTTTTACGAAATCGCATTTTACGCAGCGCGGAGCGCCCTAACCAAAATTGATTAGCTCAAATCTTAGCGTTTGTAAGCGTCTAACCAAAAATGGTTACCTCACATCGGAAGGGTTAATCAGATTGAGCGAAAATTTAGTATGGCATAATTTGGTCATGGCAAGAGTTGAATTACTATCACTATTCAACGTGTACTCTGAGGCGATTATGACCGAGGCCCCGAAGAATCTTGATGTGGGGTTGAAAATAAACGGAAAACGCATCAACAATTTGCGCTAAACCGATGACACAGTACTTATTGCCTCTACTAAGAAAGACCTAGAAAGGTTGGTTGACAAAGTTTATGAGTGCAGTGAAAAAGCTGGCTTGTCAATCTATATTTCAAAGACCAAAATCATGATTATTACCAGGGTTCCTGATTTACAACTTACTATATCGGTGGCAACTAGAGTTGTCAACTACAATGGGCGAGCCCGTCACCTCAGGAAGTTTTAACGATTAGTCGTTCTATCTCCCTGGAGTGAGCGCAGAAGACTTGGACTAAATAGTCCACCGTCAAGCTCCGCCACAAACCCGTAAGAGGCCAACGCCTTAAACGCGAGATAACCAGGTATGTTACCCAGCGGGTTTACACTCAAGCCCTTACTTCCAATTGCGACAATTACTCCAGTCTCTCGATTGGTTACGAGTTCGAGGTCGCTTGCGCGGTCCTCTCCTTTACGAAGCGGCGAAACGGTGTATACCGAATCTATAGCGGACCACGGCATCCTTTGCCTGGCTGCTCACCCAGGATCGGGTAGCCGATGGTCGTTTCAAGAGCAGTCGCCGTAAGGTCCGCAACCACCCCCGCTCTATAGTAAACAGTACTGCTTCCAGACTCCCCCGACTGTTAGTCAGAGTGCGCAATCGATTGGCTTACGCCGCATGGTGCGCAGACCGTCCAGGAGCGCCAGAAGGTTGATTCCTAGGGGAAACTAACCCTAAGGCCAGAGTCCTGCCCAGGCTCGCACTTCATGCGTGGAGGCGGTCGGATGGGTGTTGACCCGTGAGTGTGTCCAAGCCTGAACAGAATGGGTCTTCGTGGCCAACTCAGCAAGGGCCCCTTAGCTCCGAACTATATCGGTGGCAGGTAAAGTTCTTGAGCGAGTCCGGTAGTACAAATATCTCGGTGCATGGATGAATGAAATATGGGACTCCAATCAAAAAATTAACCCCCGAATAGAAATCGCCCATGCATCATTCAATAAAATGAGAAAAGTCTTGTGTTGCCGGAAAATCAATCTAAGACTTAGATCTCGAATCCTGCATTGATACATCTGGCCAGTGGTTATATAAGGGCAGCGAAGCGTGGACTATAAAAGAAGACACCAGACTGCTGCTAGAAGCTTTTGAAAAATGGTGCTACCGTCGAATGCTTCGTATAAGCTGGACCCATAAAGTTAGCAACGAAAAAGTACTTCAGCGTGCTGTTACGACCCGAAAATTTTTGCACACCGTCAAAAAGCGCAAGATTGAATATCTAGGGCACGTGCTGCGGTAAGACAGATATCAGCTGCTCAAATTGCTAGTTTTATACAAATTTGTTCCAGCGCAATATAATATCACAATAAAATACCCACTGATATATAAGCCACACTAAATTTTATGACTCTACTTTTGGTTCAAAAGGCCATAAAAATATAAGATGTCGTTAAGGGATACATACATCTAGTATCAAATGTGAGGGACGTTAACATTATCATCGTTAAGAGAGCAGACACTCGGTCGGTAATGCAGGGAGCGTGTTATCGAGCGGAGCGCTCAGGATGCAATAAATGGGGTTGTGAACCTTTGGAGATATATCTCACTTAGCAGGATTTATACCTGGCGAAGAGGAACGTGACTATGAACACTGGGCGATTTTATCTTTCTGTTTTATTCGCTGCGAAATCGCGATTCGGTGAGAAAGGTAGGTTTTGTATTTCTTTAAAATGGACGTGAGTTTTAAATTTAAGAGAGTTCCTTGTTCTTGCAATGTGCTAAAGATTTTATATATTGTTAGTGGATTGTATACTTATTATTTTACTACCTTATATGGATGATTTACATAAGAAAGAAAGTTCTTGCCTACAGCGATAAAGGCACTGCCAGCGCTGTCTGCGGATATCTGCTTTCTCTTTCTATTTATTTATTTCTTTGTTTATTTAATAAAATTTACAGTAAACTCGCATATATTTCAATGCGACAAAACTATTTACGTAAAATTAATTTACTAAGCTATGAAATGTTTACAATGCTTGCATAAACAACTTATAATAGGAATAACATGCGTAAGAAAGAAAGTTCTTGCCTACAGCGATTAAGGCGCTGCCAGCGCTCTCTAGGGATATCTGCTTTCCCTTTCTATTTATTTATTTATTTGTTTATTTATTTAATTTTACAATAAACTTACAGGTAGTACATATAAATATGTCAAACCTATTTACGTAAACCTAATTTAACCCCTCACGTTGCGAGGTAAAAAGTCACCTATCACTTTTGCGCGCGACATATTCGCGCAAAAAATCGACGCGAGTCAACGGCCTTGAGAAAAACGATCATAACTTATAAACCACTAATCGGATTAAAAAAAGATAAAGAGAAAAATGATCGCATTGAAATTTGACATATAAAACATTATAACCTTATCTCGTAAAACAATTAGGATAATAATGAATAAATATTACAAAATTGGCAAACTGAAAAAACTCGCCTATAAAATCATTTCGATTTTTTTGTAAATACAGTTTTTGTAAATATCAAAAATTGTAAATACAGTTATGTTCTCTATTAAATGCTTTACCAAAACGATATTTTTTTTTACTTATTTGCATACAAAAATACGGAAAAAATATTTATTTATTCAGCCAAGAAAAATTGTATGTATTCTCGTAAAAAAAAATTTTTTTAATTTTTAATTTGTGACTACTTATGGTATTTTTTTATATGAAATTCTTTCAAAATAACTTTATTACTACATCACTTCTTCTTAGAAATCACACCAGAACTTTGAGCTTTGTCTGATATTATAGAAAAATCTAAAGTTTTGAGAGTTTCCGCGTCTGAACCTAATAATAAACTTTGAATGCCCATAATATAAAATTCGTTAGATTTTTTCAATTATATTGTCTTATCATAGACTTATTATATGTCTAATAACTAATTACTATACTCCAAAGAGTCACATTTCATCGAAAAACTATGGAAAATCGCACTTTTTTCTCTCATAGTAATTATCAAAACAAGTTTCATTTTCGCGAGCAATATTAGAACACAACATATAATGTTCAAAATACGCCTAATTATGTGATAACTTAGGATGTAAATGAAGCAATACCTATTTTATTAGTAAATTAAAGCGACATTACGTCATGTTTCGCGATATAACGGGATATTTCAAAAACATTACAAAATAAACACGGGCATTTATTTCGCGAGCCTTGGTTTGTTGACAAAGTGTTTTCTTCGAAAATTCGTGAAAAACAGCAAATGGATTGTCGAAATTATATAATCCTACTGGCTAATCTACTTAAAAAGGGAAATACTCACTTTTATCCGGTATAAACTGCACTTATATCCAGAAAACACTTCACAAACACTTCACAACACAATCACTTCGGCGAACATCGCGCGCGCCGCCGCCATGGGCGATCTGCGACTGTCGTCAGAAATGAGGTCATCGATTTTGTAAGGATGTAGTGATTCATATTTCTAAC
This sequence comes from Micropterix aruncella, assembly GCA_944548615.1. NCBI lineage: Eukaryota > Metazoa > Arthropoda > Insecta > Lepidoptera > Micropterigidae > Micropterix > Micropterix aruncella. Next base: position 16,650,430 of record OX155968.1, on the reverse strand, counting down.
ATCGCATGCGGCAATCGAGCAATTTCATAGTGTTGCATATTTGGCTATATTATGGCATCATTCGATAGAATATACAATCGCATTTCGAAATTTAAACGACATTTTCGTAAGAGCCGAGCGCTATATCCAGTAGTGGACGTTTCAGAATTTCGGCGGCCGCCATTCATGTCCCCAAATGGATGTTACGTGCTCAGCGGGTTAATAAGATATAAAATGGTAACAACGCTTGCATAAAAAACTCATAATAGGAATAACATGAGTACCTACGTATAATAGGTAAATAGAAAAAATGGTACATACAATGCAAAACCGCATTATTAATAGTTTCATATTAATATATTATATATTACATAATAATATGATATAATATTATATAATGTTAGGGTATGGTATATTATAATTAGGTCATATGATACAGTAGGATGGCATTTAGTTAAATATTAAAAAATAGGAGATTTGATCGAATATTTAATAAGATTCATGGAATCATTAAATATTATAAATAGGATAGAAAACGAATTTACCTCGTGAAATTTGTAGTACCCGACGTTTCGGTGACGTTGCAGCCGCCGTTGTCTAGGTAGACTGGAAGACTGTCTAGAATACTAGGGTACAAATTTCACGCGGTAAATTCGTTTTCTATCCTATTTATAATGTCAAACAACCGCGATAGTCTTAGATTTTATCATTAAATATGTTGAATCCTTTATATAGGCTGTCAACATTACGACATATTCTGGTGACAATTCTGAATTCGACACGATATTGCTATTGCAAGAGACAACGGAAAATGTATAAGAGTCCTTCGTTAGTCGCGGTGGCATACATAATTTAACATTAACTAGACTAGCTGGGCTGTCTAGTCGATTGTTTAAAGTTTATAGAGACACAGTATGTCGTTAATGGTTATGCGTGTTCTTGAATCTGCGAGTTTAAAGGGCAAAAGCCACTCTATATAACGTCTCAAATTACTTCGGAGGCCACATTTGTTCGACAGCATGCGAGTGAATTTATCCTAAACTCGTTCTATTCTATCGCTCCGAACACTGATACTCTGAATACTGCAAATTACTGATCTGTACTATAGAATCAATCTAATTATTATTGTATTGACCCTAATTACTTGATGAACGTATGAAATAGTTCTTAAAATCAATGAAAGCTGCTAAAAAGTCCGACCTTTATTTACAGGAAGAATCATTATCCCGCTGCGTCACAATCCATTCATTAAATGTATTTAGCCGTGAAGATATATAATACATTTTACGGGTGTGCCCCAACCGCCATAAATAATTAGATAATTGAAAACAGTTTCAATTATTTGGTCGGCTTACTCGAAATGGATGTCTTTAGCATTCTTGTCCGCCGCGGAGCGTCCCCGGCCGCACTGTTTAGAGAATCCTAAATTTGGCATAATGGCCGGTATAATGAAGTCTTAATACCCCTGGAGCCGCAGGAATAAGTGAACATTTACGCTGTCTGCTCGTTTCAGACATAACACAACATAACATAGCCGAACCCGACCCCATTACAGCGCGCCGCCCCAGATATAGCGCGACGTGGTCGTACGCCGGCCGAGGCGTTATTATTACGGTTGCCACCTGGGGGAAATTGTACTTTTTGAATTATTACAATGTAGCATTGTGCACCGCGAAGGCCTATATATCGAGTTGCAAGTGTCTGTGGATACTTTGGAAAATGAGAATATACTTAATACATAATTATTTATTGCTTGATTTGATATTAACCTATAGTTATCGACCCCATTTGATAAAAATAGTAAACGAGGATACGTCACAGTGACACCACGCTTAAAATGGCATTTTTTGTAATTAATTAGTTCGAAAAACATCAGACTTAGGTTGATATCATAGATTAAACGTTTAAGAATAAAATTTTATCAATAAAACTATAAAATGAAACAAAAGATATTTATTTATTGTACTTTTTCAAAACGGCACGTATTTAGGAACGTCTTTGGAAAAAAACTTAAAAACCTTTAAAGTCTCTCAGGGAACTCTAGTTTAATAAACAAAAAAATAATGAAATGAAGCACTAACACGTAAGAAACCAACACATATTTTCAAATCTACTATATCAAGAACACAATCCTGGCAAACTTCTAGGCACATTGTAGACATATGCCATATTGCGATGCACTTGTGTGGGGTGCGTCTTTTTTTTAAATTTAAGTGGACAGATACTACATACTTTCTTTGTTGTCAGATCTAAACCAGCTGTGTTGTCTTCTTGCTCTATGGGTATCCAATCCTTACCAAGGATATAACAATTTTGATTTTAAAAAACCGCCTACTAAGGGATACATTAAAATCGAAATTAGGTCACGGTTACCAACCAATCAGCTGGCACACCAGCTGGTCTCGATGACACCGAACCGGGGAAACGACTTGTTTCTGCGTCACGTACGCGTTGACTAACCGATGTAAGAGTAAAAACAAGCTGCTACTCAGAGACACAAACTCGTAAATGTTTGAAGGTTGCTGATTTTTTTTTCTTCGCACGGTGTCACGAAAACACCACCTAGTCAAGTAAAGGTTTATGCTAAGTTAAGAATTCTCTACTTCGAATCCATATAACAGAATAATATCGATATTAATCTAGGACGATCATATTACATCAACCTGGATATTGTAGCATCACAAAGTCTCGTTGTTGTACCAATCAAAACCATCCCAACTCTCCACAATGCTGAAGGTAAATAATATTGAAATGCATGCATCAGTGAATACTTTGAAAGATGTGCTGGATCGATCTACAATAAATATACATTGCACATTAATACTGCCTATAATACATGACTCCATGACTCCTTGCTGCCAGTCTTCATTCAGTCTATTCGAATCTATAACCACTAAGAACCTGCTCAGGACAACTCCCAACTGCGTTGCTGCACCCAGCAGTAGCGCCCACATTTATAGCCACATTTTAATTTACTAGATACAAGCCCGTTCATAACGGACTTTTGCTATGCATTGAAACAGGGTATTAGTCAAGATATATTGAAAAAAATCTTCTTGGAGTGCGAAAATCGATCGCTCTGATGCCGATCGGTCGATACGAATCTTTCATTATTTATTTTTATATTTTCACGCACATTTATGCAAAAGATTGTAAAGTATAAAATCTACATTGCTGTTGTGATTTTAATGCATTGATTTTAATTTCTATAATCCCTATTTTTATTCAGTTCAAATTGTTTTTTATTTAATATAGCATAATGTAAAATTATAGAATATTGTAATTCTATATTTATATATAATTTTGTACGTACTTAACATATTTTTACACGACTGACTAAAAAAAAAAGGAAAAAATGTTTTCAGGATACATGAATATATAATATCTGTAGTCCGTTTCTTAATTATATTCTGCTATAACTACTATTCCACTATCAGAAAGTCAGGTCAATGGGCCTGGCTCACGTGAATCCCCGCTAAAGGTCAACTGCCCATCAGAATACACCACGGGACTTGGAGAAGGCCTGTCGACTGACTCGCATTGATGACGCAATAGTCTTTAAGCACTGGGTGCTTATAAAGATAACACGCGTCAACAGGGCAGTAACGGAGATTTCATAAATTGAATATTGTTTCAACGAATCAATAATTTCTAAATATATAAATAAAATAATATAATCTAATAATAAATTAACGAAAGGTCGCTTTTGTAACGGCAGTCGTGTTTTTAACTTTTTTTAATTATTTTTAATATTAATTATATAATATAACATAGCAGTAATAAGCACGATACATATTATAATTTTTAAATTACTGAACACAACGCTGATAATAACTAGTCACGGTGTGTCGCAGTGTGGCAGCTAGAAAGTAAAAAAAGTACGCTCCTCGAACCGTCGGGTTTGGGGACTCTCCAAGCAGTGAGAGAGATTGTTGGCTAGACACTAGTATTGTTGGCTAGACACTAGTATTGTTGGCTAGACACTAGTATTGGTGGCCAGCATTTTGCTAATATACAATTTTGTTATGACGCTATCATAGTTTCTCAAAATTTAAACGCTTAATGTACACGCTGACAACGCTGACACGCGGTGCAAAGGCGCATAACACGGGATTCTATTATTTGTATCTTTCATGAATCTTCATACTTCATACAACTAAGCCAGAAAGAGAACGCGTCCAACCAGTAGAGTTCGAGAACCTCGCCGAACGTTACCAGCCGTAAAATTTGGGTCGAAGAAACGACTGATTTAATATTATTTAAATATTAAAAATATCAACTAGCAATGTTAATAATCTGGATGCAGTATATAAATTAGAATTTGTCTATCGCTTTCAATCATCCACGCAATACGAAATTAGTTTGTTAATAAAAAGGTTATATTAAAATAAATAATATTTTATTATATATGGGCAGGTTCCTTTAGTATATATGGGCAAATCCCAATTCTGCTAGTATAACTTTTATCTCGATCTATCTTCGTAGAATTGTATGTCGATAGAATAACTAAATAAAAATATTCAACATAGCGTATTATCAATTACCACCCACACGCTTCTAATTAGTGACCCTTACAATCAAGAATACGGATGACAACCAGCTCAGATTTAAACAATTAATATTGAAAATAGAGTGACTCTAAATTGTAAAGTATTTCTTTTGTTTAAACTGGTTCACAATTATTTAAGCTAATCGCAAACTGTTCTAAGGGCTACTATTTATATCGACAATATACTTTACAGCATCAGCCCACATATATGGTGACAGTCTTTACAATATCAGTCTTAAAGGCCTGAGACTTAACAGTGTCAATCTGTATTCTAATCATAAAGAATTCTCATTGTTTAAATTCATTCACATTGATAGTATTTAGTATTAGGTATTCAATTTATTAATTCAGAATATACAATAAAAGCATGAATTTTCAATTAAAGCTAATTTGAATCATATTATAATTCGCCAGTTGCTAGTAATATATTAATATATGTAGATATTGAACTTTTAATTCAGAAATATTAATTTGACAATAGCGTTGACTAAAGTCGGCTTTACACGGCAGGCAAATAAAATTAAAAAAATAGAGTTGAATACATGTACATATAAAATAGATAATTATTATAAGTATATTAATTGCCACCTTAGGCACTCTATACAAAAAATAATCACAAAATAGAAAGTATTAAAACAAAATTGTAAAAAAACAACGTATGTATATGGTCAGGTAATGGTTCGTTAAAGCATTGTAATCTACATTATTAAATATTAAATTCATAATATTATTATTAAAAAATAAAAACTAAAATGAGGTACCTGAAAGTTACATATTAATGTTATTCTCATTTGAAAGAATCGGCATGCTCAAAAAAATCACCCAGCTTATATAGAAAGCATGTGTGGATAGCAGCTTTTATTTAATAAGTCTTTTAAACGGCTTTGTTTCCATCTTTCTTGTGGAGAGTGGTAGCTGGTTAAAATGTTTATAACTCAAATATTCAAAGGACATTTGTATCTGCGTAAGGCGTACTTTAGGCAGGGTAGCATCATCACGTCTGCGTGTATTGTGGGAGTGCGGAGAGAGTGGGAGATAAAGGCGATAACAACGCTAAGAGCCAGTATTTATGTCGGCAACATATTCGAGGTCAGTCTTTATGTTAACGGTCTTCATAATGTCAATCTTTACGGCGTCAGTCTCAAACGCGTCAGTCTGTACGAAGTCAGCCTTTATGACATCAAAATTCAAAGTTTACTTTAATTTTTAAAAACATGCGAAGGTATATAATAAAATTAAAATAATATTATAATTCTAATTTATTAATAATATATCTGGCTACCTATGTACTAATTATAACTTAGCACCAAACAAACTGTAAGATTCAGCAACCTGATATTATTCATAATCTAGCAATTTTTTTAAAAAATAATACAAAAAAATATGTTCATAAAAAAAATATTTATAAGAAACTAGAATGATATCGGTGAAAATAAAAGTACACCCTTCGGCTACATAACGACCAAATTTGGTTGCACATCAGAATACCGTTGACTACGTAACTACCAATATTGGCGACGGTTTGCTCCCGGAGCGCAGAGTTATGTTAGTTTCTAATTCGAACGCATCCTAAAATCCATACCAAATATCTCATTATTACCATAGATACACAGACGGTCGTTAGAATAATTTCGCGCGTCATTTCGCGGATATTTCTGGTAAAATTCAAACATCATCATTTTTTTTGTGAGAAATCATCAAAATTTTTATTGGTTTTTATGAGCCAATTAATATCTAAATATTTTTGTATGTAAATAACAAAACCAAATATTACCTTTAATATAGAATCTAATAAAAATCACGATAATATTTACAATTTCTAAATAAAGTTCCGTATTTTTCCGTAAGACAAGTACAAGTTACAAATACCGAGTTTTTTTCACTTTTTCGACTTTCTCATATTTATTCATAATTATGTAATTGTTTTATAAAATGAGATTTCAATATTCAATATACACAATTCATTCTATATGCGATCATTGCACAGTTATTATTTTTATGATTGCTATAGTAGTTCCATAGTTATAGTACTTTTTGTCAAACGCGGCGATATTGCAAGAAATTCCAATAAATTGTCACGGACTGCCATGAAACTATGCCGCTACTCGAAGGGTTAAAATTGAAATTTTAGGAAACTGTAAAAATCAACCGTCACATTGCGTAAATAATAAATAATTAATTAAAAATAAAATTACAATATCCACATACATACTAATCTACGATACGACAAAGAAGTCGGTTGTGTCACTGCAAAATATTCCGGCCGAACAGAAGGACTTCGATCGTGATCGAAGGATTTCAAGCGTAAAGTCCCTTCGGGAAGTATGTAGGTTAAAAGGCGGTATGTAAATACTATTAGTGCAGCTGGGGATCTAATGGGCCCTGTTGCTGTTGACCACTTAGACCCGTTTGTTCAGGGTCGGTCAAACTCCCTGGTCAACAACCATCCGGCAGCCTCGACGTATGAAGTGAGAGCCCGGGTTGGACTCTGACCTGCGGGCCAGTTTTCCCCAGGAGTCAATCTTTTGGCACTCCTGGACGGTCTGCGCAACTTGCGGTATCATCCTATTGTGCATTCTGACTGACATTCGGGGGAGTCTGAAAACAGTAATGTCTCTTATAGAGCGGGGTTAGTTGCTTCACCTTAAGACGACTGCTTTTGAAAGGGTTAATCGGCTACCCGTTTCCGGATAACAGTCGGATAAAGGGCGCCGTGGTCCGTCATAGATTCGGCAAACGCCGTAACACCGCTTCGCAAAGGAGAGGACTGCGCTAGCGACCTCGAACCTGTCCTCTCCCATCTCCTTTGCTTGTCCTTATATTCCACTCCTCCCTTCAATATCGAGTTGACATACGTTACTAATCACTGTTTTATATTTTATCCTATGATGACTATTATGTAAGTGTATTTATTTATTACTTGTGAATCAATTTGCCCACATAAACCTTTAGTTACAATAACCCTGGCGGTATGGCCGTAAGATATTGCCACTTGGCAATGGGCCCACCACATTGTACTCTTATGTGTGTGCAATAAAGCTGTTCAAACAAACCATTCGGGAGACCGGAGTATTCTGGTTGCAATTGTTAGTAAGGGCGCGAGTGTTGGTCCGCTGGGTGGTTAACCTGGTTATCTCGTGGTGAGTCGTTGGTCTCTTACGGGCATCTGGCGGAACTTGACGGTGGACTGTTTTGTCATAAGTCTTCTGCGGTCACCTCACGGGAGGCAGAACGATACATTTCGTTAAAAGTTCCTGAGGTGACGGGTTCTTCCGTTGTAGTTGACAGCTCAAGTTATTAGTGCAGTTTGAATTAGAGATATTCTACCTAAAATTTCACAATGAGAATTCGGCCCAACAAGGCATTTGTTTACCAAATTACAAGTCTTATAAATGCAATATTTCGAGATTGAGATATGACTAGTATGCTTCATTATGGATGGATTTCAACCAAAACCTTTATAACATGTGCCATTACAAAATGATACCTGCATACGAATTTCAGCTCAATCGGATTAAGCGTTTCAGCGCCATCGTGAAGGAATACACACACAGATAAAACTCTATCTGAAAATCATCTCATAGGGGCTCGATATAGAAATTTCCGTCTTATCTCGACGAAAGAATTGTGTGTGTTCACAATACTTTACCTCCTTATGGCAGGTCGGTAAAGTAAAATTGTCTCACAATAAAAATAAGTTGTATAAAACCAACAATTATTAAAAATATTACATATGACACAGCAGTCTGTACCTCGAGCCTCTTCTTTTTACACGACTGCCCAAAAAAGGGGTGTAAAGTTTTCACGGCTCATGTATGTATGTTGTCCATTTTTTATTCCACCGTGGCTTCTGAATGATTGAACCGATTCAGTAGAGTATGTATTGTTAGAATCGTTATGTCATCCCGGGTATCATAGGGTACACAAATATCCAAATGTCTATAAATTGAGATAAATATATACATCGTGTTTAGTATCAAATGAAAGGGCTATGTACATTAAAGTTTGATTCAATGAAGAACTTTTTTCTCTGAAAATTTTGTTTTCCTGCGCGAATAATTTGTTTCTGATAATTAAAAAAACAATAGTTCACTTTTTGTAATGGCGGTCGTGTTTGTTATTTTATATATTTTTTTTTAATTCAGGAAACAGACAGTACAAAAACATATTTACTTAATCAAAATATAACAAACATAAACCATTTATATGTTTCCACCAATTAAACGGTCATATAGTGCGTTATTCTATATAAAAGAAAATTCAAAATATACAAGCATTTTTTAAAGTGAAAAGTGAAATTATTAGGGTTTTTTAAATAAACAGAAAATATTCTGAATAGTAATTGCTTATTTACTAAACACTCCAAAGTATTAAAAGAGTAAACATAAAGTAAATAGAGCAGAAAAAACAGTAGATATATTCATAAACATGTATATTAATATGGTAATAAATTAATTTATTATTAAATAAATAGTAATAAGAAAATAAAATATATAATTATGTAATGACACATTTAATGAGAACGAAAAATAGAAAAAAGGAATAAGTTATGTAAATACAAAGATAAGAGGAGAATAACTATTTTCATAATAAACAGATTACTTAATTAAATTGTAATATATTCATAATTAGATTTTTAAATGTATCTGGGGTTGTGGTAAATATATCAACATCCATAAACACCGAGTTGTAATGATGAAAAGCCCTATAAAGAAAAGCATTTTGTGCATAGTTAGAATTGACAATTGGCAGTTGAAAGGAACGCTGAGAGCAAGCTGGTCGAGGGGGCACGAAAAAAAATTGTTTCTTATTAAACTGCAAAACTCTCGTACTGTAAATCTCGCGAGTCTGGCAGCCCCAGATCGGTACATGAGGCCTGATTGACTTAGCCGTACGTGTCTGGAATGGCATGATCAATTCCCGATCGTGCGCTTACTGTCGTTAAAAATTTTATTACAGTGTTCTGACCGTGGAGCGGCCGCTGCTGCGAGGAAGATTAAAAGTTGGCCAGCGCGCCACTGCACTCACTTGCGGCGCAGCACGAACGCCGACCGGCAAATAAAACGACGCCCCCTGGGCAGTTGCAGCGATTTCGCCCGCGCCACTGGATTTTGTGAGCTCGCACATTTAAATGAGAGCAGTGACTTTTTCTACGGGTGAAAATTAGACCAATATATTTTTGTAGGTCTAGCTGACCCGTGCCCACTTCGTTGGGAGGTAAAACTTTTTACTTGTGATGAAATTATAAGTGTGGTTCGGTTAGTATTGAGTGCTATGATTTATTTCCGGACTGCCAAAAGAAGGGTTATATTTTTACTGCATATGTATTTGCATGCCAATTTGACTATATTACCGTTATTTGTGAGTGTCTTCTTGTGAGTGTCTTATTTGTGAGTGTCTTATCTCTTTAACCATTCATGCAGTAAAAGGGAAATTATATGCAATAAAACGGAAAAGTCTTTTGTTTTAAACACTTGAGACGATAAATTTACTTATTTTGATATGAATTCATAATTGCTGATAATATGACCAATAAACATGACCTAACGATTTAATTTTTTTTTATATAAAAAAACTACTTTTTGTGGCTTACATATAAAATTTAGACAGATGCTGTCGCTACTATATAGGCATTAGTAAGCTCTACAACTTTTCTCTAGAACTCAATCATATATCTCATCGTTAAAGCAGCGTTCGTAAGAAACGTTTTCGTTCGACCGTTTTTTCTCCGACTTACTTTGCAAATCCAACTACCACGAAAAAGTGTTTTTTATTTTTCGGATTTAATATAGCCCCTATGATACTCACCAATAACGTGGCTTTCTATTGGTAAAAGAATTTTCTAAATCGGTTCAGTATATCCAGAGATTATTTCCTACAACCTCACAAACTTTACCTCTTTATAATATTATAGTATATTATAGTATAGATTACAGTAAACATGATAGGTACTATAAATTCGCGATAACACTGTTATACAAGTATAATAACTCTGTTATTCGCGCGATAATTAGCCCCTTAGTGGTTCGTGCCATCAAGGGCCTGACCCTCCAGACCCAGAAAAAACTTTATGCAGCATGGCTCTAAAGACAAAAAACATACCTTTCTCAATAATGGAATAAGTTTCATATTGAATTCTCGATGTCAATGGGGTCTCTAAGCAGTATCAATTTCCTGAAAGTTTCGGATGCACAACCCTCCTTTATTAATAACCCACAGTTATTAATCTTAACTCCCTATCTCAGAAAAATTGTAGAATTAACTTTAACATGAAAATTAAATATCCCTAAAGACCACTAGTGCAAATTAAATAAATACCGTGATCTATCAAATTCCGTCACCCGGAACGGCTTCACTCGGTGAAAATTTGTGCTTATGGCCTTCCAGTGCAATCTCTGTTTCATATCTTTATAGCTCTTAATCCTCTAGGAAACAAATCTAATATTTTATAGAAAAATATATCTAAAACGGAAATTTCCGCAAATTATATTCTATGGCTTCGAAGGGAAGTGAATGGGTGACAAGGTGGATGCCTACATGTATCGAGACAGCTGTCCGAAATATACCACAGCCGGTTGTTTTTCTGGAGTAAACCGCTGACCCCCCAGAAGTGTAGAAATAGTATTATTATGGGTCTGATTCCATAAACTACGACCATTAAATGTTATCAAATCATTAATCATGTTTTAATAAAACGAAGGTTCGTTGGTTTATTAATGTGACTGGATTCGAACCAAGATGTCAGTTAACCGCAAGACACACTTCGATATGAGCTATCAACAATATATTTTAAAAATCCAAAATTTCAAGGGACAGTATATGTTGGATTTTCAATGCAATAATCTATTCATAAATAGACACAGTACCTAAAAGACATGGAGGAGGTATAAACGCAACGACAAGAAAGTATCTAGGCCACTCTTAATTTGACAGAGATGGAGAGGGGATAATTGCTTATCAGCTTGGATATATCCTTATGTACATTTTAGGTAACAATTATCGCTAATTCTGATTTCATTTAGTCCAATTATTGGATCTGTAAGCCGAGAAATGTAAGTTGAGAAAATGTACTGTTAGTAAAGTAAGTACAAATAAAAATGCCGGAAAAGGCATTTTTTTTGTACTTTAGTTATTTCTCTCTATTTATTTATTTCAAATATTATTCAGGAGTCTTACAAACGAATCCAATTCGCCCATGAATATTTAACCTAAATTGTATAAGGCCATACTAAGAGTTTATCCTGCACGTAGCTGGTTTCTGGAATCAGTTCCTCCCAAATATTAGACACTGGTTTCCTTAATTTTTCAAACAGTCATTGAAAAGGCACTTTTTTGCTACTTCAATCTCGAAATGTTGGACTTAGAGACTTAAAATTCGGTACATAGATGCCTTGTTGGACTGAAAATTCGCTTTGAAATTTGCAGTTATTGAAAATAGTTACCGACAAATACGTACCGGCGTATTTGCAGGTGAAGTCCTTGCAAAGGAAGTCCCTGCAAATTCGCCGGTACGTATTTTTCGGTAACGATTACGCAACGGTCTAATGTGCCGCGCAATTTTTGTGACATGTATAGAGTAATGCTGACGCCACGCATTATATTGTTAAGCAGTCTGACCATTTGTTTCGAGTTCTGTATTGCATCCACTGTCTACTGATGAATTTTCAGCTTTTCCAAAACACTTTGAGATTACTTATTAAAATTACATCTTTCCTATACGCCAACGGCAAGTGTCCCGGAGTCTGGCCTGCTGACTCTACCCCAGCATTCTATTGCCAAAATCCTGTCTTTGCTCTAAATATAAATACAAACGGAGCTGCCATGGAATTCACCGACCGGAGTCGGGCCCATCATAATACTATTTTTTTTTACACTTCTGGGGGGTGAGCAGTGGATTCCGGACTTACGAACCGGCTGTGGTAGGTTTAGGACAGCTGTCTTGCCACATGTGAGCGTACACCTTACCACCCATTCACTCCCCCTTCGAAGCCATAGAATTTGAGATGCGCAAATCGCAGTTTTAGATAATTTTTCTAAGAAAGAGTTGATTATTTTTCTGGAAAGGCCAAGATCTTTAAAGAGGTGAAATAGAGATTTAGCTGCCAGGCCACGAGCGCCAACTTCCACCGCGTGAAGGTGAACAGTGAAGCCGTTCCGGGTTACGGCATTTGCAAGATCATGGTATTTATTTAATTTGTACTCGTGGTCTTTTGGGATATTTGAGTCCCATGGAACAGTTAATTCTACAATAAGAGCCACCTTCCGAGATAGAGAGTAAAGAGTTATATTTGGACGGAGGGCTGTGCATCCGAGACTTTCAGGGAATTTATACTGCTTAGAGACGTACCGATTAAAGGGTCTAAAGCCGATAAGTCTTTGACCCTTTAATCGTGGCGGTAAGTGTACCGTCCTTGATCTAAGGCCACCTTGCAGCCAGCTAGAATGTGTCTAGCTGTGCAAGGGGTATTGCTACAGAGGGGACAAGAACTATCCTCGGCAAAGCTCCAACGAGCGAGGTTACTGGGGTCTGGAAGTGTATGCTGAAAGGCATTCAAATAAAATTTCAGCATCTCTGGCGTCCAGTCATAGAGCATTACCTTCCAGTGCATTGGAGGCGGAATGCAAAAGTCCCCAATTGTTGTCCAATCATTCTGGCATTGAAGGCCAATAGCATGAGCCATACTCTTGCTGTCGTAATCTCCCCGCAAAAGAGACTTCTTCAAGTCCACGTCGCTCGTGGTTGTACTGCCATACCCCAGACCAGTGCCATTCTGGCTGATTCCAGTAAGGAACTTTTTGTGGAAGTCTACGCGGGCTTGTAGATCATTTGAATCACTACGGCCACTTATTACGTGCTTCGATATTGCCGGATCTTTGGAATTGCACAGAATCGAATTTTTGGTTATTCTGGAGTTGGCGTAGAGCAGTGAGGGCAGTTTAAGCGCTAGCCCAAAATTTTGTTTGGACCTGAAGAGAGTCGAGGGGTCAGCTGGTTTGGCTAAGGACAGCCAGGATTTTAAACTAGCTGTCACCAGCGCATCTAGACGGGACAGTTGGGTTTTGGTAAAATCGTAAATAAGAAAGGGCCATGACAAATGTGACGTTAGATAATTGTCATAGATCCAGGCCTTACGAGGGCCAGAAATTAGCAAGGCATCTATTTTCGCCAGGCAACTTTTGAAATGCTCTATAACATGATCGCCCGAGACGTCTTTTCCCTGATGGGTGATTTTTCTGCCGAGGAATTTGAAATGATTGTTTGGGTCTATAAGGGAGATATTAGAGCCCTTATAGACCAATTTGGGGTCATAGGATGTAAATTTTGTGCCCATGCGGGCGAGTCCAAGGCAAAAACATTTGGAGGGCTTTACTTTTATATAGCCTGACCAGTCGCAGAAAAGCTCCACTTTCTGTAATAGCAGGGAAAGCTGCTTGGGGCTTCTGGTGATGAAAGTTAGGTCGTCGGCAAAAGCGAGGCACGACGAGGTGTATTGGCCGTCTGTTTTAAAACGGTAGCCCCACTTCCTGTCAAACTGGGTCAGGCTTTCCAGCAGTATATTAAAAACTATATTAAAAATCGTCGGGGAGAGGCAACAGCCCTGAAATAGTCCAATTGAATATGGTATAGAGCGGGTAGTCCATTCTTGCGTTTTAACATGGAAAGTCAGACAGTTGTAGTAGGAGGCTACAATGTCACGCACGACTGGTGGGAAGTTGTACCAGCGGAGTGCAAAGTGGAGGAGACTGTGTCGGACTGACCCAAAATCATTCTCTAGGTCGAGCCAGCATACATTGATTTGGCGTTCGTGCTGTCTCGCATCCTTGATGGCAGCAGCCAGGAGAGAATTGTGCTCGAGGCAGCCCGAGACGCCACGCATGAAGCCTTTTTGAACTGATACTCCAAGGTACTCATTCCGGTGCATGAATTCGCTCATCCTCATGTGGACTATGCTAAAAAAGATTTTGGCCACAGTGTCTGTGAGAGCAATGGGCCGAGCGTCCTTTGGTCCGGTGCAAACTGGGACCTTCGGAATTAAGATGACTGTCGCTCGGCCAAAATTCTGTGGGACGACACCGCTATTCCATATATTTCGGAAGATGGATCCTAAATATTGCAGAAGGCAGGGGCATTTTTTGTATACTAAATAGGGAATACCATCGGGACCCGGAGTAGAGCCCGACGGCTTCCTCTTTACTTGATTAAGAATCTCATCTAGAGATGGAGGTTGAGAAGCAAAAGCTACCGTAGGCAGGGGCGGAGTTGTAATGCCCGGCGGAGGGCTGTAATTATGGAGCCGCATTGGGTCCTCATACGTGGTCGAAAAGTATTCCGTTGCCATTTCTTCCGGGATTTGGATGTTTCCCTTGGCGGCAGACAAAACCGTTTTGCTGTAGTTAAAACGGTTTTTGTCGAACCGGGCTTCCTCTTTGGATTTGAGAAATGCTGCCTTGCGCTTGTCGTTTTGCGTTGCTACGCTCTGTATGAGTTTTAGTATAGAGCGGTACGCGCGCGAGAAGTTGTGGCAGAGGGCTTTATCCCCGGCTTTCTTGGCTTCACGTAACTGGCGACGAAGTAGCCGCTTTTGCCTACGGAGCTTTGCCTTAAATGCGTTTTCTCTGTGAACCGGGTCGACATGGGTAGATTTTGGGTAAACACCCGAGAAGTATTCATGGACCGCCACCTGGAAGGACGACAGCTGGACGCTGACAGGGGCATTACGGTTCACAGAGTGGTCAAGAATAGAAGTTAAATTATTATTATGAAATTCCCAGTCCTCTTTCGCAAGTGAAGGGAATTTTAGAGGAGGGAAGGATACGATTTGCGCGGGTAGAGGAGACCGGTCGGGTGACAAACTGCGGGCAGATGTGGCTATTAGCTTCTGCGGCTATTAGCTTCTGTATAAATGTATATTTTATGCGATGTATGTTTCCCGAAATAAGAGAAGGCTATTCACGTCTGTATCATTACGATTCTTGCTAATATTTTCTCTCTCGATGCGGTTCAACACGTATTATATCGTTGTTGGTACGCGGCCGGTCGTAATTTTACATAGAGTCGCATTATCTCTTACAATCTAGTCCCGGCACAATACTAAAGTGGTTTATACACGACACGCGGACGATTCGATTCTTGTGTTACGTTTCCTTTGTCCGCCATTACTTTCAGATGTAGGGATCCCCCTTTAACCTCACACTCTCCCTCTCGCTCGCGCACTATTCTACCAGAATCCTCCTCGCCACCCTCAACCGACCCCACTCAGAGAGAGCTTTCTATGTCGCTATTCCTCGGTGAAAGTTATCTTTTATAACAGGACGTGGTGGTTCCTTATATTTGAAATTGAGACTTGATCCTTCACTTCTTTCACGCCGTTGTGAAGAATTCTATACTGACGAGAAAGTAACACATATTGAAAGAAATCGGTTCTGTAACTACAAGACTTCTCCGGCAAGTAGCCAAGGACTGATGTCATCTGATTTCCATCAACACAATACAAGAATTAAATTTGATCTAAATCTAAATCGGCACAGGCTTAGTAAAGTGCGCAACATTTTCTTTCACCAAAGCCTGTGTTATTATAACAAGGTCCCAACACATATCAGAAGTCTTGGAGAGTACCAATTCAAAAAAATCTTATTTAATGGCCTAGTCAATAATCCAGTATATTATGACTTAAGAGATTTGGATAATGCTGAATTTTTATTCCAAGAGCATCCTAATGTAAAATAACGGAAAATTCATGATTATCAACTTTGCCAAAGAGCGTAATTTTTATTTTTATTTTTATCGACGACGGCTATATTGCTAGATTTGACAATTAAAATTTAAATTTAGATATTTTTAGTAGGTATACCCTTATCTATTTTCTTGACCATCATATTATTGCCTACATAATTATGACTACAGACATTGATGTCTTCTTTTGATCAGCAATTTTGATTATTAGATTATTTTCTATTTATCCAATGGTTTTCAAACCAATTATAATTTACTAAAAATTAATTTATATTGCCACAACTATATTATGACAGTTAATATTCTTTAATTAATTACATTATTAAAAATTTTAGAGGCAAAGACGCATCCAAGTGCCTACTGGAGAAGAACTAAATTTTAATTGTAGGTAATTGTAATTGAATAACAATTTCATAAATAAAATCGGTTGTACCATTTTAGGCTCCGCTACATAAAGGTCTCGGGCGGCGCGGTTTGTTTCCGGGCTACCCCTCAGGCGTCTCGGCGTTGATATTTGATTAAACTATATAATGGATATTACATATTATTAGTGTAGCTTGTGTACATGATATTTTAAGCAAAAATTCACAATGTGATTTCGGACCAACAAGGCAACTGTGTACCAAATATAAAGTCTCTAAGTCTAATATTCCAAAATTGATATATGAGGAGTCGGCGAACAAAACGATCTAAATCGGCTTTAGACCCTTTAATCGGTACGTCTTGGGCCGTTCTATCAATTGGTTAAACAATTTACTAACAAAACGACCTAGAAACCTTAGAAAAATGAGGCAGAAATCACCAGTTTCGTTCAAAACGATCTATCGCTAGTTAAAAATGGTTGATTATTTGGAATTAATATAAATTTATTTAAAAAATGATATATCTTCCCAAAACTGGTAGTCAGGGGGCGAGGCTGCCTGATTTGCTGATATCGGCCAAAACACGATTCAGCGTGAGGACCCCGTTTTAATTTAATTTTAATTTAATTTGTTTCATTTGATTATGTTTTATTATGTTAATATGTTTTATTTTAATTATGGATACAGAGGTTTGGCAGTAATTAATGTTTTGGTGAGACAGTGTCACAATTCAATTTTTTTACTAATTTTTACTAAAATTTTTTGAAACATAAACTTGTCAATCGGATGAGGGGCTGAGGCCTGAAGGGTTAAGGCGTTGGCCTCTGACGGGCATGTTGACTTGGCTAGACGGTAGATTTGTATTGTATCTAAGTCATATACGCTCACGTCACGGGAGATAGAACGATCACAATCTTAAAAACTTCCTGATGTGACGGGTTCGCCCGTTGTGTTGGACAACCCAAGATGTCCACAATAGAATATCAATTAAAGAGAATGACTCAAAATTACCTTTATCATCAGTCAATATAAAATTCCATTGGGACGAGTTATTTTGCAGCATTTATTTTCGGGCGGTCCTGAAACATTCCAGATAAACACAATCTACGCACAAATACACTATCAACCGCCGCCATGCATCATCATGCCCAGTGAATAACGCCGTACGAATCAGATTCAGCCATGAATTTCGCGAAAACCGGAGAAACACAATGGCCGCACGAAAAATGTAATAATGTTTCCAGGGAGAGCGCCTTCGTCGGTTTCATTTCGTCGAATGCCCCGCAGATGTCGTATATAGCGAGGCGTTTATACACGTAACTATGTGACCGGTCTTTTGTCGGTTAGCGTATAGCGAAAGACATGAACAGACGTCGTTCTCTCAGAAGTAGGGGCAAGTCGTGTACCTTCGGACGCATGTAGGTACCATCGAACAGTATATTTTTTTCTTTCCCGGCCTAATAGATTTTTTTACGGAAGTATCCATTTTGAACCCTTCCCCCTCCCCCCCCCCCCCACTTCCGAGACGATTACGACCATTTCCAGACTTAAGTCTGCCTGCATACCATATTTGTCTGCCCGAGATTCGAGACAGAAAGAAATGAGTTGGAGTTAAAAGCAGGAAGAATCATTTGTGTGGACGGTGTAGCCACAGTAATGCTGGAGTCAAAAGAGGGGTGGAGAATGGTTCAAGAATACATGGAAAAGTGATGAAAATAAAGGAAAATGACGAGAATGTAGATAAATAAATGACGAAACACGCCGATGGTAGGCCGAAAGGCAGGTACGTCGACGCCAGGAGGTGGGAGGGGTTTTAGTCGGTAAGAGCCCGACACTACCTAGTCACAGGGTGCCCATGAGGGTTTCCTCTCCTGCAAGAATAAAAAAAAAGACTGAAGTCTGCCTGTGAGTCAGTTTGGCTCTCAATGGTTCCGTGAGTGGTGTTGGCCAAACTCTTTCTGTCATCTGGCCTGCCTAACTCACGGTTTAATTCGTATCTGGTAGTCACCCGCGGATTCGGGGAAATACCTCGGGCGGAACTGTGCGGTTGGATTACATCTGCACTTACGGAAAAACGGAGAAATCCCCAGCGGGGGGTCTGGAGACGTATTTTTCCTATTACAGCGGAAGATAGTTGTCTACCTGACGTTTTCAACAATTGAACCAATCCGTCGGCCACCAGATCCCGAGTGACCCGATCGTGGTCCGCAAATTTTTTAAACTGAATAATCATTTACGTCAGGTAGAGGCCGCGAAAGCGACCTTGTACCCGTGAACAGCCGGGGGGACAAATAAATCCTGCCAAATCTGGTATTAAGAGCGTTGGTTGGCCCGCTGACTGCACTTTCCAGTACCTCGCGGTAGGGCCTCGGTATCTTACGGGCACGTTTTCGGAGCTAACCTGTGGATTGTGTTGTCGGTAAGTATCTATTTAATCACTTCACTGCTGTAAGAATGAGGGAGCTAATGGACCCTTGCTGAGTTGGCCGAAGACCTTTTCTGTTCAGGGTTGGTCACACTCACGGGTCAACACTCATCCGGCGGCCTCCACGCATGAAGTGCGAGCCCGGGTAGGACTCTGGCCTTAGGGCCAGTTTCCTCAGGAATCAACGTTCTGGCGCTCATGGACGGTCTGCGCACCGTGCGTCGTAAGCCAATCGATTATGCACACTGACTAACAGTCAGGGGAGTCTGGAAGCAGTACTGTTTCCTACAGAGCGGGGTGGTTGCGGACCTTACGGCGACTGCTCTTGGAACGACCATCGGCTACCCGATCCTGGGTGAACAGCCAGGTAGAGGATGCCGTGGTCCGCGATAGGTTCGGTATACACCGTTTCACCGCTTCGTAAGGGAGAGGACCGCGCAAGCGACCTCGAACTCGTAACCAATCGAGAGACTGGAGTAATCTGGTCGCAATTGGAAGTAAGGGCGTGAGTGTAAGCCCGCTGGGTAACACACCTGTTTATCTCGCGGATAAGGCGTTGGCCTCTTACGGGCATGTAGCAGAGCTTGACGGTGGACTGTTTTTGTCCAAGTCTTCTGCGCGCACTTCAGGGAGACAGAACGACTAATCGGTAAAACTTCCTGAGGTGACGGGCTCGCCCGTTGTAATTGACAACTCTAGTTGCTGAAATAACGATCTATATCGTTATAAATGCCTAAGGTGTCGGGTTCGCCCGTTGCAGACGACAGCTTCAAAGGGTCTATGAGTCTGTGTGTGTGTGTGTGTCTGTGTGAGTGTCTGTGTGTGTGTATGTATTCCTCCACGATATCGGGTAAGCGGTTCGTCGCGCGGGTGGATGGGTCTCTACATCCAATATTTCGAGATTGATATAGGACAAGTGCGCCAGGGTGGGACCAATGATGCCTGTATACCAAATTTCAGCTCAATCGGATTAAGCATTTGGGTGATATCTTGGGGGAATACACAAAGCCACAGGCAGGCAGAAGTGCGTTCACAATACTTTCCCTCTGCCGGTAAAGTAATAATCATTTACACTGTGTTATATTTTACTGTGTGCGCCGGATACTCGCCGTCTCTGCTCATCCGCTCAGAGTAGGGTTAAGTCCGGATTCAGTTCGCTCTTTAAGGCACATTATTGTTTACAAGCTTTCTCTCGATTTATAACCTTTTCTCCCACTTACATTCTATCTTGAAAATAAGCGAATGTTGGTTACTGAAATTCCAAATTATTTTGTTTGCGAAAATTTCTTCGGTGTGATAGTAGAGTGGATGTGGATTGGTGATGTGGTGGTAATGTGGAATTGTGGATGTTGTGGACGGAAACTGGCTTCGTGGCTGCTTGGGCCTGGAAAGCCGTAAATCTACCAAGTACTACCCACTACCTAGTATTTGTGAGTATTATTATTATTTTAATCATTTCCTATGGCTAGGGATGATCGAGACGTGGCAAAAAATCGTCAAGAATGGAAGCGAATCATGAATGGAGTACGAGATCCAGCGGCACCGACAGCAGCGTATTGGCTGCGAGGGCGACCCCCTCCCCAATCGCCGGCTATGGAATAAATAATAATAATAATCATTTCCTATGACTATTTGATTTTTTTACAAATTTTGATGTTATGATTAAATGAATTATTATTAGGTAAGCATAGCTTAAGTGCATTTTATTATCTATTAATTTCAATATATAAAATATGTATTTTTTTGGTTTTCTTTTAATACATTTTTTTTGTTTTCGTTTTAGTTATAATCGCCATTAAAAAGTTTAAATATGTTTTTTTAGTGTACTTACGCTACTTTTTTATTTTGAAATTTCTATTTTTGAAAATTAGTTTTTCTTCTTTTTAATAGAAAGTAGCAGGATGTCAGGTAATGTTGAAGTGTGTCGGCGTAGCTAATAGGGAGGTCCTCAGACCTTAGTTTATCTTTCACTACTGTAAGACACTCCGAAATCAGCAAAGCTCAACATTATTTCGTCTTCGGCCAGCTTTAAGCTTTTAATGATGATTACGAAATAACGCGAGTCTTTGACGTAAGACGTCGTTTTGCCCGTAAGCGGTTGGAGGACACCAGCTAAGTATTTTGAGAGAGGATATGTGAGGCTGTCGATTTGGCTTACAATGGGTCTCAATCCTTATGGATTTTAGTTAAGCCATAATATGGCTTTACTTAGCCATAATAAGCCATAATTATATTATAATTTCAGTGGCTGTATGTTACGTGGTTTAGTGAGATAAGCTATTTCTGGGAGGCAAGTGACAGATTTATCGATTAAAACTCTCGTTTGCCGGCTAATTCTGTTTGTGGGATTGTCATTCACCTTCTCGTTGGTGATAGCGTCT